>WEIV01025963.1:12048-29825 GCA_013390005.1 Calyptomena viridis
AAAAACTACAGTCTTTTTGGAACCAACAATCATTTCAAGCCCATAAAACATTGAAATAATAATGCAATATAACAAACAAGGGTTTATTTATTAAGACCACACACTATTTTGCATTCATATAGTTTGCAACAGAAACTTCAGATTATAATCACCAAGACCCAACTTACGCATCAAAACCATAATATGGGATCTGAGAAAACTTCACCAGGGAGTCACAGCTCAGTGCATGCAAAGATATCCCAGAAGGACTACCAAATTTGGAATTTATGTGCCATTTTAATGACAGAAATTAATGATCTTAACAGACCTAAGAGAACTCAAGGATTCAGTGAGCACCCATCCCTTCNCTACATAATTTATGGGCTAATAAACAAAATCCACCATTGCTCTTTTAGCACATGAAACAATACAGCCATTTCTGATAACAGGATACAGTTTTGAACCTAAGGACTATTTCTACTTAGGGAATTTATTTATTTATTTAAACTGTGCAGTGATTAAAAAACAAAACAAAAAGCCCCACAAAAACTAAATGTAGTCTACTGATATTGTCCTTTACATCACCAGTGCAGAGCTGCTGCTTTTCATCAGGGCTGTGATATTTAATTTTATGTTTGAGTAGGTGGGAATACGCTGAGAGCTATAAAACCTAAATGCCAATCTACTTTTTTGAACAACAGAATGTTCACAAATTCATAATTCTTCATATGAAGTGGTAAAAAGTAGACTTTTTAGTTTAAATATGCATCACCTTAGAAGGAAGAAGTAGAATCAGTTAGAAAAAGCTTATAAATGGAAACAAGTTCTATGCAAAAAAATTGAAGTTTAAATAGATTCCTAAACGTCAATGCACCTTGGTAAATAGCCAGGATATGAAAAGTGGTTCTGCAGTCTGCAGAGAAATTGTAAAGTAAATTTTAAAGAATTAACGTAATCAGTAATCAATGCATAAAGCAAACTGCTTCCTTAGTTTGGTAACACTAAATATATTATACATGCATTCTTTTAATAATTTCTGTCATACCTTTACAATGTTCTCAGTAATAATGTAATTTAGTCACTTATCTTCACCAATGCTTATGGTACAGAAGAATCCAGTTCTAAATCACTTGACCAAAATTAATAGGCATTACTTCTTTGACATAACAGCTCAGAGGATTAAAAATCTTAATCCTCACCTTCTGAAACTCAGCCTGCTTAGGAAGTAACTGCTGACAATTTTTAACTAGCAATGATAAATTGGAAAGAAGCTTGCCACAAATTTTTCCTGTAAATACAGATCTCAGACCAATCACTAAGGAAAACATAAACAGTTAATATGAAGCCACCAAACACTGTGTTTGAGTAACAAGAAAAAGAAGACTGTTAAAAACCATCCTGCCCCTAAATCCAGACATGGTACTTAAAACTCATCTTGATCCCAGATGAGGGCTACTCAATTTCAGTAAAAACTGTGCTGTATTACAATTAAAAGCACACTTTTTTTTTTTAACTGATGGTTACCAGGCAATTTTATCAAGGTCTGTTCAGCAACTGGTGTTTCAGCTCCAGCTCTCCCAGAGCTCCAACCCAGAGTGTATCATTTTCACAGAGACACAACTGTAACTCTCCAAACCCTCCTCAAGAGCAATACAGGACATGCTACACAGACAAAACCCTGTAAGATGTCCTCAAAGTCTACAATCAAAATCTGAAAGAGTTTGCTGTTTAAGTGCTGGACTAGAGAGAGTACAACTGTGTTCATATTAAACAGGCTGTGTTAGCTGCCAGCAGAGATGTGAAAAACCTGCTAAAACTATTTCCCAAACATTTCCCAAAACTAACAAACAAACAAAATCAGTATATTTCTTATAGCTTCAGTACTTTTGACTCTGTATTAGCCTCCAAATCGAACAGGAGTCATCACCCAAAACACGTCTGACTTCTGATCTTGTCAAACACACACAACTCTGCACCACCCTGACACTCCAAATCCAAACTTGCCCTTCTTGCTCAATAAAACATTTGTTTTTTAAAGGTATTATTTTAGCAGCATAAAATTTTTCTCCCAAGATTCAGTCAGAGTTTGTTTTATTTTAAGGTAACGAGAAAAATCAATGGAGCAACCCACACACTTAAAAATCCAATCCTATTTTGACATGACAATAATTCTGAGGATGTGCTTAGATTCATTAAGAAATATTTCCTTAACAGCAAAAGATAGGAAGAAACCTTCAGAAGAGTTGTTTAGCCTTCTAAAACCCTTATTGGTTATTTAATTTTGTTCTTCTCTGAATAAAACTAATTTTATTAATCACATAATTTTGTAAACCACCTTTGAGGCATCAAACCATTTGGCTTGCTGCTGTCCATACAGATACACAAATTCTGTGAAATCTGTAATGTGTGGATCTAGAAGACTCTCTTCACTGCTCTTTAACAGGACCTGACTGCTAAACCTTTAGCTATGTATCCCACTGACTTAAAGCAATACTTGGCAGCATGATTAAGTTAACAGAGCTACTAGAGCATTAGCTGATTAAACTGGTAAATAATGGGGAGCCAAACCTTCACAGCTCAATGCAAAATTATGAAACATTGACCATACTTAATTAAACAGGAGTTCCTCTAACAGCTTGCATGTACTTTGATCAAGCACAAATATCATGGCTAAAAACAGTTTCAGAAACATCCATTTCTCAGCTGATGTTGTCTGATGAAATCCTGAAAACTGATCCCAAGTGATGTGCACAGAGAAGCATTTCATGACAAAACTGAATGCAGAAACATATTTTAAAGGTAGCAGTTTACTTCCTTTTTTTTTTTGCTTAGAAACAATAAAAATGGGAACTACGCAGTATATCGTAAGGATGGTATTTTAGCACATTTTATCTATTACCCAAAAGAAGGATTAAAAAAGGCCAAATCACAAAGCTTCATGAAACTGACACCAGCTAAACAACAGTTTTCTGATTAGGCAGACTCACAAAACGTGTGTTATGGAACACAGGAGTAAATTCAGAAACATGAAACCGAAATCATCTTTGGAAGTACACATCCAAAATCCCACCTTAAACAAGATGGAGAAAGAAAAGGAAGCACTACCCAGAATACTTCTGAGCAGCATCATATGCCAACCCAGAACAGAAAGAAATTAACGCCATGAAAGTTCACACTAAAAATCAAGATGAATATAGAGCAGTAACCTTCATATTATAGGTTACTACTCAACGTTGTTTATTTCAAAAATGTAAGAAAACCACTAATCTCTAGAAAAAAAAGAGAAAATGCAGAGAAATAGGCTGATTAAAAGAACATTCATTTCTGCTCCATACATGAGAATATACATATGTATATGAGACATTTAAATTTGGAGCGATATGCCAGTTAATATTTCTGCTACCACAAAAAGAGCATGCATAAAAGAAAAAAAAAATCAGACTGTAGCTATGATTTCCACTTCAAGTTCAGACTGACACACTTAACATTGGAAATCACACACTTTTCTTTAAAAGTATACAGGCAACGTAGATTAGCTCTGGATTTAGAGGACCTGTCACCTACTGAATCCCTTGGAGCCTTCTAACACCTAACGTCTTCTGAAAGCTCCTTACCCCAAGGTATCCTGGGCTCAGCTGAGTCTGCAAAGTTCTTAAAAAGGCAAATTGAATTGATACAACTGAAGACTACAAGCTGCTTAGATTATAATTTTTCCAACATACATTTTACTTTTGATACAAGTGATACCTCTAAGAATATTCTCTTTCTTAGAAGTTTATTCAGCTTCCAGTTTCTTCTCATGCCATTTATCAAGCACACTTTATCATGTGAAGTTACATGCCAAAATTGATAAAGGTAGCATTTATAATACAGGAAAACTTAATCTGGAGTCAGAACTGATTACACTAGATGAAACATACTTGGGTCTGTGCTTCAAAGTGAGTATTGAATATGTTAGAATATGAATTTAAAATAATGCCTTTCAAAAGGAGAGTCCTACAGTGATTTTATCTAAAGAGAAAACAGAGCACTCTTGTTCCTGAATGAGAGAGTCCACACATGGTCTTAATCAGGAAGAATTTTGTGTAGGCAGTGGAGGAGAACATTTTATTATCTGTAAGCAGTTTTAATTTTAATCAAGGATTTACAGTCTGAAGAGAAGATAGACATTTTAATCTACTTACCCAATTTTTGTTTTCTCTTTAATTTTGGATGAGGAAACAGTTTTCGGCTTTTTGCCCTCCTTGTCCTTTGGCTTGGATTTAACTTTTCTACCCTTCTTTTCCTCTTTTGCTTCAGCTGAAACACTGGGGAAGTTTTCAGGGCTCATTACTCGTGGAATGTTTCTCTCTCCTCTCTCTTTTGCTTTTGCAATTGCTTCAGATATTATGCGATTTGCCTTCTCTTGTTTACTTTCTGAGTCTGTTTTTTTCTTCTGCTTCTTTTCAGACATTGCCCTCACCTGGGTATTCTGCAACTTAGTATATGATCCAGAACCATCAGTCTTCTTGGAGGAAGGAGGCTGTAGCAAGAGACAAAAAGTAAATGAAACCCCCTTATTTTAAAAATTGAAAGAAACAGTGCAAACATTTTTTAGATGTGCATTTTTAAGAAAATGTAATTGTTAGGGAGTGTGTCAGGCAGACACAAAAAAGGAGGAATTCGATTTATACCACAGAATGGTGTGGGTTTCAGAGCAACTACATCAATTGTGGGTTTTAAACAACCAATCCACGCACCAAGTCAGTAAAAAATATCCTTCTAAAATTCTCTCAGCCTTCTCTCCACCTCTATAGCTAAAGAGCCTAATCCTTAACCTTTCCAGCATTCCTATACAGTTGACACACACGTCCAACATCTCCAGTAAAATACGAAAAAGCAAGGAGCTCTCGAAGGCAACAGCATCAGTGTTTTGCCTTTGGTAGGATACCAGGACCAGTTACCTTAAAGCAGACGAATGATCTACAGAACTAACTCGGTGATAAACACAACAGATGCTCGAACAACAGCAAGATTAAAAAAACAGACAAAAGATAAAACCAAAACTAAAATTACGCAGCTCTATATCCGTAAAAGGATCAGACAGCAGCGGTTTTTTTATTTAGATCGACAAACGCTCAGCGTCTTAGTTAAAAAACGTAACTTGTTTTTATTTTCGGGTTTTTAATGCCCGTTTCACGGTCGCAGAATTGTTTACTGGGCTGAGAGCCTCTCCTGCAGCCAGCCAGAAGACATGTTTTTGCTTTCCTCCCCTCCCCCTTTGAGGAATGGAAAGAATTTCCTATTCAAACACAAAAACCCAGCAGATAACAGTTATGTTACGTTCTCACCCGTAAATGCGCCTCTGCCTACAGCAGGAAGAAAAGCCACCAGGAATTTCCACACACATTTTCTGGGCAAACCCCGCGCACTTCCCGGGATACATGTTCTATAGGTGCCTCATGGGCGGCGGGGGCGGGAGGCAGGGCCGGGGCCGCTCCCGATGCCACCTTAAAGCCCCGGGGCTGGAACAAACAGCCGGACCCAGCACGGGAACAGCTCAAGATGGCGATGCGGCTCCCGCAGCAGCAGCCAGTAATAAGGAAGGTTATTCAATCCCATTAGCCTTTTAGCCCAAAGAACCCCTCCTCCTCCCACTCATTCAGGCTCTCACTTACCCTTCCTCTTGGCCTCTTCACTGAAGACATTTTTGGCGTCAGACAAAGACTTGCCCTCCGCTTTTCCAGCACCCCCGGCAGTGCTCAGGAGGAAAGCATGGGGAGAAGATTGCTAAATGGCCTATTTAGCGAGCGGCAGCCGGGCCGTGCACGGCGCTCCCCGAACACACACCGGATTCAGCAGCATCCCCGCGCCCTGCCCGCCGCCCCCGGGCCGGGCCCGGCCCCGCCGTGCGCGGACACACGGATCCCAACAAAGCGCGGAAAGAAACGCACAAAGCATCAAACGGCATCAGCGCCAATATTAGCGCTGGTTAGACCCGCTCCCCGCGGAACTAGGCCAGCAGATGGTGCTACCCGTCATTATTCCATTAGGCTCCGGTTTAACCCCCGCGGGGATCGGCTTTAACCCTTCCCGCTCCCCGCCCGCAGCGCCGCCCACAGCGGCCGCTCGCTCCTTGGAAAACCGTGGGAACCAGGCGCTGTTCCGCCCTGGACCTCGCTGCACCGCAACCCTGCGGCTCCAGCCCCGCCGGTGGCACGGGGGGACAGCGGCCGAATCCGAGTCTGTGGACTCAAAGAGATTTTGCTCTCCGATATACTTTTCACTATTTTTTTAATTATTTTTCTTGCATTTAATTAATTGCTCTAAGCTGGCAACAGTGACTACATAAGCATTTGCTGACAGGCTTCCCTGCTTCCTACAAAAACGGAAGAAGTCCTTGGTTTTATCCCTCTCCCCTGCCCAGACCTGCGGGACCCTGCGGTGAAGACCTCGGTTACTTGGGACACGGCTCTGTGGTAAGCACCTCTTCCTTCCAAGGTTGGTTTAAAGTGCTATTTTAAAAGATCAGACAAGCTTTAAAATACATGTTGAGAACATATCAAATAAAACCAAAAAGAAGATATGATTGTTTTTTCGAAAGGTTATTAAAAAAAACCAAGATTTTGACAGAATAGCTCTATCCTAGCAATACCCTTGACTCTCAGGAGCCCATTCAAGAAGAATGAAGAAAGATCAGGATTTGATTTCTGTTTTCCTCAATATATACTTATACCTTTATTTTGCAATATGTATGTTTTTCCATAGAAAGTTTAAAATACTGCAAGAATTTTAACATTGTTAAGATTAGGCCTTACACTACAACAGAATTTCACTTCTATTGAAGATTAATTTTGAAATGAAATTCTTTGTCTAGTGAAAATACTAGTGGTACCAATAGATTAAGTGGATTCTTCTACCAATAGATTAAATGGATTCTTTTCTTAACAATACCACTTAAATTCAAAGATATTTTTATAAATATACAGCTTAATCACAAGGACAGTTATTACATATTAATTTTACTTTTGAGAACTCTGGCCAAGATGTTTCTGCATTATGCTTACAGTATCTATGACAAATTACAGGGATTTCTCTTTTAGGGCTATTATTTCATACCTTAGTAAAAGTACTAAATAATGTACTATTTTGCATTTTGAGATCAATTAAACACAAAAAATATTCCTAATGTACCCTTGGTATAATTTTAGCTCTAAGCTAAATGCTACTAAAGTCAGTACTGTAACATTGCTATGTTTTTGAACAGTCCTGGGCCATAAACAAACAAAAAATGCTTAATAATTAAGTGGGAAATACAGAAATGGTGGCTTTTTCATTAACTTTTTACAGTCATCTTCCTAGATATTGTATGCCTTTAAAACAAAGTTTCTTTGCTATGTTTACTCAGAGGTGAAAGCTGCCTTCCAATTTATTCCTCAACATTTCCTACATTCTTACTGTAGAATTGTGAGTATGCTGGACGAGGTTCCTCTGTGTTATAATTCCTCAGGCTGACCCTCTGCTTCTTGCTCTGTAACATCCCTTCCAAGTTCTGTCTCCTGCACTGCACAAACATATTTGTTAGAAACCCAAGACTTTGTTTTTTTAATTTTGCCATGACATTTCTAACCATATGGAAATGACATTCATGAAGATGCAAGAAGGCACCAGCCAGCCACTGTAAGCTAAATAAGGCTGTAATGAAACCTTCATCAAGAAAGTCACCATTGTCACAAAAAAACTGAAAAGCAACACAAGCATTGTGAGATTAAAACACGAAACATGCACTACAGAGGACAGGAGCTGTGTGTTCTTAGCAACCAGAGCAACAAAAGCCATCTCATTCAGAGGTCTTTTATTCTGAAAGTAATTTCATGCTTCAAAAATATGTATGGCTATAAAATGATTGAAGAGTTATAAATAATCATGCACACCAAAAACCGTTTCAAAAGCTACAAAGCATCTACAACAGAAAGGGCAAAGCCTTTTTGCCAAGCCAAAAATACCCCTTCCCCCTTAGGGAGAGGGAATGCAGATCAAACATCCTAAAGGAATATATCCTTTTGCCAACGGCTTACAAACCTATTCCATCTAGAGTAAGAAAGAAATTCTTAACTGACAAACATATATGAAAAGATGGAAAGGAAAACCCTGAGGCAGCCATATATTTGGAAAGTGAAGATTTTATTTGGAAAATTATGTTTTTACTTTTCATGGTTGCAAAGATAATAGTCCAAATATAACTGAATGTAAACCAATGCAATGTTGTCTTGAGTCTGCACAGAGAGAGCTCCGGGGTATCTGCTGCTGCTAATGGCTTTGCCAAGCAGCAGCTGAGTGCAGTGAACAAACCTCCTGTCAGTTCCCCACTGCTCCACGGAATCCTGTGGGCAGCAGGGAAATTGGCAGGAATCACATCAAATTCACACTGCTGCTGCTGCCTGCAAAAGCCATTAATAGCAGCAGGTATGGGCCATACTGCTGTTCACACCACAGGGCCAGCCCTACAAAACACCGAGGGTGGAACAGATCAGACAACAGCTGTAGATTTCCCCACACATGCCCTGATTCACAGCCAGGGGAGCATCTTTTCAGCAGTATTTAAATAAATCTGACACACTGTTTTTCGGGAGTAGAAGGTACCCTACATATACCGGACCAATTTCTCAATTAAGTTAATGTAAATGCAATCAAGTTACCAGGCAATATCGAGAGACAGAATCACAACAGCAGTCTTCCCAATAGCCAGCAGTACTCTGCTGAATAGGCTTTTCATAGAAAGGCATTTCTCCAAAATTTTGTTGTGGTTGTCTTGTGTAGGACATGCATTTGAAGACCTTCATTGGCATAACAATCCTTCCCCCAGGAAGGACAAACCACTGTCCTCAACACTTAGAGACATTGGGTTTCCTCTCAAAGGCCTAAACCCATTTTAATTTGCTCCTCAACAACTAGTATTTCTTTACATCCTCTGCACATCACTACAAAGGAAGTCCCAAGGAGAGGGTGAGTTTAACTGAAAGGTTTAACATCTAAACCTTACAAAACCCTCCCAAATCCCGCCTTCTCTGTTCCAATAGTAAAAACTAGCTTCCACTGTAAGAACACCTTTCTTAAAGTAAGTATGGCCTAGATTAGTATTACTTTCAATTCTCTGCATGCACAGAATCTTGAAAACAAAGTATCTCTCCTTAGTTGCATCCATTCTTGATATATTCTAAGGACTGATAATGCTTTCCTCTGGAATTTTAATGGTTTTAATTCTATAAAACACTTTATTTAAATAATGTTTTTTACTGGTGCATCTACTGACCCAGACATTAGCTAGCACTATGAACTAAATTATGACCCTAACTAGTCTAACAATAGAAAGCTAAAGTTCACATTTGCAATGCCTTGAATTATTCTTTTACTCCTCCTGGTAGTACACACCTGCAGGAAGATGCTCACACTAAGTATCATACACCTCGAGAGCACAACAAGTTTTGCTGGTCTCCCAGGTCCTTAGGAAAATCAAGATGACCTTGACATCAACTGCACTAAAAGCAGCTAAAATTAGCCACCTGGAAACCTGACCTTCATACATTACCACATCATCTTTGTTCATGTTTATTACTAAACAAATCACCAAAATAGTATCAATATCACAACCATAATACAAATAAATGATAATCAATTTGGACAAAACCCCAAAACTATCTTCTTATTTTTTCACATCACATAATCACATGAAAATTTGAAAACTGCAGTTGCTTTTAAGCTTCTACAGTGAAAAATCATAAAGGAATATCCATTCCTCATTTGAATTATAAAAATTGTATTTAGGAATGCAACTTGAAAAAAAAAAAAAAAAACATTAACTCAGTGACTCCAGAATTCCATTCTAGTACTCTGAACTTCTTTCCTCTAGAATAGTCTGCATAAATAACTCCTCTAGTGATTTTTTAATGGTGGATTTGTAAATAAAAAGTATATCTATTAAAAAAAAAGAATTCACACCCTTGACAGAGTCCATCTCCAGAAGATTGCTTACAATGTCACCCCACATGAGTGCAGAAAGGAGTCTCCTTTGCTTCATGGTAATCCCAGCAAAAGATGTAGTTTTCTTTAGACAATATACTGAAATGACATTTTTATGGTTAATCAAACTACTTCTGTACAACTGATGGGAAGATCATGTAAATATGCAACAGGGTTTTTTTTCTCCAGAGAGAAGTCCCTCTAGAGTTCCTTCTGAATTACTTTTTATTTTCTTCAACACTTGCCCCACACCATCTGCTGGGATTGCTTCACAAAGCCAAGAGCACTGGCAAATAATGATCCATGGGGTTCTATCATTTTTCCATTCTCTTTGGTTCATATATGGAACTATTAAGAGAGCAATGAAGCATTCCAAATGGTGGTTCTTTCAATATGCTGATAATACTCTTCCTTCTTTTTCTTGCTTATTATAATCACTAATGAATGTCTCAGTGCTTAAGGGATACAGAATTTCAAGACAAGCATATGTGAAACCTAACCCAAATTAAAATAGACATGTTACAGACAGATTAAAAAAAAAAAAAAAAGGAAAAAAACCCAGGGAGAATCTATCTTTTCCATCTTCCATACTTGTTATCAGTAATGTTGGTAAATGAATGGCTAACAACTACAGCAACATGTCCAGGCAACAGTTGTTATCAGAATGCAAATTTATGATTTGGGATGTGACTCTGATTTGTGCCTCACAAGGCACATAACACCATGCTTAGAACCACATTTTAAATTTATGTGGAAATGAAAACATTAATGGAAAGGTCACCAACCCTAAACTAGTCATGTTTCTACGATGAAACATGCACCTGTTTGCACTTCACACATGCCCTGCATGGGGGGGTGTTTCACATCTCAATGCTACAGAACCCAGTAATATCACTAATCATCTTGTGCTGCTAAGATAGCAAAGATGCTATAGTTGTCACTAGCAGCAACCTCTTAGCCAGTGATTTACCATATCAGTCATGGGGACAAAAATCAAGCCACTGTTCAGTGTAAGCAGCTGCTAACCTGGGCACGCTGCAGAGGCAGTGTTGGATGTTACAGAATGAATCTGCAGCACACATACTGCTTGCATTTGGAAGACTTGGTTTGAAGGCAGTATTTTGGAGCTCAGTGCCAAATGCAGTTACAATGTTTTCCCGAATATTTAGTAGTGGGAAAAAAACCTGTAATTTGCACTGTAATTCTTAAAGGAGGCACTATGTAATGGAGCATATTAAATTGCCAGGAAATAAAAGAAAATGAGAACTTCATCCTGCTTGCTCTGCCAAGCTACTGCATTGAATGTGTGTCATTTTTCAGTGGCTTGGTGTTTTGTGCCCATCATGTACCCACCCCTCTTGGGTTCTAGTCTCTAATGGTGAACACAGCTATTTGGAAAATGCCAGACAATGCCAATAAAACCCATGCCCTCAGTAAAACTCCTCAATGCTCTTTTTCACATGCAGAACCAGTAATACTCAGTACTTGTACTGATCTAAGCCTCACGCAGCACATACCTCATGTTCCACCTATGGGGTGGAGTCCCCACTAGAAGTGTCACTATATATATGTATATATAACCTAACAGGAGAAAACTCTGAGCTACTATATATGAAAAAATGTAATGATTATACAATTGGTGATGCACCACTGAATTACTAGGCTCAGACCAACGTCACAGTCATGCCATACTTGTACAGATTTTCTAAAGCCTGTAATACCTATCCTAAGGGTCAAAATAGTTTAGCAAAAAAGTTCCACTACACTGTTTCTTTCTTGCATTTTTGACCAATCTTGACCTTACAAATTTCGCAATTATTTGACTCCTTAAAAAACAGAGTTGACTAAACTCTGTAATCTATAAAAAGAAAGTCAGGTTTCAGTTCACTGTTTGAAACAAGTCCTGTGTGGGCATCTGGAAATAAATCTGTAAATACTTCACCAAATACTTATGGTGAATAAAAATCAAACAGATATTTCTGTTTTAAAAAGACTAGTCATTAGAGTTCAAAATCCCCAGGTAAAGCTCTACAAATATATTGATCCACTGAAATCTCACTTCATCCAACACCTTCTTAGAAGGTATGGGTAAGAGTTTGCTTTTTCTGCAACACACCCCCTTGTTTTTACAATAGGAAAAAATTATTTAACATGTAAAGCCAGATAGGTTCTATCACTGTGGGGAGTGGAATGCTGCAAAGCAGCAAGAAAACAGCTCTCCCCAACTTTCTTTTAATGACTTTTTATATTCCAGAAAAACATAACATTCACTAATGTGAAGCTGCACTAATTTAGGGTGACAAAAATCTTTAAAAATACTGACTTAAAGGTAAAACAACAAAGAATTGACTGCAAAAGTCTTCAGAACAGAAAACAAAATTACAACAAACTCAAAATTAAACTGAATTTTCCCAAGTTGCTACCTGCCCACGCCTGTTCTGTATGGACACCACTTTTGTGTGCCATCAAGACAGTAATTTTGTCATGTTTGGTTTTTTCTTTTACCAACCAGAGAAGAACACCAGGAGACAATACCACACCCAAACTACCTTCAAAAAGAACAAAACACAAGGAGCTTTTTATTGCCCTTAATCCAAACACCCAAGACCAGCTCCAGAATGCCTGTTCCAAGCACCCTAAGAGACCAGCACAGCAAACATCCCTGAGCAAGGAAAAGCAACAGGACCTTAATGGTCGTTGCTTCTTGTCAGAACTGAATTTCAGTTACAGTGTTCCTTGTACAACTCTCAGGGAAGTGGCCTTGCAAGAACATATTTTTATAATTGAAACAAAAATCACTTTCATCCTTAGGAAGTTTACTACTGTCACAATTTCCTTCCACTATCCCCCTCAAAACCTGTGCGTTTGTTATCAGTCCCAGAACCAGGACACATCACAGGTGTGAAGGGTATGAAACTGCAGAACCCTCCAAGGTCTATTCTTGGTACTCTTGTGCTACTCAGAGGAGTCACTGAACCTTCTGAAGGGATGAAAGGAAGGCAAATAGGCAAGAACTGTGCAGAACCAGCAGGAACCTGCCCTTTGTCTCAACACCTCACTTCTGCAAGTACCTACAGGAAGGAAAGCTGGGCTAGTCAGAGAAACAGCCACAGACTAAATAAAACACAGAGAGACTGTCTTCCACAGTATGCTTGAACACCAAATTCTACTCAAATTTTGTAGTACACCAAGTGCAACAGTAAAATAAAAGTCACTTAGAAAATAAGGGAACCAGCTTATTCAGAGCATGAAGGCTTCTGGAAAAACTTGCTACAAGGGATCATTGTCTTGGTCAGTCCCAGGAAATGATTCTATGATAATATAGGCAGCCTCCTTTTTAAAACAATTTTTGTTTTGCTTTTAATATATAATAATATTTTCAGTGTTTGTTCGTAGCAGAACAATGAAGTATTGTGAAAGATGACGTGAAAAATAGGTATAATTTGATTAATAGGGAAATACTGATCATCTTTAAAGCAGAATAGATTGCATATTCAGAAAGGCTGGCATGTAACATCTCTCTCTACAATAATCTTATTCACTAGAAGCAGTTAAGTTTAAAAGTTAACTCAATTTTTGAACTTTGTAGTATTACTTGATACCTAACAGTATCCAAAATGTTAAGATAACAGTAACCAAAATGTTTGCCATGTTCCTAATTTCAGTGAGATTAAAATAACTAGCACTTAATGTACTTGAAAGTATATATACTGACAGGAATTGGGAAAAGCAATTATTTTTAACATCAACAGCTGGGGGAATCACTAATATCAGTACTGACTGCCCAGCATATTTCCATTTAAATCAAATGGTTGGGGGGCTATACTTCTTCCACTTTAATTCAAACCAACCTACATATTTTGTTTCAGCTTCAATGAACTACTTTGACAGCTTTAGATGTTGGAATCTTCAGAACAAAAGAGTCCTTTAGCATATATGCTAAACTAATGAAACCACTCCTGTTGAATCTAGTTTTCTCAATTAAATGTTCATGAATAAAATCCTCCCCCATAATTAAGGAGTAAAACAAGATGCCTAAAGAAAAGAAATTTATCAAAAAGGGGTGATGGTTTGAAGATAGAGGTCCCAAGTCAGAGAATACTACTGAGGAACATCACAATTTCATTTCAGGCAAATGAAACCCAAAAATAATTTGAGTTTTTTTCCCCAAAATTCTCCTAAAAAACTTCTAGAGAAAGAACAAAGCATCCAACAGCTTCATGGGGATAACCATAAAAACCCCCCCCCCCCAAACAAACCAACCAACCCAATCAACCAGCAGGGAGCATGAACTTTTGGTAGGGATCAAACAGAAAAAGTTGCAAGACAGGTCTCTAGAAACATAAGCACAGTGATACTTTTTTATCTCAACTCACTCTGGCTGCTAGCAAAAGTGGCAGGACTAGACCCACTGTAAAGGTCAAGACAAGAGAAAGTCTTATCTTTAGCGGAGTTGAAATCAACACAAAGTGCCATCGACACAGAGCAGAATGACAGGCTGGTCAGAGACCACAGTGTGCTGCCAAGGACATCCCCAGAGCATGAGCCCTTTGGTTCCTCTGTCCCCAACAGGCAAGGTTATGTCACCATGTCTGAAATCTCCTGAAAGCAGTCACAGCCTGTACACATTTGCAATTAAAGTGTATGAAGCCAAAAGCACCACAAAACACACCTCTCGTGTCGTGTCAGCAGTTGATCATTCTTGGTAACACTATGTGACTGCACGTCAAAGAACCCTCCAAAGGATGATATAAATAGGAGCTACAATACAGACACATCAAAATAAATTTGCCTAATCTTTTTGTAAAAATTGTTCTTACTGAACTCAAAGACATTAAGACACATGTCTGGTTTTGTCACTCAGATGTTCCTTAAATATTTACCTGCCTTCCCTGTGACAGCCTGGGTTTTGTAACAGCTGGTTGCTGCTTTTAAGATTGCGAGAACCAAAGTTCCTGCTACAACAGAGTTTACACATCAAGCTGAGCCATACCTGGGCTTCACAAACAACTGCTGCAAAGACTTGAAGAAAAAACAGCCCACATGTACTGCATGAACAGGTACTGGAAGCCATAGCATGTTGCAAGTCACAAAAAGCACACGAGCTATGCTTTTAAGTTTGCTTAAAATACTATTAAAGAAATGTATATGGGCGGGACTCAGTAATAAATAAGGTATAGTGAAACAATTGATTTTAAGATTACTTAAAATTCTTTTAAAACCTATCAGTCTTTCTGAAATAGTGTTTCAGACTGTAGGAAAATATGCAAACCAAAATATTTGCAATGTTTTCTCAAATACTAAGGCTAACCTCTCTTTTCTTGCCAATATGTAAACTAAAAAAGAAAAAAAAGAGGCCTTCTTGTAATCTATGAAACTAATTCTGGTTTGCAATTCAATATGTTTCTGAATAGCATTATGTGCACACATATGATATGCTACTAACATTGAAATTACTTTCAAATACAGACTAACTCATGAAAAGGCAGTATGTAAAAGATTGGAACAATTTCATGAGATATAAATTAAAATAAATTAAAACGCTTGCCTTGACAGTAAGATTATCAAGGGAACAAAAACCCCAAGTAAGTACAAACACAAGCCAAATAATCTACACAAAAGAAAACCTGCCACCTATGAAAGAAAAATCAATCTCTACTACAAATTACACAGCTTTCAAAAATGTAAGACTTGTCATTTTTTCTAGCCTAAAGCTACATTGCTAGTTTCATTTATCAAACTTACTCAAATCAGCATTAGAATTCTCAGTCTCTTCATCCTAGAAACCCACTAATTTATATTTATTAGCCTTTAGAATTCCCAAATTCAATCCACTCAACACTTGACAATAGACACTCTCTCGGAAATCCATGTGACTAGGAACTTGAGCAGATTTTTTTAATCTGATAATGAACAAAGAAAACAATACCTCTCCAGATGTAGGAAGCTGTTAGGTAGGCAAAGTGCTAGAAATTATTTTGATCTATATATTTAGAATTAACATAATAGCTAAAAGAAACTGTAAAACCCAAGTGCACAAAGCACACAGACATCTGGACAAAAGCCACATGGATTCCAAATGTATTTCAGATTCTCTGGCTTCGAAGCCCGTACTACTGCTTAACATCTTTACAAGTTCTGCTTCTCTTTCAGTAATAACACTTCCTTAACACTTCATAAAGTCTTGATTTTTCTACAAAAACGTCCCAAGATTAAGTGCTGTTTGGGAAGTTTAAGAGGCAATGGTATGTTAGAAGCCACTCAAAAGTTCAGAGTTTAGATAATAATGTTAGTCAAAGTAGATTAGTGGTTACTAGAGCCAATGAATAGTCCCACAGTGAGCCCACTTGCACTCCCTTTGCATTTGAGGCTACAGTTCCATACACAATTATTTTGCCTCTACTGCAGAAAGTGATGCTCCCCACTCCTTCCTCTCTCACACCATCACAGGATGGCTGAGGTTGGCAAGGATGTCTGCACATCATCCAGTTCAACCCCCCTGCTAAAGCAGGGTCACCTAGAACAGCTTGCACAGAATCATGTCCAGAGTCCTTGAACAGGAGACTCCACACCCCCTGGGCAGCCTCTTCCAGAGCTCTGTCACCCTCACGGTAAACAAGTTTTTCCTCATATTCAGATGGCAGTTCTCATGTTTCAGTTTGTGCCCATCTCCCCTTGTCTTGTTACTGGGCACCACTGACAAGAGTCTGGTCCTGTCCTCTTGACACACTGAGATATTTGTATGCATTGAGAAGTGCCCTGCACTGCTCCTATGGAACAGACTCTGCAACTGAGAGAACTAAACCAGGAACTGCCATTCCTGAAAAACACACCAAGTCTCTCTGCACATGAAGGAGTTTCCCTGTTCAGCTCACAGCACAAATGGTGGCATTAACACAACACAAAATGGAAGAATAGGAGCTTTTTTCCTCAAACTTTTTACCCCGTAACTAATTATAGTTTAGGCATATATTCAACTGCAGCTTCAACAGCCTATAGAATGGGTTGCTGCCTTTAAAAGAAAAGTTAACAAGGATTTTGTTTTTTCTTGTCTCTAATTAGGTACCACTTCTTCGAGACACTAAACTTGCACAATTATATCAGTGCCTCTCACATTACTGAATTGCTTTATAGTTTTTCAGTGTTAACAAGACATCTGTTTGCAAACAATTATTTACTCTACCTCACTTATCCTGCAATATAATTTAAAAATAATGTAAATTTAACTTACTTTTGTCAACTAGTCTCACCTTGCTATCTGCAGGGTTACTTCTGTGATTTGACCCAGCCAGAAGCTTCCCTCCTATGCCTGCCATCTGTTAACTACTTTTTACAAAAATGCCTCTCGTTTGGCACATTTTAAAGACAATTATAGCAGTCATTTAATGAGTGTGCAATTATCTCAGGAAAAATTATATTCATATATTATAACTATCATTAAAACAGCAAGTCCTTAACTTTAAAGAGGAACCACACAAAAAGAATTGGACAACCTAATTATTTGACAAACGACAAAGGTTGAAGAAGACTTAAAAAAAGATTTAAAAAAAGAGGAAACAATTTAACTCAGAGATGGTAATTACTGACAAACTCAAACTCTTTCAAACAGTAAAACAGATACTCTGGCACATTTTCCCTGTTCTTAAAAGCCTGACAATTTGTGTCTTTCCTTTACTATACAGTTGTGTTTTGAAAGAAAAACAAAAGGAAATTAAAAATGGACAAAATAAAAATTATAAATACTCATCAGTAAATGTGTACAAACTAATCTCACAAACATGTACTTCTGTTCCTCAACA
>WEIV01025975.1:0-25644 GCA_013390005.1 Calyptomena viridis
TTCATTCCGCTTTTCAGCTCCTGTGTCAACAATACAGTAATACTTCCATAATTCTTTGATATAATATCCTATAATCCAAGAGTCTGCAGCTCAAAATCTCATTTAGTGCAGTCTGGATTAAATCAGGCAGGGCAGGAAAACAAACAGCTGATCAAAGATGGGATATTTTCCCAAAATAAATCTGTGGCATCCACCACAAGGTTGAAGCAGGAGCTGAGTCCATGGTCATCACAGCACTGGGATTGTGGAGAATTCCTTCTCATCTGGACACAGGGAATTTGGGGAAGGCAAGGAATTCAACCAGGAATTCTCCTGCCAGGAATTCACCTGCTCTCTGTCTCCAGTGATCTCATCTTGGATACTTGGGATTATCTTCCTTATATTAAATATCCCATTTCCACCTGCTGGATTCTAAACCAACCATTTTAATGATTCACACCTTGAGCCACAGGTTGGATTCTCATTTCAAATTCAAAAATGCCCNAATTCTAAACCAAGGATTTTAATGGTTCACACTCAGGGCTCTAAATTCCTTGAGCCACAGGTTGGATCCTCATTTCAAATTCAAAAATGCCCATTTTGTGCAAAATAATAGCATTTAAATGGGCCACTTTGGGCCAGGAAATGGTCTTTCCACAAGTGAAAATCATGTTTTTTGGCCTAATTTGACCTAATTTTGGCCTGATGTGCCTAAAAGACACATTTCCTGTAGAGCTACACCAGTAACACCCGAAAGGGTGAAGGAAGGGAAATAAGAACATTCATTTCATTAGTGGTGGCCCCAAGGATTGTTAAATTGTCCTTTCTATCCAAAAAAAGCCTGATTTTTGGATGCCCCTGGCCCAGCACTGAGGTATTTTGGATGCTGCCAGTTAATCCAGGGATGGGAACCAGCCTTTGGAATGCTGGGGGAATTTGGGAAGTTCCTTCTGCTTGGACAAGGCTCCTTCTGCCACATCCCCCATCCAGAAAGCCACAGAATTTTAGGAAATTATTCCAAGGCACCCCCCAAACCTTTGGTGCTGAATGAGTAGAAAATATACATTCTTTATCCATTAATAAATCCTGTATTCACTCATGTATGAACTCACTGAATTTTGAGCTTTTTAAGAAAGAATATGAGATCAAACACCTTGAAAACCCCCCGAGCTGCCCTCTGGAAAATGCAAATATACTTGGAGAATTGTTTTAAAAGTGTATTTTTAGGTCATATCTGCTGCCACATTCCTGGGATGAGTCAATATTTGTTTTTTGGGGCAGAGAACACACAGGAAAAAGGGATCTGGGATGAGGTGCCAACAGCTGCAGCAGCTCCACAGAGCCCTGACAGTGTGTGGGATGGTCCTGCTGGAAAAACATCCTCTCCAGAGGATTTATTTGATGGTTTTTGCTGCTCTCAGGGGAGGTTTGGATGCCACTGGCCCCTTTGGCAGCAGTGTTGGCTCTGGGATGCTCTGGTGCAGCACTGAGGTCAGAGTGAGGAGATGGATGAGAGGATTAAAAATAAAGAAAATAAAAATTAAAATTAGGGAAGCGAATAAAACAGCTCAAAACCATCCCCAAAATCCAACTCTTTAACAGGTTCAAAGTACAAAGGGATCAGGGGTTCTGGCACCAGCAGGTCATTACATATATTTTTTATAATATATATTTTTTTATAATATATTAATAAAATTTTAAAACTGTTTTATAGGGGTTCTTAACTACAAAATCCTGCATTTCTGGTGCCACAGAAGCCCTTTTTTAAAAGGAAAAAGCTTTTATATTTAAAATAATACAACTACAGCTGTGCCCAGACAAGGTACCATCCCCTGCTCCATCCAAGTGTCCTCAGAGAGGGAGAAAGTCATGGATAACACAAGGAAAAATGGGAAAAGGAAGCACAGCCAGAAATTCCCTAAAACTCAGCAAATGTTTGGTTGGTTTTATACAGAGAAATCTGGGATAAACTGGGAATGGAAAATCATTTTGCTGCCATTCCTTTTTGCCAAAAACTCCTGCAAGGGAGATAATGTGGATTTTTATATTCCAGGATGATTCTCTGGGTTTATATTTTCCCATCTTTCACAGGGGAAAAATGGGAAAGCTTTCCAAGGGGTGGCCAGGGTGGAAAACTGGTGGGATGGTGTCACCTCTTGTCCATCTCTACATTATTCATGAGCCAGAAAGGGACACAAATCATCCCAAAAATTCCTCAGGCAGCTGGGAGATGCTCTGTGGGAATATGGAGTAGAAAACCTGAGCCCCTCTAACTGGACTTGTGTTCCCTAGGGCAGGAATGTCTAATTCCAAGAGATCTCTTGGAAGAGAGCGTGGTCAGGGTTGTTCATTATGACACGTGGATATGGATATTAATATTAATATTTTATTTTAAAAAAAAGTCTTTTCATAGTGGATGGGATCCTGCTGTGGTGGCAGGAAAAATGGATTTTTGCAGCAAAGATTTGGATACTTTGGCAAATAAAAGTGTGAGAGAATCCTTAAATTCTCCAGGCTCAGCCTTTGCCACCCCAATGTGTTATCCCTCTGCACTTAGAGACACCATTAATGAGAATCCTGGGATTCTGGAATGGTTTGAGTTGGAAAAGACCTTAAGGACCATCTTTTCCAACCCCCTGCCAAAGGCAAGGACACCTTCCACCATCCCAGGTTGCTCCTGAAAACGAGATATAAAGAAAAATGCCTCAAAATATCAAAATATTCCATATTCCTTTTGGAGCTGGAGAGTTTAACCCCCCCCAGTTTTGATAGGAAGCCTTTGGAGATGGAATTCCCCTTTCCCAGGCATCCAGCACAGAGCTACTGAGTCAGAGTTTTCCCTCTAACAAAAAAATCTGCTGCAATCTGATATCCCCTAGAAGGTTTGGGTGGNGGTACCTACAGATGCAGAACATTCAGGAAGAGTTATGGTTCAGAATTTCATCCTATTATTAAATATGGATAATTTATAATAAAAAATAAAGTGTTTATAACAAAGGAAGCCACAAGAGTTGTGCAGCTCCGTGGACAAGCTCTTCCCATCTGGGACAAACTTCTGGCCAAGACCACAAACTCATGGAATTTTATCCCAAGCCAGACCCTTCCTTGCTTCACTAATTTGACCATTTCTTTGCTTTTATTGTGCTCCTTTCCTCGTGCAGGTCTGTTGATAATCCATACACTTGGATTATCTCTTATTCCAAATTCAGGGATACTCTGTGCACTCCACTAATGGAGTATCTTCATTTAAACTCAGGGATGGGGATATTATTCCAGGTCAGGCTGCACAAGGAAGCAGGAGAACACTGTGGGGAATAGTCAGTGTTGTTTCTGCTTGGAAAAACACAACATCCAAGTGGGGTTTTTTTTATTTAAAGGTATTTATTTTAGTCTTAAAATACATGCAGGAATCCTCTGCTTAATCCAATCCTCCTGTGTGTCTGGGCTTGGGTGATGTTTGATCTAAGCAAGGACTTGATTCTTTTCCAGTCTCGTCCCTTGACTTTCTATTCTTTTTTCTATTCTTTTTTTTTTCCCTTTTCTATTCTTTTTTTTCCTTTTCTATTCTTTTTTTCCCTATTCTATTTCCCTTGACTCCTATTCTTTCTATTATCCTTCCTCTTGCTGGGATCAGCCCTGGCTCTGGGATCCATCAATCAACGTGTTCACCAAGATTTATTTCTCTCCAAATCCCCACCAAACTCCCACCTTGGGGAGGATGTAGGGAATCCTCTGGAGCACCCCTTGCCCTTGCTGCTGCATCTCCCAAGCCTTCTGGGATTCATGGATTTCATCCAAGAGCCTTTTATTCCCAAGCCTTTTATTCCTTTTATTCCCAAGCCAGAGCGGATCCCTGGCTGCCAACGAGCAGCTCTGTCACACCATGTCACCCTGTCAACGCCCTGACCACAACCACACCACCATCCCACCCTTCTCCAAAGGGTGACACTGCAAGGCAGGCTGGATCCAAGCCAGGAAAACCGGGAAAACAGGAAAACCCCCCAGAGCTGCCCAACCCCTCCAGCCCTTCACCCTCTTCCATCCCCACAGCGATTCTGATTCCTCGGGAAAACCTCACGGCTGCGATTCCTCCTCTCCTGACTCTTTGCCCGCTGTTGTTTGGGGCTGAATCAAAGGCTTTTCAGAGCCGGGATTATTGTGGTTTGAAAGCCACGGGCTTCAAAATTGAAAGCTGCAAATCAGCTGTTGGTGTATAAATATGCAGAAATTACAGCTCGTTCCTAAACTCAATTGAGCACCATATGAGCTGCATTCACTGCAGTCAATTTGGAACCATTAAAAGCTATTTTGGGGGCTGTTTTTACAGTTACTGATTTGTTAATGTGTGTTTTGCAAACGGGCTCTTGATTGGCTCCTCCTAATTTGCCAAATGGAAGGTCCTCTCGATGAAGCCAAGAGGAGCAGAGAGGTTTGTTTGACTTTGCATTTTAATGCAGCGACTGGGGGTTGTTTTTCCACTCCAGCCCATGTGGGGAGAGCCAGAGAATTGGGGCAAAACACCCCCCTGGCCATGGAGCACTTTGATGTCTGATGTGTCTGAGGGGGGGAAAATAAAAGTGCCTGTCACCCGGTGAAGAGGTTTTTGGGGCTTGTGCCAAGTTCATGGAATTCCAAAACGGTTTGGGGTGGAAGGGACTTAAAGTGCATCCAGTGCCACCCCTGCCATGGGCAGGGACCCCTCCCACTATCCCAGGGATCCCAACCTGCCCTTGGACACTTCCAGGGATCCAGAGGCAGCCACAGCTTCTCTGCCCAACCTGGGCCAGGGCCTCAGGAAAGGGAGAGAATCACTTCCCTCTTTTCCTCTGATCTGATTTACTGCTGTGGAAAAACATGGGGAAAAGCAAGTTATCCCTAAACATTCCATCACCAAGAAATCCTTCAATTTTTTTTCCCAGTCTCAAAAATCATTCTGAGGACACCTAAAACCCCAAATGCAGCTGCAGGAGGAGGAGGAGTAGGCTGTGCCCCACTCCAGGAGCCTCAGTTATTCAAATTTCTTGGTGTCTGCACCCAACTGACCGTGGGAACAACAAAATCCTGACAACATCTGCCCCTCCTGTGCTCTCCTCCCCTGGGTGCTCCTTATCACACACACTGATCACATCAACCAGGGGGTGGGTGGCAGGTTCTCAGGTTTTTCTGGTCCAACTTGAAGGATCCTCAGGTTTATCAGGGACTCTTCTCCTCTTCAGGCACCACATCAAATAATCTCCTTCTTCTCCACCTAAGGACGGTCATCCAAGCCCTGAGCAGAGCCAGCTTTGCTTTGCTGGCCACCAAAACACCTTTGTGGGCTTTGAAACCTCTCTGCTGGTTTTACTTCACATCTTGAAGGCTTCCTGCAGTTCCCAGTGTTTTCCCACTTGTCCATGACTTGGGAAATTTGCCTCTGCCTCGTGCCTGGCTCTGAAATATCTCCAGAAGGCAGATTTTCTCATGTTTTATTTTGCTGGGATTTTGGTAATTAGGTGCCCCAGGTTCCTGCAGTCTGTCCTGCACTGGGACAGCTCATTTTTTCTGGTCAGAATTCTGTGCTGCATTTCAGGTGAGGGCTGCTGAAACCCTTGTGCATCTCCTGGGAGCTCTTCATCCCCCCAACCCAAGCACAACTCCTGCCCTTGGAACTGAGGCCCTCCTTCCACGTGCCTCAAGTCTTCCCTGGGAGATCCTCAGTGCATTATTTCAACCCTCAAAGTCCCCAGTCCTCGATGCTTCTCCTTAAAATTGTGCCCTCAGCAGATTTCAGCAGCAGATTTCAGCAGCAAACACCACCCACCCACTTTTTTCTCTTGTTATGACCAATAATGAAAGTACCAAATGTTGTTTTTCCATGTGGATCTTGAAGGAAGAGGCTCCTCTGTTTATCACCTGCCCTTTCCCAGTTTCTTACCTGCATTTGACACCCTTTCCTTGTCCTCCCTGTGCCTCTGGAATCTGCATTTACTGACATCCAGAGAGATGCAATCTCCTCCATTTCCTTTGTCTAAGAAACCCATTATCTTCACAAAGTCAGGCTCAATTAACTTTCCTTTCACCTTTGCTCCACTTTTACATCATTTGCCATTTACCTCTGTAGCAGTAACAGCTCCTTCCTTCACCCATTTTTTTAAATAAAGCTGAATTAGTCAGATTTTAATTACCCAATCACCATCTTTCTCAGGTGTCAGTATTACATCTGTTATTCCCCAATAAAATGTGGAGCAGTCCTTAGGGCAGGGATCAAACCCTGTAATTCCCCTCTCCCAAATGGGAGCCCAAATCACAAAGATAAACCAGTAAGAGCCACTCACTTTTGCCCTTCAGCAAAATACCTCTTGTGCTTTCTTGAAGCTTTACTGCCATTAATAGGTCATGAATTAGCAGTAATAACTCCAGGAACTTCATTAATTTCCTTACAGGGTGTGAGGGAAAAAAGGTGACCTGGATAAACCCCTGGTGTTCTGGAAATGCTCATCAATCCTTGGAGGTTGAACATCTTTGTTCCTCCTCACAAAGCTGCATTTCTTTCTTGCAGCTCAGGTGAAAATGCTTCATAAACCTCAATGGGCCTTAAAATGCTCAGAAATGAGTGTTTTCACCTCTGGAAATGTGAGTTCAAATGCAGGTGGGAAAAAATGGATGTAATTGTTGCAACCTCATCCCAGAATCCCAGAATGTGCTGAGCTGGAAGGGGCCCCCAAGGATCATCCAGTCCAACTCCTGGCCCTGCACAGGATGATTCCCAAGGGTCATCCCATGTCCCTGAGAGGATCATCCCAGCCCTCCTGGAGCTCTGGCAGCCTTGGGGCTGTGCCCAAACCCTGGGGAGCCTGGGCAGTGCCCACCCACCCTCTGGGGCTTTGTCCTTTCCCTGAGATCCCCCCGATTCCACAGCTGGGACAGTTGGATTCCCAGTTGGGGCACAGGGAAGGAGCCCCAAATCTCTGCCCAGACCACCTGGAATTTAACAATGAGCAGCACCAGCTTTGTGTGGCCTTGACATGTCCCTGTCCAACATCTCCCACGTTCAGGGAGGTGACTCCAGATGTCCCAGGTCCCATCCCTGGCACTCAAACCTTGTGCAGGACCATTAAACTCCACTTCTCCCACCCCCCTCTGCAGCTGGGGGGCTTTGGGGGGCTCGTTGTGCCCCTTTCCAGAGCCTGGACAGCCAGAATTCCCAGTGTTGGGAGGCAGAGAGCCCAGGAATTTCATGGGATTAACAGTTTGCATTCCTCTGTGGTTGGGACAAGTCACCAACTGCCTGAGTGGGTGTCCCTAAAACAAAACCAAATGCTGGATTTCACGACAAGCTCCAATTGCTCCTTCAGTCCTTAGGGAAGGGAAAATCATTGCCTCACCTTCCCAGCAGGTTGGTGGAGCAGCAGATTGACCCCCAGCCACGTCCTGCTGCACAGATCCCATTCCTTAAACTGCACCTTGGGCACAGAAGCTGCTAAAGTAGGTTAGGTGGTATTTTAGGACACTGCACATGCAGAACAGTTCTTTTAAAAACTAGAATTCAGGGTCACAGAAGTGGAGAAGCACAGAAGTTGGAAGGAAGCTGGATTTTTTTAATCCATAACCAAAAAAATCCCCAGTGAAGTGAATGTTCATCACCCCCCCCTCCCGTGGTCTCCTTTCCTGAACTCCCCTCTCAGTAGTGTTTGGATTTGGGATAATTTCGGACAAAGAGAACTGGCCAGCACAGGGAGCACAGGCAGGACCATGGACCTAATAATGCCAAGGTTGTGGGTTTGATCCCTGCGTGGGTCATTCCCAAAAAAGCTGGACTTTATGATCCCTTGGGTCCCTTCCAACTCGGAATATCCTGTGATTCCGTGTTCACGCCTGCACTGGCAGCAGCACAGCATCCCACATCCCATCCTGGGAGCGATTTAGGGCTCATGGAACTGCAAACCCAAGGGATTTGCTGCTGCTCCAGCTGGGAGGGACACCCAGGACAGAGCCAGCTGGATTTTGGAGCAACTCCCCAAAGTCCTTCTCCCCGTGAGCAGCGCAGTGGCCGCTCCGGGGGGAGATGCTGTGGAGGCAGGAGAGAAGTGGTTTTCCATAGCTCCATAATAAAATCCAGGTGTAGCTGGCACAAGAGGCTCCAGGAGAGCCTGCCCAGAAGCAGCAGGGTGTATCCCATGCCTGGATTTCCCAGGATACACAGGATAAATGACAAAAAGAGACTGAATCCATGGCCGGCTGCAGCGTCAGCATCCACGGGAATGACTCAACCTGAAAGAAAAGGATAATAAAATCCAACATTCCACTCAGCACCAGGGAGCAGGGGGAGGCCTCTCAGTCTGGTTTAGGAGCATCCTCTTAGTTCTGGAGTAGGAATTTGCTGGGACAGCAAAGGAAGCAGGTTGGCTGGGCAGCATTCCCAGTGCAAGGGCATCCTGGCAATCCTTGGAGTATTTCTCATCCAAACAACGTAGATCTGAATACAAATGTGTATTTTGTGAGACACTTAGATCATATTTAACTTCTATTGCAGTGCAAAAAAGCTCTGTCAGCGTTTCCTCCATCACATTTAATGAACACACCCTGCCTGAAGTCACTGACTCTCAGTTTCTGCCCATATTTTCCTCCCAGATATTTCCTTCACCTCATGTGCAGCTCCCGTCCCTGCCAGAGATGCCCTCTGAGTGTCCTGCAATTACACTTTGGTGGCCCCTCATTAAACTTTGTGGCCATTAAAACCATCTTAAAAAAATAAAAAAGAGGTATTAAGTCCATTAATAAAGAGGCAAAATTCACTTTATTGACTCAGGGGCTTCTCCAATGGTGATGCTGAGATACAGGGACCCCATCCCTGTCCTCTCCTGTTCCCATCTCCTGCACATCCCTTTCCAGAGAAAGCCACAGCCTGGACCAGATGTAGTGCTTGCTAAGTACCCTGAATCCATACAATAAAAATCCCTCTGGAGCACAGAATATTTAAGTTTTATGAGCTCATCCTGTGTGATGAATACACCAAACACATGAATAATTCGGGGTGGATGCAAAACACACAATGAGCTGCAGAAAAAGGAAGGGCAGAGCATTGGAAATGCATTTTTCTCCTCCATCCCTTGTTATTTAAAGAGGGGGCTCAGGGCAGAGCACTCAGGTCCATTATTTTGTGCTCAGTAGATGCAGTTTAAAATTAACCTTCAGCTCAAAGACTGACTTAAATCAACTCATGGCCCTTGGATCAAAACCTCACAGTCCTGCAAATAGGGAATAAAAGAAATAAATAAAGCATTTTGTACTTTTGTACCCCCTCAGAATGTGTTGGTGAGGAAGCAGCACATCCCTGCTGCCTCGGGAAGCGACGAGGAGTGCTGGGTACCAAGGACATGTGGTGGATTTGGGGATGCAGGAGCCAAATCACCTCAATTTTGGGCTCCCAGCAGGCAGGAGGGCAGGTTTCCACAACCCCCAACCACCACCCAGTGCTGAGCAAAGGCTCCTCTGATATTCCTCTCCTAAATATGACAACAGGAAGGTGCAGCAGGTTGTTCCACAATGAGGATAATGCTCCTGCTGCCAGAGCTTGTAAACTCATACATAAATATCTATGGGTAGCATTTCTTACAGCTGCTTTATTCCCTTGTCCAGGAAGCTCCAGGAAGGCACAGAGGGGTGACAGGAGGCACCAGGACAATGCCAGAGACATTCTCTGCTTCATCCTCCCAGTCTGAGCTCTGGGTTTGAGGATTTTCACGCCAGACTGGGATATTTTATTGCTTGGCTTATCCCACTTATAAATGTATTACTTGGGCTGGTAACACTCATTCTGTTCCTCTGCATCCCACCCAAACAAGGGCTGATTCAGCCCCCAGGCAGATATGAACCAAAACTCCTTCTGGGCCATGGATTGCAGACAAAAACACACATGGCTCAATATATCCAGAGCCCTCCCTGCAGCTCTTCTCCTCCTCAGACACACAGCCAGAGCTCCTCAGGCTAACGAGACTCCTATTTTTAAAGATCAGCCTACAGGAGTGGTTCCTGACCAGCAAAAAAAATTATAAATATTGATTTAGGCAGTGCTGAATGTGAATCCAAAGGTGAGGCAAACAAAAAGAGCAGCTGCTGGAAGCCGTGGGTGAGGTCTGGACACTCTGTGTTACCCTCATACCACCTTGGCAGCTCTTCCTCACAGATCTTCGTGTCTTGGGCTGCTCCTGAGAGCTCCAGGTCTTCCTCCTCCCACGTTTTCCCCTGTGGATTTACACCAGAGCACGGATGGGATCTAACTCTGACAGCTAAAAGGTTTTTTCTGCTTTAGTCCCCAAAATGTGCTAAATTTTTTGCCCTTTTTTCCCCTCTTTCCCTCTTCTTAGCAGCCAGACACGCTCCTGGGAAAGCTGGGGAAAGCGTGGGATCCCGGAGCTGGCGTGGGGAGGGCTGAACATATCCAGTATTTTGGTTTTCCAGAGCCTTCCCAGCCCTCCAGAGCAGCGATTTCCATGCAACCAGCAACCCCACATGGCACAGACTGAGTTAAAGGAGTTATCTGGGGACGAGCTGCATCCATGTGGATTCTCCAGAGCAGCTTTGCTGCGTGAAGAGCAGAAGAAAGGGGGGCCCAAAGGTTGTAATTTTTGTTCGAATTTCGGGTTTTTCAGTGCAAAACTGCTGTCCCTGCCTTGCTTGTGGAGGCGTTACAAAGCCTGGCCTGGAGCCTGAAGATTTCCTTTTGGTGTTAATGATCTGATCCAAAAAAAAGTGGCTACAAAATTTCCTGAGAAACTCTGGGAAAGTTTCACGCCGAGCGTGTTGGGAATTGTCGCTGCAGCTCCGGGTTGTGCTGCCCATCCCAAATGGCCTGGAATGAGACACCATGACCCCAGCTGACACCCAGGAGGAAGAGAACAGGATTTTTTCCCGACTAGGAGGGAGCAAACAAAAGATTCAGAGTCTTCTCCACGGTCACAAAATCCCTGAAGTCTGAAGGATGTTTAACTGGGAGTGTGTGAATGCCCTGGGTGACTCCAGGCAGGTTCCCAGGTCTCGTGCCATGGGGTGGCTCTTTGGGATGACACTGGGAGTGTCACTTCTTTTGATGTGCTGTTTTGAGCTCTATTTAAAGCACTCAGCTGTGGCTCCAGGCACTTTCACAATCATTTACAGTGTGTTTTAACACCAGGGAGCTTCTGGTGGCTGGGTGGGACAGGCTCTTGTTCCCTGGATGAGGGGAGGCATCACCTTCTGGTCCCCGAAGAGCCACACTCTGAGCTGTGTTCCTGGGTAGATAATTTATATTTTTAATTGATTGTTAATTATATTATTGAGAGAGATTATTCCAAATTGTAGCCCTGCCAAACAGCCTCACACCCCCTCATCTCCCAAGGACAGATGGATTAGGGATCATGGTGAGGAACCACATCTCTACCCCTTGATAATTTGACAACCACCAGCAGCAAGGACAGACTCCATCCCTATCCCATAGGAGCATCCCTGTCCCTGCTCCTGGAATAGAGCTCCCTTCCATGGATAAACCCTGAGGGGGAGCCAGGATGAGGCTGAGCTGTGCAGACTCACTAGCACAGGAAGAAGAAGTCGCAATGTTTACCACATGGTGGGTGTGGATGAGATTCTTTCCAGGAAAAGCAAAACAAGGAAGAAGGTGAGGAGCGTGTCCCAGCCCGGGTCAGGTGCTCCCTGTGCTTCCTGCCTGTTTGCATTCCTGCCACAGCTTTGGAAACAGCCTTTTTTAACTGTCTGGGCTTAAAAAAGAAGAACTAACACTTGAGTATCCCCCACCTTTTCGTTTTCCCTTCCTGGCTCATGTAACCATGGCAAAGGATCCTACGCCAACCTGGGAAACGGCAGAACTCCTGCCAGCCCCATCCACGTTCTGATTAAATCACTGCAGCTAGGAAGCCTTCCCACACTGGAGTCTCACCTCAGCATTCCTGCTGGGAAAACACGAGGATTTTGCTCCTGGGTGGAGAAGGGACCTTGCTTTGCATTGAATGATCCCTGTTCCTGCTGCTCCCTCCCCTCCGGAGTGCGGCTCATTGACGGGAGGCTGGAGATAGTACGGGGAGCCCACGCAGGCAGCTGTCACCAAAGGAGCTTCCTATGAAAGCAACATATGCTGAGCCGAGTTCTGAGACCTTCAAATCACTACGAGTGCTTAAAATATTCCAGGATTTAATTACGAGGCTGTGTGTGCTGTAAATGAGCGAATGTGGAAAGCAGGCTTGGGCTGCGACGAGGAAAACCTTCCGAGTGCAGGGGAAGGGGCTGGAAGGGAAAATCCGGGGGTTTGGGAGCTGTGGGGTTGGAAGTCAGGGTGGCACCATGGGTGGGTGACATCCTCTGGTGCTCTGTGTCCAAGGCTGATGAGCCATTGAAGGAACATTCCTGTTGAGGGTGTTTGTAAATCATACAATCATGGAATGGTTTGGGTTGGAAGGGAACTTAAAACTCATCTATTTTCAGCCCCCTGTGATCTATTTTCAACCTTTCCCTGTCCCAGGTTGCTCCAAGCTGGGCTTGGACACTTGCAGGGATCCAGGGGCAGCCACAGCTTCTCTGCCCAACCTGTGCCAGGGCCTCCTCATCTTTATAGTAAAGAATCTTTTCCTACTATCCAATCTAAACCTACTCTCTTTTAGTTTGAAGCCATTCCCCTTTGTCCTGTCATTCCATGCTCTTATAAATCCCAGCTATGCTAGACATATTAACAGCTATGAATTGGATTGGGTGGAAACCCTCCAGAAATGTTTTTATTCCTAAAAAAGCTTGTATGTACTTAATGAGTCACCCCTTTTCGATGTCACCTGTCCTGATCTCACATGGTGTTTGTCACACACACAAGGGTTCTTCCCTGACTAAAATAGATGATAATCTTCCTCCAAGTTAAATGCCTGGTGTATTGTGCCTACAAAAATGAAGATGCACTTAACATAACAATGTGGTTATTAGCTTAATGGCAGGAAGAGAAAATTCAGGGATGAGAACTTGCAGAGTGTCCCTGAGGAAAGATCCTTGTGTCTGGGATACCCACGAAGGCTCCTCGCCCTCCAAGGTTTCCTGGAAGTCATCCCAGTGAGCATAAGCATTGGAGCAGCTAATGTGACATGAGATGGGGAACCTGGAGGGATATCACGCTGATTTATAACAGATTATTATTCTTTTCCTACTTTAATTATCATAGAGAGTTCAAAGGAGAAAAGACAGAATGTGTGTTTTCCAAGCAGAGAAACTACTGTTAGTAAAGGGTTTGATCTACAAGAAGGGATGAGGATTGGGCAGGAAAACTAATCACCATGAGCCAGAACATCCTCTGTTTGTAAGAGCTTGGGAATAGCACAATATTCCTGCCCACAGAACCATTAAGGTTGGAGAAGACCACCAAGACCAACCTTTGATGGAGAGGCCTGAGCAGCAAGCAGAGGGTTTTTAGGATGTAGAACAGAATCAGAACTTTCATTCCCACGACACAGGGACATTTGCTGGTGTCTTTGGACTTCCCATCAGTCAGCATTCCCACCACTGCTTCCCTGCCCGGGGCAGCACGGCACAGACGGCACCGCGGGCTGGGAGTCACCCAGGACAAAGTCACCCCCGAGGCCCTGAGGTGACAGCCAGCTCAGGAACGAGGTGTGCAGGGTAAACAGGGCTGGGAACACACACACAACGTGCCAGGGAACCCAAGCACTGACTCATGCCTTGTGCTCCGTCACACTCGGAATGTTTCTGCAGGAAACGCTTTCCGTGGAAAGCAACAGGAACTGCTGTATGTGGGTTGTTTTAAGGATGGAGAGAAATCAGGTCTATGGTTGGGATTCAGGGCTTGCCAGGGCTTTTATCACTTGGTGTCACTTCCAGAGCTCTCAGGCTCTTCTTTGGTGGCAGAAAATTTTGGGAAGAGAGGAGAAGTGGCAGGTGTGTCCCCTCTGTGTCTTCCGTGTCTCCATGAGCACTGAATGTGGAAGCTCTGATTTTCCAATCCAAGTTTTATGTGAAAACACTGTGGACAAACAGATCCCTGCTTTGGACTTGGGCTGGGACAAACATCAACCTGGCAAAGGATGGGGCTGCAACAGGGATTTGGGGCTGCAACAGGGATTTGGGGCTGAAACAGGGATTTGGGGCTGCAACAGGGATTTGGGGCTGAAACAGGGATTTAGGGCTGTATCCCCATTCGTGGTTGTGGTCATTAGGTGTCTCAGTTCTCAGGGGCTGAGCAGCACCAGTTTCACAGCCCCAGTGGCCATCAGGGTTTGGTGATGTTCCAAAACCAGTCATGGATACCAAAAGAAGGGGATGGGGTGGTAAAACCTATAAAATCTTTCTGTGCCACAGTTGACAAGCACTGGAGAGGGACTTGAGACAAGGGCTGGAGGGACAGGACACAGGGAATGGCTTCCCAGTGCCAGAGGGCAGGGAGAGATGGGATGTTGGGCAGGAATTGCTGGCTGGGAGGGTGGGGAGGCCCTGGCCCAGGTTGGACAGAGAAGCTGTGGCTGCCCCTGGATCCCTGGAAGTGTCCAAGGGCAGGTTGGGATCCTTGGGAGGTGTCCCTGCCCAAACCTGGAATGAGCTGGGCTTTAGAGTCCCTTCCACCCCAAATCTCCAGGCTCTGATCCTGACTATCAGCATTACTTCCAAAGCACCAGGCCCTTCCTGGGGAGGAGGGACTCAGCAAGACTAATGAATGCTTTAATTAAACACAGCAATATCATTAACCCGCTGGAGTTCATCAAATTAGTGTTGCAAATGAAAACCGCATCGGCCTCGTTTTCAATAAGGCGGTTCCAGGAGGGAAAAGAGTGTTTCACTCATGAAGATGGTGTTTGCTTTTCCAATAAAACAAACCCTCTTCTTGTCCCCCTGGAGCTTTGGCTCTCTTTAGCTCTCAACAAAATATTTGGTTTGGCCCTTCCTAGTTTTCGGGGTACCTGTGGTGAAGGCATTGGCACAACAGGGGATTGCCACAGGAAAACGTTGAGAAAGAGGGAAAAATAGGGGACTTTAAAAGGACTTAGGGAGGAGGAAATGCCAGTATCCTGCACATAAATCATATCTGGAGTTCAAAATAACCCGGCATGTGTGCAGGTTGGCCCAGTGCCATTCATTTTCTTATCTCCCCTGTTTGCTGAAGGGTGACTCAGTGCAGAGCTAACAAGGTGCCCACGGGAGCACTGCTGGGAATGTGCTGATGTCAAGGGCTTGAGGGCTGGCAGGGAGATTCCCACCTGCTGGAGAGGAAGGAAGAGGAGCAATAGGGATCCCCCAGCCAGCACCCTGGCTCTTTGCCCAGGCCACTTTCCTTGCTTGTGTTGCACTTGGGGGAGAGTCTCTTGAATAAATACAAGCTTGGGACTCCAGGTCTGGCATCCCACTGGCACAGGGACAGGGGGGATGTCCCTCTGCCCAGTGCTTGTCACAGCATCTCAGTGCTGACAAAGCTTGGGCTTTCCTAGGGAAAAAAACACTCATCCGTGGCTCATTCCCAAATCCTTGGGTTTACAGCCTTGTGAGCAGGGGGGATGTGGTGTAGCCCAGCAGCTCCTTGCTGGGATCCTGTGAATTCCTGTCTGCCCCATGAAATGCTTGGGTTGTCTCCTCCCCACCAGTGTGAGATGATGGGAGTCCCTCAACTTGGTTTCCACATCCCTATTAATCACCCTTCTCCCCCTCTGTTGAAAATTCCTGATGGTTTTGCAAGGCTGAGATTAAGGAATGAGGGAGTATAAATCCCTTTAGTTCAAAAGGTCTCTGGAGCACAGTGGTCCCCAGGAGATGCTCCTCCAATTTTGGCATTGCAGGGACATCACTGAAAACAGCTACTGAGCTTCTCCAAAGCTTCTCCTGGCACAGGGAATAACCTGGTGCTGCCCTTTGGTGCTCCTGCCCCAGCCGTGCTGGTGGCACTGCCACCTTAGGGGACATCCCTGGTGTTGGCTGAGGAGCTGCCACTCCCATAGGATGCAGATCCTCTCTCTCCATGGAGACCAGGCATCGATGTCCCTAAAATGAGCTCAATGTGTAAATCCTCCATCGAGGAAACAAAGAATTTTCTGGGCTTGATTCACTTTGGCTTTGGAGCCACCAGGGATGTGAGCTGGCTTGTCTGGAGCAGCCACAGCTTCAGGTGTGGTGAAACTGGCACTGGGGAAAGGATGCCAGGGCAGTGAATGCCATCACCCTCCTCTCCCAAGCCCAGGGGATGGGCTGTGCTCACTGGTTCGACCCTCTGGAGGGTGTGGATTTCACCCTTTCCCAGCTGCTATTCCTTCTGTAAAAGCAGCTGAGAGTGCTCCTGGTTTTCCTGGTTTGTACCACAACCTTCCCTTTGCTTTGCTCCCTGGATTCTCCCTGCTAAAAGGATCTGGTGCCAGGAGCAGCTCACTTGGGTTTGGCATCTCCTCGTCCTGGGGACAGACACGGAACCTTCCAGTGGGAGAAGCAGATCTGGGAATCACCTTCTCCTGCCAGCAGCACCCAAGGGTCCATCAGGGAGGGAGCAGAGGCACCCACTGTGTTTTCCAGCCGAATTCCAGGCTCCCAGGAGGCACCAGAGCTCTTTAGTGGTGGCGGCAATGGGTTCACCCTCACGGTGCCCTTGCAAACCCGGGAGTTATTACCAGGCTCAGATAAGGAAAAAGGCACGGAGACAGGAACAGGCTTGCCCCACATCCCGCTGGAAAACTGGCAGGAGAACCAGGAACAGAGTGTCTCTTTTCTGCTTGGACCAGAAGATTCCAGAAAGCTGAGAATTTACCTATTTCAGTGCCTAAAATTAGCTGTTGGTTATTGTCAGTGCATCTCTCTGTCATCCTCCTTTCCATAGAAAGCTGTTCCGAGACATCCTTCTCACTCCCTGCACATGCTTCCAAAGCTCAATTCCCAATTCCCATTTTTTTTTGGATAAGATTTACCATCCATCCTCTGCTGATTTTCACAGGCATGAAACTGTGGAGCAGTGCTGTGTCCCTGTCCCAGAGCACCTGAGCAGGGATGCTGATCCCACACAAGCATCCCATTCCCACCAGGAATTCCTGCTCAAATCCCCACAGTGTGGCAGGGGCACACCTGGCTGTTGGATACTCCTCTCTCCCCATCATCATTTATCAGGCAGGAGGTCAGAAGTGATTTCTGTGCCAGGTGTCCCCCCAGAACTGCGAAAACTACGGATTACTTCAATTAATTTGGAAAATACAGCGGGAGAAAAGCTCTTTAAGCACCGGGAGAACCAGAGCTGGCTCCTGCATGTATCTTCCTTTATGAGAGGTGATTATATACTTATAATTAATTGTTGGCTCATGGCAGTAAAGGTTTGACTTGCATGGGCAAGTCGGAAGGAGGGAAGAAGACCTGGGATGGGAAGCAGATACGTGGGAGGACACAACATTCTTTTCCCACGTTGAGGAGCAGCAGGACGTGTCAATTCAGCTCTGGAATTTTGCTCCCTGCCTTTTATGGTGAAAAAACCGAGGCTTTCCTTTGACTTTGCAAATACATGTTCCAGCTGAAATCCAACCTGGGCACGAAGACCCGGCCGGGCGTGTGCGGCCGCTCACCTGGAAGTGCTGAGCATGGAATATGCAAAAGGGAAAACTCAGCTCCAGGCTCCAGAGGCTCCCGTGTGAGCTGATGTCATGGTTTTATCTGAGGACAGGATTTGGTTCTTATTGCTCTGTCTTGCCTCTGAGATGAAATAACTAAGCGAAGTAATTAATTTTTAATGCATCCAATATAGGCAGGGAGAGTTTTGGAGTGATTTACGCTGTGGCTTCCAGGCTGTTCCTGAAAGCTCAGAAATCCCTGGATCCTTTGTCTTGCCCCACATGTTGCTTTGTGGGGTTTGGGGGTGAAGGGATGGAGCAGCAACATCCTGCAGGAACCCTCCAACTCTTCCTTTACAACACACATCACACCAAGCTGTGAATAAAGTGAGGCCACTCCAAACCCCTCGTGTTCTGCAACCTCCCCCCAAAAAACTTGCTTTATTTATTAAACAGCAGCGTAGGAAGAAGATATTTAAAACTTTGAATGTTTCATTTGAAAACACCTGATGACAAAACCAGAGACCAAATGTGTTAGAAGACCAGTTAGTCCTTTCTGAGTCATTTAATTAGAGCGACAAACTTTCCCTGCCTATGGAAATCTCAGGGTGGAAAGTGTGTGAAACCTGCTGCAACCAACACTTCCCTAATTAGCCTCACATTTGCCTCGCTCAGAAGGGAGTCAAGGCATGTGTGTGACCCACAGATGTTCACACTTTGCCAGGATAATCTGCTTTAGGAGCTGTTGAGGTGGGAGAGGCAGTTTGACCACCACCATCCATCACTCAGCTGGATATCCATGGATCCATCCCGGTGCTCTCAGAGCTCCGAGTCCTGGAAAACTTGCAGCATTACAGCACATGGAAACAAGGAGCAAAACTCTGCATTTTATCTTCCTGGCTGCAGGCACATGAGGGAAAATCGAGGCCAGGGCCACCATGACCCAGAAATGTCCTGTTTGACCCGGGGGCCTGGTTTAAATCTCATTTTTGTGTGGCAGCCTCACTCACAGAGCCCCGGAGAGCAGCTCCTCCTGAAGCAGAAATCCCTCAGTGCCAACAGCAGGAGCTGCCTCGACAGTTCCAGTTAATTAGAGATTTGGGGGCAAAGACTTGCTGGAGCAGCTTTGGCTTTTGCAGTGGAAGTTTAAGAAGGTTGAACATTTGGTATGTGTATTTTTCAGCCAGAGATTTAGCTGCCCAATCCCTTGGATGCTTTTGCACTTCCCAAATCCCAGCGTGGCACTGCAAAACACTTCCCACAGAGGGTTTCTCCTCTCTTTTATTTGCTTTATAGAAGCTCCAGGCTCTGTACATACAATTCTCTCTACTTGCTACTCAGTGGGTGGTTTATCCAGTGGATGCCCGTGACCATCCTGCTTTTCCCCCCCGAAATTCCTGAGGTTTCTGCACAGATTAATCACAGCCTGGCACTAGTTCCCCTCAAAGCTAAACCTCCCAAGCTCACAAATGGTGAAATTCAGCTCAGAACTCGTCCCTGTGACTTTATGTGGGAAAGGCCATGCCTGGGGGACAGAAAATAACAATAAAAACCAACATTGAAGAGTGTTAAGAGTTTCAAATGGCTCCCAAAAAATGTCTGCTATGTTTCCAAGGGTCTGTGCTGCTGTTACTCATTCACATGGGCAAGAATTACAAGTATGTGTGTGCAGCCAGGAAAGCTTTGGTTCACTGAATATTTGAGGCTTGGTGTGGTATGAAGGGGTGGGGAGCACAATTCCAGCGAGGAGAAACACTCTGAACTTCCTTGGAACAATGAAACCGCCACGGTGGTACTGCAGCCAAAAAAATTCCATGTATTATTGCAGAGTTTGCTCCTCTTCAGCAATAATTTAAAGCTGCTTTGCCTTCAGGGAAGCCCTGGGAAGTTCAGGGAATGGGTAAGGACATGTAGTACTGACCTAATCCACTGCTTTCTAATCCTGGAAGCTGTTCCCAGCTTTTTGGCCCCCAGCACCTGCTGGGATTGGCCAGAGTTGGGTGAGAATTGGGGGTTGCACAATTTTGCTTGTTTTTTTCCAGCCCAAAAAGGGACTAAAGTTAAAGGATTTCAAAATTCCTTGTGAAATGAAATCCATCCTTTGATGAAACGTTCCCAGTTTACTCATTTCCTACACATTTCCAGAAACTGCGTTATAAACAAACTTTGGAATTTTATGTCGTTAAAAAAAGGTTACAGAACAATGCAACCTTAGGAGAGTATTTCATATCAGTGAGTTTCCAGCACCAAATTCCACTGAAATCCAAGAAGTTCTGCAAAACAAGTTTGCTTCAGCACATCAATATTTCTGATGGAAAACCATCCAGTCAGAAATTTTTTATGCAGCTCTAGGCTCGAATTTCCTACCAAATAGTTTGACTGTCTCCCCAGCAACGGGCACTGCTGATCCTCTATAAGGAATTTCCATAATTAACCTCCAGGAACTGAAAAGGAAATCTTTTTGTCTGCAGGATATTCTCCAACAACATCTAGAAATCATTTTGCTCTGAGCCAAAGCTCAATAAATTCAATGGGATTTTCTCCACAGATTTCAATGGATCTTCACATCAGCCCAGTTCAGATCAGAGTTCATACCCAGATCAATGTGGTACAACTCTGGATGTTTCCTCAAATTCCAGTGGGCTTTGGAAAAATTAAATCCCAAACAATTCTTCCTTGCTGTAGAAATTCAATCCTGGGTTATCATCCAGCTTAAGGACATGGATGCTTTGATCCCTGTGGATACAAGAACTTCCTGAGATGTTTGTGCTGATGTTGTACGAGCAAGGAATGCACAACAACATTAGGAATTTAGACAAAATGCCCAAGTTGTAGACAAAATTCCAAGCTGTGGGCTTGGAATGCTGGGTTTTGGCTTTTCCCCGCTCCCTGAAGTCTGTTCCCTGCACCACCAGCCTGTGGCAGGAAATGTCCTTGAGCTGCACGTGATTCCATGGATTCCATGAGCTGCACGTGATTCCATGGATTCCAGAAGAGCCCTGATTTGTGAGCACTAACAAATCCCACGGAACAGAATGGCAAAGCAGCCTATGCAGAATTGCCATGGGATATTTCCACTGTGTTTATCCAGGAGTTTTCCTGCTTGACATTGGAGTTAAGTTGTGTTTCAGGCAGGTTTTGATCCCAGGCCATTCCCAGCTGGTGGGAGGAGAAGGTCAAGGAGCCAAAAGGCACAGCAGGTGTTGCTGAAGCTGAGCCCTTCCAAGAATCCCTTTGTCTCATTCCTGGAAATGTCCAAGGCCAGCTTGGATGGGGCTTGGAGCAACCTGGGATAGTGGGAGTTGTTCCTGTTCATGCAGGGGGTGAACTTTAAGCTCCTCCTAACCCAAACCACTCTATGATTCCATGATTTTAAAAAGTGGCCCCAGCTTGTGTTTGTCTGGCTCCTAAAAGCCTCATTTTCCTCTTCTCAAAGCATCAAGCTTTTCCAGAGGCAGAATTTAGATACATGTGTGAATAATCCACATCATTTCCCTGGATTTTACAGAGCCTCCTTAGCTGGGTGGTGTGTTGGGAAGAGAGCAAACATGGGAAAAGGGTGAGCACCTCACTTCCCTGCTGTGCTCTCCACGTGTGCTCCTGGAAAAGCCATTTATCCACAGCATTACCCCTCTGTAAAGTGGAGAGAACATCACACCTGCCGTTCCACTGATGCCATGTGGATAAATGCCCTGGAAAATCCCTGTGGATATGGCCCAGGAGCTGCTGGCATTGCACAGGTCTGGCATGAGAAGTGGGATTCTCCCTTGGATGTGAGTAGTTACACTACAGTCGCCAGTTTAAAATACCTTGTCCTCTGTCTTAACATCCTGCCTTAATTATTAAGGGCTTTTAAAAGCATTTTAGAGTGTTTATAACTTGGTTAAAGCTTTGCCCCCAGCTCTTGAAACATGGAATAGCTGAGCTTTATTTCACATCCATCGTAGCACCCAAGGACCTGTCAGTCAGGTGAGGGAGAGTGACTTGTCTTGAACTAATTTTATGAATTTATTCAGCCCTTTCTCAGTAGTGTAGCTACAGATGGATTTCTAAATGCCAAAATACGGATTATAAGAGTGTCAAGCTTCATTTTGTTTTCAGTTCACAGCTAATTAGCATTGATTTTCATGCCGTTGTTCCTGCATATTATTACACCGACATCACGGAACGGGAGATGCTCATTCTCACCCTGCCATCATCAATTTTAAACCCTCGTGGAACAGAAGAAAATTGGGGTTTGGTTTTGGCAGGCAAAACTCTGCTCCCTTGGCAGGGTCTCAACCACACGTGGCAGTCGAGCTGCTTAAATCCTATTTTTCCCTAAGCGAGAATTCCCTACGCAGACAATGTGGTCTCTGATTTAAAGTCCCAACCCCTCACGGCTGCGCAGGGAAGTAGCAGGAGCTCCGTTTTCAACATCTGCATAACGTTAAGGATTGGGAATGAAGCAGAATTAGCGGGTACTTGTGACCTCAGCACTTCTGTCCTGTCAAACAGGCCGGCTCACTCGTGTCATCTCATAAGGCAGCGGCACAAATAATCCCTTTTCATCTGCTAAGAACTCGACTATGACATTGATAAGCCCCGCAGAAGAGATAACAAATGGCTGTGTGTTCAGGAGGAGGCTGTGAATAGCGGCCCTAAATGAGGCAGGGATTACAGGAGGCCTGGGAGAGGTGCAGATGTTTCTGAATAGCTGCTCGTTAAGGTGACAATATCGCTCCGTGCGCTCAATGGGATCCGAGAAAAAATAAGACGTGATCCTGAAATTAATGACTATCACCACGTACTCACGAGGGAGCCCACGCTTCCGACACACAGGAAACACGCATTTCCTCATCCACAAATGTTTGACCTTAAGCCTTAATAATGTTCTTTTAATGCACCTCCTATTTAGCTCCACGCAGAAAGGAGGAGAGGGTGTGCATGGGCCGTGTTTTATGTATATTCAATAATTTCCACGGATGTTTTAGGAGTTGAGAGAGATTCAGAGGGCAATTTTAGATTTCAATCATGGAGCAGCTCTTCTGAAGCTAAAAGCACTTGTTCTCAGCTGGTTCATTATAGTCGTAGGAAGTGTTCAGGCAGATTACCTGTGAGAGGAGAAAAATGTATTTTTGATATTCCCATGAAATTTTATATCAAATTGGGAGTCATTACCATGCCAGTAGTAGATTGTATATATGTTATTAATATACACATAATGTTTTCTTGGATGGAAAGCAGAGAAGCCGTGAAAATCTAGAATCAGATCCGGAGAAAAATGGGGAATTTGAACCAAGCAAAGCCCGCAACTCTGCCTTATAAATCAAAACCCAGACTGCGTGTGAAAAATACCAATGGAAATGCCAACCCCCACTGCGTTATCCCCCTCGTTATCAAGATATGGGAAAAGGCATTAAACTTAAGAGTATGACATGAATAATAGTTTTATGGGGATTAACATATCTGGAACAGCTTCCCCAAGGAATGACAACGAGCTGGCGGTTTCTGAAAAGGCAGGATTGGCTTCTTGATTGTCACCAGTGCCCAAAGCACTGCAGGGCACCCTGAAATCCCTGGAATTTCGCTGGGTGATGTTGGAAGCCTCTGGAGAGGAGCGAAGCAATGATGAAAACACCGTGTCACTGGGAAGTGTGTTGATGGAAACTCTCTGCTCACGGTGAGTAAGTGTTCCTTGTGTGTTCAGGCTTCCACATTCCTCATATGGTTGGATGCAGGCGGATTTTCCATGGGAGTTGTGGGAAAGAGGTGTTTCCCCCAGTCCTGCAGCATCAATTCCTCCTCCAAGGCTTGGCCAAGCCAAAGCACCGAGGAACGGGCGGCACCAGCAGCGGGTTTGGTGCATCTTGTGTCCATGGAAGTGCCCGAGGAACTGATCTGGAGCAGATGTTCACACCCAGCTCCTCTTCAGGGTGAACAAAGAGCTCTTTCAACCCCGTCTTCCTCTCTCCTTGTATTCCACAGATATTCCTCAGTTGGGATGTTGGATTCACACAGAGTCAGAGCTGAACCTCCAGAGCTCTGTCCAAGCTGCCTGTGCCCATGAGGCAGCCACGTGGTTCAGTGTGGAGTGCAAGGCAGAAAAACCAGGATTTTCTCTCCTTGGAGAAGACCTCAGAGTGTTTACACAAGTGTGTTTTTCCAGATTTATCTCCTGTGCAAATAATCAGTTGAACAAAAGGGAAAAGCCCAACTTGCTCCTCCCATTCCATCTCATATTCAAAGAGCTGGAGGACAGCAGGGATGGAGGGAGACTGCTAAAATCTGAGACTGGCTTTTAAAACCAAAAAAGACAAGGAAAGATGTTTGCTCTAAGGCCTTACAAATAAGGCACACGCTGCAAATTTCAGTGTTTTCCTCATGATTTCTAAACAGAAACAAACCCTTTGCAAAATTCATTCGAGGTGAATAATTCGACCAGCTAAAGATATGACACATCAGAACAAAATCAAGAGTATCAGCACTGAATTCTGAACTGTCATATTTGGGATTCTCCTGTGTGAGTCAGTGCAGCATCTCCCCATGGTCAAACATGCACGAGACTGTAGTGCTTCCCTTTTTCAGGATGTTGTTGTAAAACTTGACTAATTACTCGTGTTTCAGCCCAGAATTGACACGGAGATAGTTCATGACCTGGCTGACTCAAGAGATAAGGCCAAGACCTCACCTGCAGGAAGGACATTATTTTTTCTGGCTGTGCCTTGTCTGAGCAAGGAGAGAAGGCAGGCTCTGCTCCAGCACTCCTGCCTGCTGGCAGCCCCTTTCCAAGGGTGTCTGTTTGCCATGCAAAGCCATATGGAAAGGGAGAGGAGCACTCGACGGAGAGGAGCGTTAGGAGCTGCTCACAAACCATCCCTTGTTCGGGGCTGACGCTCTGGGAATGATGTCCCTGTGCTGTTACAGAGTCACTTCAGTCAGAGCACTGTTCAATCCTCTGCTCAACATCCGTTGTCAGCAAGTTTTGCTTGGGGTCGTGTCCAGGAAGCAAAAATTTCGGATGTTAATGGTGGGCAGCACCATTGCTGTGAGTGAGCAGGGACAGGATCTAGGGAATGGCTGGAGTTGTGTCAGGGCAGGGGGAGGCTGGAGCTCAGGATGCAGGGAATGGCTGGAGTTGTGTCAGGGCAGGGGGAGGTTGGAGCTCAGGATGCAGGGAATGGCTGGAGTTGTGTCAGGGCAGGGGGAGGTTGGAGCTCAGGGAAAGGTTTTTCCCCCAGAGGGTGGTTGGGCACTGACATTCCCCAGGGAATGGGCACTTCCCAAGGCTGCCAGAGCTCCAGGAGGGTTTGGACAACAGGGACAGGGTGGGATTGTTGGGGTGTTTGTGCAGGGCCTGGGATTGCACTGGATGATCCTTTTTGTCTCTTCCCGCTCAGGATATTCCATGATTCTGTGTTTTTGGAAGATCCCAACACACTCCTTATGACGACATTTTGAGGGAAAAGCCCCTTTTCCCACCACCACGAGCAGCACCCGCTGAGCCAGAGCTGCTGGGCAGGCTGGGCTGAAGGTGGGTGGTTCTTCCCAGCCTCATCCTTTTCCAGCTCTTCTCATCCTTTTCCAGCTCTCCTCATCCTTTTCCAGCCCTCCTCATTCTTTTTCAGTCCTTCCCAGCTTTTTTCAACCCTCCTCATCCCTCATATCTCCTCATCCCTCCTTACGTGTCCTCAGGAACCCTCATCTCTCCTCATTCCTTCTCAGCTCTCTTCATTTCTCCTCAGCCCTTCTCAGTTCCCTTCATTTCTCCTCATCCCTCCTCAATTCCCTTCATTTCTCCTCATCCCTCCTCAATTCCCTTCATTTCTCCTCATCCCTCCTCAGTTCCCTTCATTTCTCCTCATCCCTCCTCAATTCCCTTCATTTCTCCTCATCCCTCCTCAGCCCAACCTGAGGCACTGGAGCGATCTCCCCCTGAGGGACCCCGCACCACCTCGCCACCCCTCTGGAGCCCACACAGCCCCACATGCCGCAGGTTCCCTTTCATACCACTGACATTTATGGACGGCCCGTCTAAAATTCAACACAAACGCCACAAAAACCCCCTTTATTTCACCGGGACCCCCCTCCCCTCGCCCCCCTCACAGGAGCGGCCGCACCGCCCCGCGGCTCCCCTAGGGGGCGCTGAGCTCCGGCG
>WEIV01025975.1:25790-46837 GCA_013390005.1 Calyptomena viridis
TGTGGCCGGCCGAGGGGACTAAGCGGAGAATCAATGAAGGAAAGAAGAGCGAGCCAGAAGTTATCGAGCAAGGCGGCGATGGATCCCAACCAGAACGTGAAGTGCAAGATCGTGGTGGTGGGGGACAGCCAGTGCGGCAAAACCGCGCTGCTCCACGTCTTTGCCAAGGACTGCTTCCCCGAGGTGAGCTCGGAGGGTGGGACCGGGATTGGGATCGGGATCGGGATCGGGATGGAGTTGACCGTGCGCTGTCTCCCGGCAGAGCTACGTCCCCACCGTGTTCGAGAACTACACGGCGAGCTTCGAGATCGACACGCAGCGCATCGAGCTCAGCCTCTGGGACACCTCCGGTGAGCGCATCCCGGGAATTCGGGGCGGGATCGGCGGGAGAGCGGCACCCCCCGCGCTCCCGCATCCACCTAAGGGGGGCTTTTTAAAAAAAAAAAAAAATCCGAGCTGTACTTTAAGGTTGTTCTCGAGGTCAGGGTGTGGAGGAGCCTCCCCGAAGGGATCTGTCAGCATTGCGGGGATGTGTTCCCGAGCTTCCCTGGGAAGCTCCCGGGATACCTGCGCTCCGCTGCTGCCTGGAAACCTTTGTGGAAGAGGGAAAAGGTGTTTATGTGCTAATGGTGAATTCCGTCGGCTCGTGTTGGAGAGAGTTGTGGCCTCCTTAATGCCGGCTCGGTGTTTTACTAAATACGGTCCTTTTTTCCTGGTGTTTTGCAGAGTCTTTAAGGGCAGGAAAGGCTTTGAAGTCTTTTAGGGAAAGCCTAAATCTTAATTTCTCAGTGAGCAAAAAAAAAAAGATGGAAGTGGCAGTACCCTCCTTCCAAAGAATTCACCGGCAAAAGCCAAAATCTCCTTTAATTCAAGTAAGGGAATAATAAGCAAGGCAGCCTGTTAGACGCTCCCAGTCACAAAAGAGTTAAAGATGGATAATTTCAGGATGATTTGATCAATGTTTTGTACCTGCAATACATCGCAATCAAGCTCAGCTAAATAATAAAGCCTTTATCCCTGACCCTCCGGGATGCAGAGGGATCCATCCTTTTCCAAGTACCCAAATCAGTGCTGAAGGTCCTCCTCATTCTACCAGTTATCCCTTCCCTGGCTGTGCCAAAAACTGGCTCAGATGCCTCACAGGTTGAGGGTTTTGGTGCTTGGTTGACGTGTTAAGACACGAACTGCTCTAGATGTTGATAATTTGGATAATAGGACTGAGCTGGCAGCCAGGGAGGTGAGGATGCCTCCCAAAACTTGCTGCCTCAGTGCTGGAGAGGAGCGTGGACAACCAGGAACCATTAACAGAGGTGTGGGATCAACATTATCCCCAGAACCCACTGGAAAAAACCCTGGAGGAACTCGGCAGAACACACGACCCCTTTTTTCTTCAGGCATTGCGTGGAGATGGCTCGTTAATGCTGAGTTGGGAGCCAGCGATTTCTGCTACATGTGACAGCAGTTCTCCCCCCAGGAACGAAAATGTTAATCCCTGGTTAAAAAAAAAAGGAGTTTTGGGAGGCGGTGGGTTGGCTTTCCTCGTGCTCTTGAGGAAATGATTCCAAATTCTTGCAACACCATTACTGGGAAAAGGCAGTTTCAGCCCACGACCGGTATCAGTGCAGCTCTGAACTGATTTTTTTCTTCATCTTATGCCAAGTGAGACTTGCAGACTTCCAGAGTGTGTCTGGCTCGAGCTTTTCATCCTGGTTACTGAGCTGGCTGTAGCTGTGGAGTGAGGGCTTATTAAAAATTAAGGGTTATTTTGGAAAATGTGATCTCTATTAAAATACAATGTGCAGGTGAAGCTGTGCATGGGAAGGCTGGAGACACCCATGGAATGGAATATTCCCTGGCACTTCAAAAGACAAAAGCAGTGGAAGGAACACCTTGCCAGCCTTTTGTCCTCTTGGGCCTGTCCTGGAACTAAATAGAAAATTTGGTTCAGTCTGACATTTAAGAGCAAGTGGTTAATTTGTCTGATATCTGAAACAGAAGAGGCAATACTTGAAAAATCAAATTTTAGGGGGTGTTATGGAGTGGATTCTCTGCTTGTGGGGGCTGTGGATGAGGAATTGTGTCTCCATAAACATCTCCCCATCTGCAAGAAGCACCACTACCCAAACCCATTAACCCAGAGCAAAATCACATCAGCAGATAAGAGACAGCAGAAGATAAGATAATGTTTTAGCATTATCTTCAGCTCTTGGTAATTTAATTTTTACAAGTCTTTGTCCTGGTCCTTTACTGAATCAGAATATATGCCTGAATGACATTTTTAAAGCAGGGCTAGAGCTAATTAACTTAAAAATACGACTGATTAACTGCCAAGTACTAATGGAAGATCATGTCCATTGCAACACTGCACTTGTTGGAGGTACTTCTGTATCTCCTGGGAGCAGGGGAAGGATGTTTTTTAGCTGAGTTTGATTGCAATATATTCCAGATACTTCCAAGATGATTTGATCAGTATTTTGTGTCCATTTTTAACCTCCTTTAACTCTTTTCTAACTGGGAATATCCAACAGGCTGCCTTGCCTGTTATTCCCTTATGGAATTGCAGTAGATATTTGGGGTTGCAGTGGATCCTTTGGAAGGTTCTGCCACTTCCAGCTTTTTTTTTTTGTGCTCACTGAAGAGCTGTGGTTCAAATAGTTTTGTGTCAGGGTGAGAACAGGCCCTGCTGTCAGAGTTTTGGTTTATAATTCTTTATTTAAAAATAATAACAACAATAATAATAATGTGGTTTTTACTAGAGGATCCTTAGGTACAAAATGGAAAACAATTGATAAGAAAACTTCAAAGCTGGCTGCCAGTTTATTGGGGAATTGTTGTTGTATCCTGGATATGCCCATAGAAATATGGGACAACACTCTCTTTACAAGTAAGAGTGGAATGGGAAGATTCATTATTCAAATGTTTGCTCGTACTGTCTAGTTCTGCAAGTCATTAGAAGGATTTAAATTAGCCACAGCATTAAGGGAAGCACTTGCCAACTTGAATTTCATTGGGGTTTTGGACTCCCAACCCTTCTTTCAAAGCAGGAATGTCTGGTTGCAACCTCCCTGCACCATAAATTATTCCCCTCTGTGGTAACATGTGGTAGTTTTGGAGCTGTTTGGGAGCTCTGGGCTTGTTTTGTGAGGTGCAATATTAGAAGTTTCTGCAGGTTAAAACTTCATCTTGTACTTTCACAGCCATTGAAGAGCACTTTTTTATTAGTTGTCTTTATCTACCATAAGCATGGCCTAATCTAATTACCAAATTTTGGGTTTTTTCCATTAAAAATGATTGATATTTATATTTCTTGCTTGGAGAACAACAGCCATGTCATAGAAATCACATCCCATTAATTAGTTATACATACCTATATCTCCCTAAATTGTATTTTAGAGCTTTTTTATTGGTTGAACCGTGGAATCTGTACTGGATACTCCAATAAAATAATTCTCAACAGGGTCAGAAATACCAGAGCACTGCTGGGGATTAGCAGGTAATTAAATCCAGGAGGGCCTTGGAGCTTTAAGTGAACTTGGCTTTTTTTTTTTTTTGATGTATACAATGTACTCAGTGTCCATAAAGCAGCAGAATATTAATTATAAAGTTTTGGGCTGAAATCTTTCCCCAGACAGCTGAAACTCAGAGGAATTAAAGTACGAATTCCCCAAATTCCTGTGAAGGAAATGTCCAGTTTCTGTCTTTGCCTTCCAGTTCACTTGGAAGTTGGATGCTAAACCATTTGATTTCCTTATTTTAATGGCAGAATAACTAGTTTTCCTAGGGTTTTTGTTCCCTTTTAATAGTGAAATAATTGGAATTGATAACAACTCACCTCCCAAAGCCCCGTTTCCTTGGATGACAACACTCAATATACTGATTTTTGCTGTGCTTGGACATCACATGTCCCGTGACAGCCCCAAAAAATCACCTGCACTTCCAAACCAGCCAAGTTTTGGGAAGGAGGAAAACCATGAGCAGTGAATCAACTCCTTGGAGCAGCCACTGTGTGTTTGATGTGTTTTCTGTGCAGCTCATAATTAGTGAGCCCAAGGGTTTGGGAGTGAAAATGCTGCTCTTCAGCTGTTGTTCTTTCAGTTGACTGGGCTCCAAAAGGCTGCAGAGACTTAATGCCTGGTGGCTGCTTGGTGGTGTGGAAATAGGGAAATCTTGCCTGGTTTTGAGCATCACTTCCCTCAAGGCCCATGGGGAAGGGGTGGGATGTGAGGCTGAACCTCCTGGTGGCTTTGGCAAAGAGCTCTCCTTGATTTAGCACTTTAGAGCACTATTAACCACCAAAAAACTTAATTTCTCTTTCATTTTTAACGCTGTAATCCTGTTCTTTATCTGTCATTTGGTATCTACTCCAGGCCAACACCAACCATATTGACAAGGAGTTTTATTTCAGTTTCAAAGCTGAATTTTTGTTGGACTTTGCACGAAACACTGAGTTGCAAAAGCAGATCATTTTCAAAGTATTTTGGCTTAAATGATTTAACAATTAAAAAGGGAGGGTTGCAGCTGGAATACACTCCCAGCACAAAACCCAAGCTGAACTACAGCCTTCTCAGCAATTCCTTGCTAAAACTGAAAACTCACCCATGCCAAAAATCCTTGATTTTGTAGCACCACAATCCCAAACACAAATAGGCTTATTTTTTTTTTTTTTAATTCCACAAATCCCATCCCTCCAGCTCTCCCTTCTCCTGTTTTCCAGGGTTGGCTTGGCTTCAAATCTGCCAAGTGCCCTGAAAAGGGCTGGGGCTGTGTGTTCAGACTTGAGTGAGCCTCATTCCTGGCATTCCTGCCTTCTGAGGGTTTCTGTGGATGCAGGGATGAAATGCCAGCTTGAATAGCCCTGCACAGTGAGAGCTGCAGCCCCTCTTTATTTGCACAGGAATAAAGCTTCACTTATCCCTGAATGAGAGCAGGAAATTCCCTTGGTGGCTCCTCCAGCCTGACCAGCTCAAACAATTCCTGTTTGTTCTGCCACACACCCCCCTTGGAGAAAAGGTGTTGGATGTTCCTCCTGGCTCCAATCCCAGCCTGGAAAAATGCATTTAGCCCAGCTCAGCATCTTGAAGAGGAGGGGAAATTAGGAAGAAAAAGCCTCAGCTCCTGCTGCCAGGGTGGGAAGGAGTCTCAGGGCTGGAGGTGGTGACTGTGTGTGCACAGAATTCCTTCCTGGTGGACGTACACGGGCTGTTGCATCCCTGTGAGTGAGGACATAGGTATGTGTCTGAGGAATTAGTTTCTGGGTGAGGCTTTTTGGAGCCTCTTTTTCCAGCCAGCAACCACTTGGCATGAAGAAACTTCAATCCTGCCCTTACTTGCTGCAGCTCAAGGGAGATGAGCCAGGCTTTGGGCAGGGAAATGTTGGATTGTTCTGCAATTCCTGTGTCCGGGACGAATCGCTGGGCCCTGGGGCTCCTGGATAAAGAAGTTGGCCCTGGGGTTGTAACAGCAGTGCTAGAGGTAGTTAGGGAGTAATTAAAAGTAGAAAACGCTTCTTGATAGTCCCTGTGAGCAGAGCTGAGCTCCTGTGAGTAGTTTACTCCGGGTCACCCCCTTCAGGTTTGTCCCTGAACTCAGTGAACTGGTGTGTGAGGAGCAAATTTTGACATCACTGATGCAAATGAGCATTTGAATAAAGCAGCCTCGTGCTACAAATGACCTCCTGTTACCTACTTTGGTAATGCTTCATTCCCAGGGTGTTACTCCTCGGTTCAGAAACAACATTCCTGGGATTCTTGGCTGTGTCCAACTCAGTCAGACTGTTCACACCAGCCCCTGCTCTGCCTTGTGCAACAGCAGGAGCTCCCTGTCACTTAAAAACTTGAGGAATTTCTCTAATCCCTCAACCTCTGGGGCCTTACAGCCAATTAGTCCTGGAGAGTTGGGAAATTGGGGGGATAATTAGCTGATAACCCCCCAAAAAGCTGTTTTTTTGTGGAGTTCTGTGCTGTGTTTTACAGAAATAAGGGTGTGTTATGGCCAAGAAAATGAATTTTAAGTTCCAGGCATGCATTTTAAAGCCCAAGCCCTTGCCCTGTTGAGCCACTTAACTGGTTTAAATACCTTTTTAAATCAGAAATGCAGCTTCTTCAGAAGCTCAGCACAGTTAATGCCAAACCAAATGGTAGCTGTGACTGCAACTTCTTTATAAAAAGAATATTTTTTCCCCCAAAACCCCGTTGCCAGATTCACCAGCTGATTCAAATGCCATTTCTGACTGTGGATGGATTTGTAACTCTGCAGCATCATGATCATCCTTAAAGAAAACAGTGACTCCCTTCACAGCTTTAAAAGTAAAACATGCCCAAAGTGCAATATTGTGCTGCATCTGTTCCCCCAGATCACTAAATTAGCTTTGATCTCCTTGATAAAAATCTGGTTTATGGGCTAAACATAAACATTTATTGCAAGCATTTATTGGTTTAGAGATTAATGGGGCTTTTTGTGACAGATAACTTGCCTGCCTGCAGGACTGGGATGCTTTCCTGCAATAAATGCTTTAATTTGAAGCAAAAGTTTCCTCTAAAAATTCCCAATATCCATGACAACTAACAGTGCTTTTTGCACTTGGAGCTATTTGTTTTAAATTAACTGTTAGACAAATCCAACCCGATGAATTTCAAAGCTTTGTGTGGGTTTTTTTTTCCATGAAAGCACAACTGTGACAAATCTGCTTTGAAAAAAAAGCCTTTGGGAGTTCAAGGATTTGTTCTCCAAGTCAAATCCCTTCAGGATTGGGACTTAAATTTGGGCTGACCCTATTTCCCTCTCCTTGTTGATGGGAGATGGATCACTGGGGTGCCATCACTTTGAATTTCTTGGGAAAGCTGCTGCTTTTGGAAGTGAGAAACAAGAGGAAAGTGGGAAAATGAACAACTGCAACGAGTGTTTGGGGTATAAAATTCTACTGAAGACTAGAATAGCTGAGTGTTTTTAAACAGTTTAACTGAAAATCTCTTTAAGCTTTCTGAATAAGGTTGACTGCCTGAAGAAAATTAAAAATATCAACTAATAAAAGTGGTGTTTTTTTCCCTGCAGGGTCTCCTTACTATGACAATGTCCGTCCCCTCTCCTACCCAGATTCTGATGCTGTCCTGATCTGCTTTGACATCAGTCGACCAGAAACCCTGGACAGTGTCCTAAAAAAGGTGAGTTTGGGGGAAAATTGGAGTACAGAGGTATTGGAGAAGCTTGGCTTTAAATCCCTGTGGAGTGGTGCTGTTTTACACTGGAAAATTCACTTTGTTTGGCTTTGCAGGGCTGGAATTCGAGGTCGTTTGTTTGAAAGGGATGAATTAATTAAAACCAAAACCTCACTAATGGAGGTGAATTCTCATTCCTCAGCCCTTAGACAGCAGGGAGTTGTTGAGGGTGGTGTGAGGTGCAGCAAGGAATTCTCTCACATGATGTTCCTGTACAGGATTGAGAAATTTGGCCGTGGCAGGATGGGTAAAAGGTGCCCTCCAAGGGTTTGGATGTTTGCCATGGCTTTCCATAATTCCCCAGCCTGACACCAGTGACAAATCCCTCTGGAAGCCACCAGCACCAGTGGGGTGGAAATGCCACCTCAGTGATCCAGGATTCAGTGTCAGACTTTGCAGGAGTTCAAACAGTGGGTTTGGATAATCCAGCTCTGTGTTCCAGGGGATCCTGGTGCTCTCCTTGTTGCCTGAGAATGACTCAACTTTGTGCTGCTTTTAAGGCTTAGTGACCTGAAGTTCCTTTTTTTCTGTAGCTGAGGCCACTGGTTCTTGTCTCACTGGGATAAAGTGACATCCAGTGCTCTGAAGAGCCAAAAAAAGTGCTGCAAAATGATCCTTTCAGCTACAAACTGTGCCAACAACCATCCACAACTGTGTTTTTATTGTCCCTGATGATGCTGGTTGATGCCAACGTGTTGTACTGGTGTTTAAATCTCTAAGAGATTTCTCTTAAAGTGCCTTTAAACCCAAATTAAAGCCTTAAATTTTAGGGCTTGTCATCTGTTCAGGTGATACTTTCTTGTGATCTCCCTTGTCAGGGAGAGAAAAACAAGGGATATATCCCAAGCTGTGTTGGAAGGGCTTGTTGCTGGTTCAGAATAGCTGAGCCTTTGACAGATTAGGGTAGTTTTAGGTGTGAGGATGTGGCCAGGAGCCAATATTTAGCAGTGCTGATGTAGCTCTTGTCTGGAGGACCCAAAATGTGGTGACATCAGAATTCAGTGGTTCCTGTCTGCAAACGTCCGTGGCTGGGTGTGAGAAGCAGCAGGTCTGCAAACCTTTACTCATGTAGGTAAATAATCTCCACTCATTTCCTCCTGGTTAATAAGTCAGTGGAATTAATGAGTGTATGAGATAGTAGGATTCCATCCCTGGCTGGATTCTGCTGGAGCTGATGCCTTTGGAAACCAGCTCCAACTCTTATATAAGAACATTCCTACGTCAAGCCTTATTAAACTTCATTTTTTTATCCATTGCTGCTTTGGAATCAAACATTCACCTGCCTGAGTGTAACAACAGCCTGTTCTTTTCCAGTGGAAAGGTGAAATCCAGGAGTTTTGCCCCAACACCAAGATGCTCCTGGTGGGCTGCAAGTCGGATCTGCGCACGGATGTCACCACCCTGGTGGAGCTCTCCAACCACAGGCAGACCCCTGTGTCCTATGACCAGGTGTGTGCCACCCCTTCCTTCTGCTTAGGGCTGCAAGATAAACCTCTTAACTGTCACTCTGACCATCCCTATAAACCTCTTTAGGAACAATTTGTCCCCCCGTGTTGCCATCCCGGAAGGCGGATTTGTTCTGGTAGAAGGTGGATTTGGAAGTTGAGTAAAGGCAAAGCCTGCCCAGAGATGGGATGCAGGAGGAAATCCTGCTTTAAGCATCATGAGATTGTGGTTTTATTGGTTGCAAAGAGCCTTTTGAGTGAGTTATAATTAAACTTGTCTCATTCTGGCCCCGCAGAGGCCAAAAAGTGACTGAGGGCTGACACATTTTGTTTATTTACTGACAAATTGGTAAAATTGCTGTTTCCTCACTTGAGGTTTGAGTGTCATTTGTCTGACTTATCACCAGGACAAGTATTTAATATGATCTGTTGCATTTAAAATCCTTAAAATGCCTGGGAAGGCACCTTGTAGCCCCCCCTGGAAGTGGCAGCAAGGCCAGAAAGCATCTGAATTCTTGGAATTCTTAACTGCTGGGAAATGAGGAATCTGGAGCCAGGCCTTAGAGGATGGAGAAACTGAGGTGAAAGGGAAAGGAATCAGGTCATGGGAGAGCAGGATGTAGGGAATGGGAAAAGTGGGCTCTGAGGTAACTTCCCTTTCTTACTCACACGTGTTATCATGCACTGCAGCTGAATCACAGTGGTGGTGCCAGGTACACCCTGCAGGAGGGACAGTGTCTGACTACCTACAGTGTCTTTATCCTGTGCTTTCAACCAGTTTTTGGTGTGTTATTCACAACCTGAGCTTTTCCAAACCAGCAGCTCCTAATATGGGATTGCTGATGCTGCTCCTGCAGCGTGTTTAAATTGAGAAATTGCAGTGCTTCAATAAAATCACCAAGTCTCAGCCCTTGAGCTGATCAAAGAGATCCCAAATCTGCTGGATTTTTTTCCCTGGAGTTGGATTCAGACCTGGTGTCACAGCTCAGCCTGTACCCCTGAGGAACAGGAGCCAGCTGAAGGCAAAGGAGCTGCTCGTTGGCATCCAAAGGGAAAACTAAGTTTTCCAGGGAAAACTTAATTAATTTCCTCTTACTTAATTTCTTATGTACTCTTTGTAAGCAAAAGCTTGGGCTGAGCACTGCTTGGTATCTTTTGTGGCTCCCAAATCCAGAAGAATTTGAGCAGCTGGTCATTCCTTAAGGCCCAGAATCCACTTTTTCTTTGGAGATAGGCTTAAATCTGGAAGTTGCCAGCTCCAGACCTTTCCCAGGAGCACTGAATTCATGGATGCAATTAAGGAGAAATTGCTAAATAGGCCTCACTAAGACTCTCCTGGCTTTTGTTTCATCCCAAATGTGGCAGGAACCAACCCAACACTCCCTCTCCGAGTGCTCCGGGGTCGACACTCAGCTTCATTAAATTCCCTCACCTTGCTAAATCAACATGGGATCAGGGAGCTCCGTGGGGCTTTCCCAGTTGCCCTGAACTTCATGAGGAGGATAAAGGCAGGATGGTGACACCCTGCTCCAGTGTGTTCCCAGTTCCCAGTGAGCTACACCTGAGCAAACAATTCCGAGGCTTTGCGGCGGAGCTTTGTTGAGGTGTTTAACTGTGGGCAGGGCTCATCCTACAAACCAATATTCCCTTATCAACCACTCCCTCTTGGAGTTGATAAGGTGGCTGCATCACTGCAGGGTAAATAGTGTGGATTGAAGCCTGGCTACAAAGAGATTGGTGCCATCAGGAGGGGTTGGACCAACTCAGGCCCTGAGTTGCAGGCCTTGAGTGTGTCAGGGGTGGCACGTCAAGGATGTGGCTGGATTTCATAACTTCCCTAAAGATTCGTCCCTCAGAAGTCCAATTCCATTGAAACAACTCCATTTTTTCCCACATAATGCTGTATTGTGTCCCAGCAGCAAAATCCACAGCAGGATATTGGGTCATTGTCATCTGTGGGAGTCACGTGTTGTTTGCCTTGTGCTGCTGGAACAAACAGCCCTGCTTGGACTTTTAGTGCCCTTCAACTCAAAAAAGAAGGGCTCCTATAACCCCTGATGTCCTTTTTCCCTTTTTTCCCTGTTCCCTGGCTAGAATTTGGTAGAATTATCCCTAAACCAAGAGCCCACAGCACATTTCCCTGTGAATTTTGCCTCTTCATGGAGCTGTAACACGGACTCTGCTCCAGGTTGGGGGCAGCTGGTCATTCCTTAAGGCCCAGAATCCACTTTTTCTTTGGAGATAGGCTTAAATCTGGAAGTTGCCAGCTCCAGACCTTTCCCAGGAGCACTGAATTCATGGATGCAATTAAGGAGAAATTGCTAAATAGGCCTCACTAAGACTCTCCTGGCTTTTTGCAGTAGTTTGCAAGTTGTTGGAGCTTGTCTCCTCTTCCAATTTGTTTATCAGCATAGGGGGATAATGCTTGTTTAACTCCTCTCAGAAGCAAAACTCTGTTTATTTTGCAAAATTAGCTGCTGGCTGCAGTGCTGGAGCTTTTCACAAAAAACCAGCACGGAGAAGGAATTGTGTGTTCTCTCAGGATCTTGGTATTGATTAAATGTTGTTTTTTTTTTTTTCCCCTCAGGGTGCAAATATGGCCAAACAGATTGGAGCAGCCACATACATCGAGTGCTCAGCCTTACAGTCAGAAAACAGTGTCAGAGACATTTTCCACGTCGCCACCTTGGCGTGTGTGAACAAAACAAACAAAAATGTGAAAAGAAACAAATCTCAGAGGGCAACAAAGAGAATCTCACACATGCCTGGCAGGCCAGAACTTTCCACAGTGGCCACAGACTTGAGAAAGGACAAAGCAAAGAGTTGCACAGTGATGTGAAGGAGCTTGGATTTTCCTGGAGGAGGAGGAGGAGGAGGAGGAAGAGTGGCCAGGAGGGGTTGGAGGCTCAATGAAGTACAAAACCACGTGGGCTTTGCTGGAGACTTCGCCTGGTGGGTGAGACTGGACTTAGAAGAAAAGGCTCTGAACAAAGTGGCATCAGCAAATGATACACTGAGGAAAATGCCAAAAAAAAAAAATTTAAATTCAGTAAAAGGGAAAAATGTCTGAATGTGCTGAGAGAAGAGTGAATGGGAAAGTAACACTGCAAAGGAGAGATGTCATGGACAGTGCTCGTTTCTTTTAGTAATGCTCTACTCCTGGATGCTACCACTTTGATTTCCTTCAAATAATACTTTAATGGGTTGTTTTTTTTAATGAAGACGTTCTTAATATCCCCCTCTCATTAAGGAACTGATCCCCCGTGACCTTCTAGTTGGTTTTCCAAAGGATTTGATCCGATTTTTTTAGTAGCTCCTTGTGAAAGTGAAGAGGATCCCGAGGTCTGTGTGTCACCTGGAGGAAACCATGGTTTGGGAGAAGCCTGGATTTTTGTGTTGGGGGATCAAGACGCCCATTGGAGGATTCCCAGCGTTGTGGGATGGAATTTTGGGATGTGAGGACTCCTGACTCGCCGTTCCTCTTTGTGCTCGTGCAGTGGGAATGAGCTGCAGTTCTGTTCTGTGTGTGGGTTCCAGTGCGAGGTGCTGAGAGCTATGATGACAAATGCTCCTTGGTTTTCCAACCAGGATAATTCCTTCAAGCCTTACTGCCCACCTGGGGCAGCCCTGAGATGCCTCTGCTCCTGGCAGGAGCTGGAGAGGCGGGTGGATCCCGGGATAAAAGCTGTTCTGTGGTTCACTGCAATTATTGTTGTAAAAAAACAAACCAACCACCCCCCAAAAAACCTGCAAATGAGCCAGCAGGGCCAGGGTATGTTTTGTGATGCTCTTTATTTTGGGGTCTGAAGAACTGTGAGGCCTTAAGGGGTCCCCAGTGGAAACTGGATACTGCCCTTAGCCTTTAAAATGAACACCCAAGTATCCAGACACCAATCCTGGGACACGGGGGAACCGGTTCAGTCAAATTCCTTTTTGCTTACTGTTGTTCCACTAAAGAAATCAGCCTTTAAACTTGGTTTGCAACTCCCTGACCCACGAAACTTGTCTCAAAAGAAGGAGACTAAGCTCTGCCCAGTGTGGTTGTTGCTTGTGGAGGGCAAGCATTTCATTCCCAGGGGTGATGCTTCATTTTTGAAGTGTTAAAGCTGAGTTTCACGTTCACTTGTGCAAAGGTGAAGGGTTGCCATGATTAACTCAGAATTAAAACTCAGTCCTGTGTGTTCCCAGCACTTTGTTTCAGCTGAGAAAAGAAGAAAAAAACCACTCCCATTCTGGTTATTTCCCACAAAAAGACGTTTTTGTCACCATAATAAGCTTTTAACTGATGCAACAGTGTGCTTAGGGCAGTATTACAAAATAGCTGGTAAGTGCTTCTTTCTGTATTTAAATATTGTGGAAAAAATAAGTTATAACTGTTATAAAGCAGGACATTCATTACGTTTTTTTTTTTTTAATTGTTGAAGTCACTTTGTATGTTTGGTTAATGTTTCTGCAGTATTTATTAAAATACCATTTTTTTTTTCCTTTGAATTAAAAAAAAAAAGGACTTGACTTGTAGTGGAAATGGCCTTTGTGTGTTAGTTCATTAATATTTGATCTTTCCCTCTCTCATGACCGAGCAGGTTTGTAGATGCTGTAATTACATGAGCGAGGGGCTAATTATCCTCATGCCTAAAAATCTCCCTTGTCTTTGACATCTCTCTTGTTCCAGCCTTTGGTCTTTCCACCTGGTGAACTCCTGTGTCAGGTTGATGAGCTCTTGATTACAGAATTTAATACAACTTGTAGGTCACTGCTCCCAAATTGAGTCACCAGGAGCCAAAGAGACAACTCCTCCTTTAGGGACTTTGGATCTGTGTCCATAAAGGGTGTTCCCAATTAATATTTAACCACATTAACTAATATTAACCACATTAATATGTGGTTCCTCTCAGTGCTCCTGTAGGTTTTTTGGCATCTTGATAAGAGCTGCCAATGCTGGAGGAGCAGTTGGGTCACTGGTGCTACTAAAGGTGCTTTGTCTTCATCCTCAGCTTCATCTTAACCCCTGTGTGCCCACAGCAGGTCCCCACAGCAGGTCCTTGGGGGTTTTCCTGGCATCTGGCCCTGGCACAGCTGGGTTTTGCCCACATTTGGTGGAGCAACGTGGCCTTGCATGACCTACAAACCTTCTGGACTTTGTGGGTCCTCAAGTCTCTCCCTTAACCTCTGATCCGCTGTTTCCTGGGTCTTGGTGATACTGAGGACTAGGTTAGGATGAGGAATAACCCCTTGGTGACTCCCAGTTTTACTTTTGAGATCCCCCCCCCAAAGTTTGTAATGAATTTTTGACCCATTTAATGGGCACAGCCTTGGTTTCATGGCACTCCTGTTACACCCAAGTGTGGTGTGGTCACAAAACAGGGGATTAGGAGGGTCCTGTTAAATGTCTTCCTAAACCATCCTTAGGCTCCTCCAGAAAGGAGATGAAACCCCATTTTCAATTAAACAGTGTTAATCACTCCCCTCCTATAATTCCACCAGCTCAGTCCTCCTTTATTTCACTCCAAGGCGATGAAAGATGGAAATGCCTTATTTAGCTACATTTTTCTTTTAATATTAAAAAACCTTGTCATGCTGTCTAAAGCCACTAACCTCACCAAGGCTTCTTTTTCCTTCCTTCCTTCTCCCAGTTTTATCATTTTCATTAGACCAGAATTGCCAGGTTTTTTGTTGACATGAACCATTTCCTGCCGGCTGTGGCCTGGAGTGGCTGAAACCTCCGAGGAGGAGGAAAATCCAGAGGTTTGCCCCTCTAAAAGCAGAAGCTGGGCTGAGGGGACCTGAGCAGGAGGAGCACAGCTGGATTTTGGAGGTGGTGAGATGCTCACCCCCAGTTCCTGACCAGCTCCGATTCCCGACGCGAGCACGGGATGAATCGGAAGCGTTTCCACTCGTGGGCTGGACTCCCTCACATGTTTCTCTTCAGCACCACTTGCCTCTTGGAAAACAACCTTGGCAGGTGGCCACGACTGGGTCCCCTTCCAAAAAAACCCTCTTGAACTTGTGCAATTTCTTCTCTTGGCTCTTTTTATTACCCGACCCCGTTGTGCAACCGCTGGCGGCAACCGCGGCCTGTTCTTAAAGCTCCCCCTCTTCGGAAGATCCGGCAGGAATTCCCCGGAGATCCACGTTCCTAAACATGGTTTGTGGAGCAGAAATAGGCCTGGCAGCCTCCCCAGGCTGAGGGGGTGACTCGACACCTCCTCGCTTTGCAGAGTGTTTGTCACCGGCACGATCCTTTGGGATGAGGGGGTGGGTGACAACAGCAGCCCCATCGTGTCTGAGCTGTGCTGGTTAGGGGTGGTTGTGGCTGTGTCCACCCAGATTGGTGGCTCTTAAGGAGGGAATGAAGATGGGCCTGGAAGGGAAGGGTGTGAGGAGCAGCTGAGGGCACTGGGTGTGTTCAGGGGGAGAAGAGGAGCCTGAGGGGAGAGACCTCATTGCAGGGACAAGTCCCTNCCAGGAGGGGTGGGATGATCCTCTTGGGAATCATCCTGTGCAGTGCCAGGAGTTGAACTCGGATGATCCTTGTGAATCCCTTCCAGCTCGGCACATCCTGTGATTTTGGGACTTGGGTGGATGGGTCAGTGTGGTGGCACTGACTCCTCTGGGGTTGGTTGCAAGAAGGAAAAAGAACCCAAGGAGAGAACTGAGCTCCTCCCTCACCCCCTGGACTGGTTCTCATGGCTGATCTGCAGAGAGAAACAGGCAAACTTTGGCTCCTGAGGAGTTTGATGTTGTCAAAGTGGCATTTTGTTGCCTAATCCTCACATAGCTGCCTCTCCTCAGGGAGGGATTATTGTTGAAAAGCAAGTAATTAGTACTTCTCAGATCATTGCATTTCTTCCTACCAAACTCCTTTCTTATAACAAAAGATTTATTAACCTTTTTTTCTTTTCTCAGGGATTCTCCATCTCATCCAGCTCTTGTGTTAACTAAGCTTTCCTGCAAAAGCCACGGAGGGGCTGGAGTTGCAGCAGAGCTGCAACAGTGGCTGTTGCCAGTTTTGAAGCTCAAACAGAATATTTTTTATCATTTTTTATGTTTTCCTGCAGCCCTTTCAGCTCCTTCATCTTTCCAGGAGGCCCTTAAGTATCCAAAAATGACCTTGGACCATGAGGGGGAGCTGGGACCAGGCTCCTGCCACAAGAACCTTGTGATGGTCCTTCTTCACTATCAAGGAGAGATATTCTGGCAACTCTCTCTTTTTTATAATCCTCCCTAAATTAGCTTGGAGGATTAGGGATGAGAAGGAATCTGAGGAGAAAAGATCTCATCCAATTTTCAAAAGGCCAGTTCTGAACCTCCTGGTGCCACTTTGGGATGAAAGGAGCTATTTGACTCATTTTATTAGGAAAACATAAAATATGGGAGTGGGGAGGTGTCAATAACCCACTGCAGTGCACACTCATAAAGTGGGTTTTCAGTGTATTAGCAATGAAATAATGGTGATATTATTTAATATTTTCTTTATTTAGTAAGTGGGGATAATGAGCAGCAGGGAAGTGGGTCTGTGTATGTGGCCTCTGCCAAGGTCACCTGGCTTTTTTAGGGGAAACCCCAAAGAAAAGCTTCATCCCCAGCACAAAGGAGCCTTGATTTAAGCAAACACCACATTTGAAGGAGGAGAGGAAGAAATAAAACCGTGGATGGCTCCAGGGTGTGGCCCCATGCCTGGAATCCAGGTCAGTAAATGGCACTGGTGGTCCTGGGGTGTCCCAGGGCAAAGGATGCTCATTCACCCCCCAGCACCAAGTGTGTTGTCGCCAAAAATAAGCCGAGACCAGGGGCTGAACCCCCTGGAGCACCTTCAGCTGCTGCTTGAGGAGTTATGACACGTCCTCGTGTGACCTCAGTGCTGAGGACAAGGTGGTGACAACCACGGAGGGGCTGGGCAAGGAAAAAAGGGGATGTAGCAGCAAAGCAGCTGAATCCCAACCTTTTCCCTACAACTTCCAGAGCTGCAGGGAGCAGGGACTGCATCTGGAGTGCTGGGAATGTGTTCCCCTCCTTGGGAATGTGCTGATGACACGGAGCTGCACGGCCTTTTCCAGCACGGGCAGAGAACAAAAGCAAGTTGTGGGGCTGCAGTGCCCCCAAAAACGGACCTCCCAAAATCAGGGAAGGGCTGTGGGATGTAGGTGGCTCTGTGGAGTTTCAAGTTACCCGGAGCAGAGCCATTAACCTCCTCCTGGCTGGAAGGACTGCAAAGGAGATCCGAGGCTCTCCTTAGACCAGACGGTGAGTCATTTATTCCCGAGCACGTCTGGTGTTTAGGGAAATCTCTTCCCTGTGCTCCTGCCAGCTCTGGTGACTAATCCTGGATGGGAGCAGGGCACCGGGACGTGGGGATGGGGGCACTGCCCTTTGCACTGCGGCACTGGGGGCTCACCCTCTGCTGAGCAGCGTTTTATTGGCGTTTAGCTGCTCTTTGGAGGTGTTTTGATGCTCTTTGTCCCGCTCTGGACGTGTTTTGATGCTTTTTGTTGTGCTCAGGAGGTGTTTGGATGCTCTTTGTGCTGCTGCCGTGATTCACTGCTGGGAGCTGACAGGGTGGATGGGCAGCAGTGCCTGGGGTATTTCAGCTGTAAGAAACCCTTCTCCTGCCCAGAGAAGCTGTGGCTGCCCCTGGATCCCTGAAGTGTCCAAGGGCAGGTTGGAGCAATCTGGGATAGTGGGAGGTGTCCCTGCCCATGGCAGGAGGTGAGACTGGATGGGCTTTAAGACTCCAACCCAAACCATTCCATGGTTCCAAAATGCCCTTTCTCCACCTCCATTTCTATAACTTTACCCTGACAAACCTGGGGGCCTCACCTGGTGCTTCCACAACAAAATTTGGGGTAACACTGTTGACTTTCACCCTTTTCTCTGCACAACCCCCCTGAACCCCCCGAGCTGTCACACATCCCATCTCCCCTGGACCCTTTTTCCAGTGTTGCCCAAAGCAATACCCCCCAAAACACCACACCTTGCTGCTGTGCTGCTCAAAGGCTGTGCCAGGTGGCTTTTGTTGCCTTCCTCCCTTTGTCCCTTCCTCCTGCAATTCCCACCTGAGTGACTCCGGGCTCTGTGCCGGCTCCTCCCATCCCTTCCCGCTCCACACAGGTCATGGCTCGAGCAAAGAAAGGGACGTGAGAGTGATTTCATCGAGCTTTGGGGATGCTGCTGGTGGAGTTTGGGACCTTTCCCGAGCGAGGAGGGCTTTGTGTGGTGGGGGAGGAGGGAGGGCAGAGATCCCTGTGTGTGTGAAACTCTGCTCCCAGCCATGAAAAGGCTGGGAAGGGGTGCTGGGGGCACTGGCAGGGGAGCCCAGAAGGCTCATCTGGTGTCAGCACCATTCATGTGCAAAGCAGGGACCCAGGGCAGCGAGCTGGAATGGCTCTTGCAGGCGATCCCAGACTTTCCAGGGATGCTGCACACTCGAAGGTTGGTTATTAGTTCCAAATGCTGCAGGAGCATCTGCTCTCAACTAGCTAGAAATCATGTTTAATAACAAGAAAATCTACTGCAGCCAAATCCCTGTTGGGAGGGCTTTAGCCCGAACAAAAGGCCCCCCCAGCCCTGATTTCCATAACAGATGTAGCATTCGATGCATGACAGCCCAGGCAGTGGAGCTCCTTTATTCCCACATCTCCATCTGCAAGGACCGGGCCTTTCATTTTATTAATTACTCTGCTGTGCCCGGCCCGGCTTTGTGTGGCTGGGGGAGGAAGGGTTTGTGTTTCATGCTACAATGCCCATGGTAATGGCTTGGGTTGGTTGCTTGGCTGCTTTTTTCTTTTTTCTTTTTTTTTTTTCCTTTTCTAATTTTAGTGTTAAAGGTCGTTATCCCTCCCCTTTTCCATTTCTCTGCATATGGCACATTGGGGGAAATACCAGCGAGTCCCTGTGGTGCCAAACCTTCCCTTTCCAGGCAGGGGTGATGCTCAGCCAACTCCCTCAGGATGTCTTTGCTGGTCCAAATCCCTCCAGCTCCCGGTTTTCAACCAGTGGCAAACCCTGGAAGTGGCCGAGGACACGTTGGAAGGGGCTGGGAACAACCTGGGATAGTGCAAGTTATCCAGGGAGGTGGAATTTCATGAGCTTTAAGGCCCTTTCCAACCCCAAAATTAGAAGGTTATGGACATTCCCACAAAAACCCACTCTTGAGTATTTTTTTCCTTTTGAATGAGTCTGATCCACTTTGCTGTGGGAATATCTGGCTGGTTTGGGGCTGGGTTTTGGGCTGGGTTTGGGCTGATTTTTGGGTTGGGTTTGGGCTGATTTTTGGGTTGGGTTTGGGCTGTTTTGGGGGGCTGCTTTTGAGCTGATTTGGGGTTGATTTTCATATGATTTTGGGGGCTGTTTTGAGGCTGTTTGGGGACTGATTTGGGGGCTTCTTTTGGACTATTTTTTGGGCTGCTTTTTGGGCTGTTTTGGGGTTTATTTTGGGCTGATTTTTTGGGCTGATTTTTGGGGCCGATTTTTGGGCTGATTTGGGATTGATTTTGGGGCTGATTTGGGGTTGATTTGGGGCTGATTTGGGGACTGATTTAGGTCTGGTTTGAGGGCTGGTTTTGGGGTTGATTTTGGGCTGGTTTTGGGGCTGATTTGGGATTGATTTGGGATTGATTTTGGGGCTGATTTGGGGTTGATTTGGGATTGATTTTGGGCTGATTTTGGGGCTGATTTTGGGGCTGATTTGGGGTTGATTTGGGATTGATTTTGGGCTGATTTTGGGGCTGATTTTGGGGCTGATTTGGGGTTGATTTGGGATTGATTTTGGGCTGATTTTTTTGGCTGATTTTTGGGCTGATTTTTGGGGCTGATTTTTGGGCTGACTTGGGATTGATTTCAGGCTCATTTTGGTCTGATTTTACCCCTCTTTCCTGTGCCCCCATGGACACCACCTGTATCCTCACAGCTCTCCCCCTCACACCACATTCCAACACCATTAATTTGATCCCATTCCTGCTGCTCAGGTCACTCACATGAGATATTTTGACCCCCTGTGCCCCTGATTTCTCCCCCTCACCACATTTCCATGGCAGCCTCCACAATTCCCAGCAAGGCTGCCCTTAATCCCCTTTTCCCATCTTTTTTTCTTTTTTTTTCCCCAATATATTTTGGTTTTGCAAACTGTTCACCATGACTACAGCTCCGAGCTCTCACTTTTTGAAACCCTTGCTGGAGGTTTGAGCGTGAGATTTTGTGCTCCAGGACTGGATCCTTTCCAGTCTTTTCAAGGCATTTTCAAGATGTTCACGTTTCCAGCACTCAGGGATATTAAAAGTCACTTTTTTCCATTTTTTTTTCCCCCCCAACTATATTTAATGGCAGAGAAAAATCCCAGAATAACTTTGCAGGGATCATTTGTGCAGTTTAAATTTGCAGGATATATGTAGTTTTAATCATAATTCTGGTTTTCTCTCTCCCAGCACAGGTTTAGTGGGGCACAGGGTGGGGGGTCCATCCTGCTCCTCCTCCCTCATGCCCAGCAGCATCTCCAGGTTTTTTTTGGGTTCTGGATCATGTCCAGGGAAAAGCAACAGAGCTGGGGAATGGTCTGGAGTAATTTATATATTTCTTTTTAGAAAGGGATATTATCTATATGTGATATATATGTGTGTATATACATATAAAATAAAATATATCTGTGTATATTCATATAAAAAACAATATATTTATTCCAGGAAGGCTCTGCAACATCCCAGGAAGGTGCTGGGAAGACACTGCAGCATCCCAGGAAGGTGCCAATCCTGGAATTTACACCCCTGAAACCCATCAGATGAGAGGAAGGGGAAGAAATTCCCCCTACTCTGCTGCACCACCAAAGGAGCGGAGCAGAAATCCAAGGAATTCCCATTTTCACAACTTCTTTCTCTGCTGAAGTCGCCCAGCCGAGGCCACAAGGGTTTAACTGGGATATAACTCAGGTCTGTCAAAATGCTGGGATGATTCCCACAGAGCTGCTGGATTTTTTTCCCAGTTACAGGGCTGGGAAAACCATGGAGTGCCGGGGAATTTCCAGGCAGACCACCCTGGAGAGCAGAGCAGTGCCCATCCATCTCCTGATTATCCTTCCAGCCCCTCAGCAGCTCCAGGAGCACTTGAGCAGAGACTTTCAAAGGCAGGGAGTCACTTAATGCTCCTAAAATTTCGGAAGCAGGGAGATGAAAGGCCATCCCTTGCTGCTCAGGCACAGATGGGAAGAGCTGCAGGATGCTTTGGAAGTTTTTCATGGTTTGAAGCATCATCTCCATTTCATTGTGTTCCCACAGAAGTGGAGAGTCATGGAGCTCCCTGCTGAATTCCTGAGGGGCAGAGCAGAGCTCCCAGGAACTCAGGACACCAGGTTCTGCAAGGAATTAGACCACAGAAATTCCTGGTTTTCCAGTGAGAAAGG
>WEIV01025975.1:47468-60114 GCA_013390005.1 Calyptomena viridis
GGGCTGGTTTTGGGGCTGATTTGGGGTTGATTTGGGATTGATTTTGGGGCTGATTTGGGGTTGATTTGGGATTGATTTTGGGCTGATTTTTGGGGCTGATTTTTGGACTGATTTTTGGGTCTGATTTTTGGGCTGATTTGGGATTGATTTTAGGCTCATTTTGGTCTCATTTTACCCGTCTTTCCCGTGCCCCCATGGACACCACCTGTATCCTCACAGCTTTCCCCCTCACAGCACATTCCAACACCATTAATTTGATCCCATTCCTGCTGCTCAGGTCACTCACATGAGATATTTTGACCCCCTGTGCCCCTGATTTCTCCCCCTCACCACATTTCCATGGCAGCCTCCACAATTCCCAGCAAGGCTGCCCTTAATCCCCTTTTCCCATCTTTTTTTCTTTTTTTTTCTCCCCAATATATTTTGGTTTTGCAAACTGTTCACCATGACTACAGCTCCGAGCTCTCACTTTTTGAAACCCTTGCTGGAGGTTTGAGCGTGAGATTTTGTGCTCCAGGACTGGATCCTTTCCAGTCTTTTCAAGGCATTTTCAAGATGTTCACGTTTCCAGCACTCAGGGATATTAAAAGTCACTTTTTTCCTTTTTTTTTTCTTCCCCCAACTATATTTAATGGCAGAGAAAAATCCCAGAATAACTTTGCAGGGATCATTTGTGCAGTTTAAATTTGCAGGATATATGTAGTTTTAATCATAATTCTGGTTTTCTCTCTCCCAGCACAGGTTTAGTGGGGCACAGGGTGGGGGGTCCATCCTGCTCCTCCTCCCTCATGCCCAGCAGCATCTCCAGGTTTTTTTTGGGTTCTGGATCATGTCCAGGGAAAAGCAACAGAGCTGGGGAATGGTCTGGAGTAATTTATATATTTCTTTTTAGAAAGGGATATTATCTATATGTGATATATATGTGTGTATATACATATAAAATAAAATATATCTGTGTATATTCATATAAAAAACAATATATTTATTCCAGGAAGGCTCTGCAACATCCCAGGAAGGTGCTGGGAAGACACTGCAGCATCCCAGGAAGGTGCCAATCCTGGAATTTACACCCCTGAAACCCATCAGATGAGAGGAAGGGGAAGAAATTCCCCCTACTCTGCTGCACCACCAAAGGAGCGGAGCAGAAATCCAAGGAATTCCCATTTTCACAACTTCTTTCTCTGCTGAAGTCGCCCAGCCGAGGCCACAAGGGTTTAACTGGGATATAACTCAGGTCTGTCAAAATGCTGGGATGATTCCCACAGAGCTGCTGGATTTTTTTCCCAGTTACAGGGCTGGGAAAACCATGGAGTGCCGGGGAATTTCCAGGCAGACCACCCTGGAGAGCAGAGCAGTGCCCATCCATCTCCTGATTATCCTTCCAGCCCCTCAGCAGCTCCAGGAGCACTTGAGCAGAGACTTTCAAAGGCAGGGAGTCACTTAATGCTCCTAAAATTTCGGAAGCAGGGAGATGAAAGGCCATCCCTTGCTGCTCAGGCACAGATGGGAAGAGCTGCAGGATGCTTTGGAAGTTTTTCATGGTTTGAAGCATCATCTCCATTTCATTGTGTTCCCACAGAAGTGGAGAGTCATGGAGCTCCCTGCTGAATTCCTGAGGGGCAGAGCAGAGCTCCCAGGAACTCAGGACACCAGGTTCTGCAAGGAATTAGACCACAGAAATTCCTGGTTTTCCAGTGAGAAAGGACAAGCAAAAAAGAGGAAAAACAAAATAGTGAAGCCTCCCCAAATGATTAACCTTAGAAACTGAACTTGAGTTTTTTTCCTGGACCTTTTCCCTCTAAGCAGAGGCTCTGAATTTGAATGAGAGGGAATTTTTATGCTCCCAAATTTGCCCCTGCCCAGGAAACCTCTTCCCTCCCACCTTCACTAAGGGATCTCCTTCCAGGCCTTTCCAAAACCAGGGTTTGGAGCAATCTGGGATAGTGGAAGGTGATAGGGAGTGGAATGAGCTGAGCTTTCAGGTCCCTCCCAACCCAAACCACTGTTTATCCTGCCCAGATTTTGATTAGAAAACAGCCTTTCCAGTTGCATTTTTGACCAAAACCAGTGTGATCCACCCCTGTGGGTTCCTGTGCCGGGGGTGCTGGGATGAGATGGGATCACGGTGTCTCCAATGAGGAAAAGCAGATGAGAATATTTGCCTTTTCCAGAACTCTCTGGCTCTGTGTTAACTTGAAAACATCACCAGTGCCAGCACTGAATGTATATAAGACATGAGGGAGCCTTTGGAATAAATTCAGCCCTTCAGTCTATCCCGCACGTGTGCTGGGAATTTTAAGAGCCTTTGGAAAACGAGCTCCTTTCCCCCTCACTGTCTCTCCCAGAGTGGTCTGTGCCTTTCTCCAGCTCCTTGTTGCACCCTTGGGGCTGGCACTGTGCCACCAGCACCAGGAAAAGGAGGGAATTCTTTTTCCCAACCGTTTTTGCAGAGGTCCTTGTGATTTCTTTTATTACTTATTTACAGCTCTGGGTGTTTTCCTTGTGGCTTTGGAGGATTGGAGTCAAGTGAGTTGTGGCTGTGAGACAAGGAACTGAGGGGCAGGTTGGGCAGGTCCCTTCCAGCAGGGATGGGAGCAGAGCTGGAGCTCTGGAGCAATGGTTTGGGATGTGGGATGGGCTGTGGGAGAACTGAGATAAATCAGAGCCAGTTCCCCCACTCTCTGTAATCTGGTTTTAAGAGCTGCTGAGATGGGCCTTTTCCTCAGGCCCTGATTCAAGCAAAAAGATAAAAGCTGCTTCTGTGCAATGGTTGTTCCCCAATTAATCGTTTGTGATTTTCCAGCAACTCTTTTCCGTGTCCCTTTTGTGCCGCGGGAGCGAAACGGAACAGCAAGGCCTGGCTTTAACCCTCAAACTGAGCAGTGGGTTCATGGCTTCACCCCTCCTCCTGCAAAAGGGGCAGCAAACCATCTCCCTGATCCAGTGGCAAGTCTGGACACGGCTCTGGAATGAGAGAGAGACACAAACCCACCCCAGACATCCCTGTGGCAAGAACAGGCCCCATGCAGGTGCCAGCGAGTCCCAGGGCACGTCTTGGCTCCCTTCTCTGGACTCCTGGTGCTTTAATCCCCATCAAATTCCCCAAGATTTTTTTCTTAGGGGTCTATTGTCATGACAACCTGTGCCATGAGCCAGAGCTGGGGTGGCTTTGGTGACAAAACTTGGTGAAACACATTTGGGTGGGTAAAACCCGGCGCCTGGCACGGCTCTGCCTCCCTCCCTCTGTCCCTTCTCCAGCAGAAAGAGAGGAAAACAGCACGTTTCCCTGTAGACAGATGGTTGCTTTCTTGGATTCCTGTTTGAAAAAGGCTCTGTTTAACATTCCCAGCAGATGAGGCTGGCATTTCCCCATGAGTCATCTCCCAAAGATTAAACACCAGCCGCCGGCACGGGCGGCTCCGCAGGGAGCAGATGTGGGAAGGGAGGGTGGTCCCCACGCAGGGATGGATGGATGGAGGAAAAGGCAGCACGGAGGGTGCTGCTTGTCCTGGGTGCACAGGGCAGCAGGAGCTCCAGGGAAGCCTCTCTGGATGCCTGGAGGAGGAGGAAAGAGGGAAAACCTCTCTGGAGAGGGAGGGAAATAGGAGGATGCACTGAAACAGGAGGATGCATGAAGTCGGAAAAATGGAAATAGGAGGATGGGTTGTAATAGGCAAATGTGTTAAAATAGGAAAATACATTGAAATAGGCAGATGTATGAAGAGGAAATAAGTGTGAGGGGGGTTGGGTCCAGCTGTGGAAGGTGTCCCTGCCCATGGTGGAACAAAATGGTCTTTAAGGTCCTTTCCAACCCGAATCAGTGTGGGATTCTGGGATTCAGTGATGCTGCCTCAATGAGCCTTGGGAATTACACTGAACAATTCATTTTTTCCCCGTGGTACAGAAGATAAGGAGGATTTATAAAGGTGTCTCTCACTTCAGAGGGGTCCAACACTGTTCTTTTCCAGAGCCAGCTACTCCCAACCTGAGCTGGATCCCAGGGATCAAGGGCAGTGTTTGCCATCAAACAGGATTAGGTCATTGCTTCGTATGTTGGGAATAAACCTGAGCACTACCAGGATTTCTGTTTGGTGGTAGGAACACATCTCCCTAATTTTATAATCCCCCATGTCCTGATAAATGGATCTCCAGGAGCACTACAACAGGGACATGGTGAAAACACCTCAGCTCCCAGACTGGCAAATTCTCTGGGAAAAGGAGGTCTAAGCCAGGCTTAGCCCCTGGCTCAGCATCCCCTCGCTCCACACTTGCTTTAGGAATTTTTCCCAATTCTGCAGGGGAGTCTCTGAGGGCTTTGAGTTTATTTTGGAGTTGTGTATCTTCATGCATTAACCATGGGACTTAAACAGTTTGGATGCTGCTAAGTCAGTTGTTAAATGAGAGTTTTAAATTAGAACTGAGATGTGTAATTACATTTGCAGATCTGAACCTCCACAGCAAATTTAATGGGCAGATGTCAGGCTCTGCAAGGGCTGGTCATGGCCATGCTGCAGCTGGATCTGAAAGCTCCAAAATGAATTAATCCTTATTTTCCTCCCTGCTGCAAGAAGTGGTGTCCACATTAGTCCAGAGCTTTGCTAAGCTGGGCATCACAATCTTAACATGGATCCCTATTTATATTCCTGGGAGGGTGAGGAGTGACAAACCATTGGGTTCAATCAATGAACTAATAAATGCACTAATGAATGAATAATACAGCTGAAATCAAACCCTGATTTATGCTGCTCTGTCTGGCACTGTGTGTTTTCCTTCACACGAGACCTGCAGCAAACTTTTCAGCTCCTTTTCCCAAGCAGAGGTAGGAAAGAGCTGCTCCAATATACTGAATTTAACAGTGGGCTGTATTTCACAGGGATGGATGTGGGTCTCAGCAGAGCTGTAAAGGCAGAGTAGATCAGATTCATCTCTGTGTTTGCTCATAGTTCATAAAAAAATCAACATTTTTGCGACAGCCTCTGCCACCCCCAGCCCTGGGTTTGCTGTGTGTGGCCTTATCCCTGCAGCAGCCACTGTGCTTTTGGGAAAAGCAGCCCCTACATATAAAAGCATTTCCTTAAACATCTCTTTGCCAGCCACAATCTGGTTATAAATCAGCAGAGGAGCCGGGGCTCTGCCTCCCAGAGTCATTCCAAACCTTCAGGGATGCAGTGGGGAAAAAAAAAAAGCCCTGTGGTTTGCAACCTCCAGACTTAATTTGCTTCGAACTCCTTCATTAGTGATGCCAGAGGAGGTTTTTCCTTGCCTGCTCCCACAGGAACATCCCTCCTGCCCTGCTGCTGCAGGAAAGTGAGATAAATCAACCTCCTCGTGTTGTCTCACTCAGCTTTTCAGCCAGACACAATCGACATTTCCAGGAGTGAACTCCACTGTTCTCCTCCTTCATTATCACCCTTTACTCCAGGATAATCTTGTGTGCCAGGATTAGAGGGGAGAGAGACATTTGGCTCTTAGGGATCAGCTTTGCAGAGGGGCTTTGGGGAAGCAGGGGGGATGAGTGTGAGCCTGGCCTGGCTCTGCAGCCTAAAAACAAGCCAGGAGCCTGGATTTGGAGGAGAATGCAGGAAAAGGTCCACTGTGGCCCTGGGAAAAGGGGCTTTGCACCTTCCTTCCTGCTGGGACTGCAGCAAATATCCAGTTTTAATCATCTCCCAGAGGATCAGGGAATCACAGGATGGTTTGGGCTGGAAAGGACATTTAAGGGATGTTTAGTCCAACCCTCTGCCATGGGCAGGGACACTTCCCATCAGACCAGGTTGCTCCAAACCCCATTCAACATCCTACAACCCTGGGATGACACCAGGGAATCACAGCCAGGGCTCATCCATCATTTCCATTCACTGCATGGGAGTCACAGCTCCTGATGAATGGGAGCAGCTGGTCTGGGAGGGGGGAAAAAGAGGGGAAAAAAGAAGCTTTGCTAAAAAAAAAACCAACTTGTGATGTCCTGCTGTTGCTGTTGGAGGGAAAGGAGCTTGGCAGTGCTGCCAGAGGGAGTTTGCCCATTCCAGGTGGGAATGCTCCATGTTGTCTGCAGCTCCCTATGGCCTGGAAAAGCATCCCTGGGGGAAAACAGGATGGGCACAAAAACAGGGAGATGTTCCAAAGCTGGAGCACATCAGCAAGGATGAAGATGAGCTTTGTGTGCCCCAAACTGGGGTGGTTTGGGGACGAGAGGCAGCACAGCCTGTGGGAAGCTGGCACAGGAACACTTTGGCTCCTCCAGGTACCTTCCAAATGCAAAATCCATCCTTCAGGAGAGGATCCCTGCAGATCCTGGGTGGGGATGGAGGTGGGAAGGAACCCCCCATGCCTCATCCATCCCACAAGTTTCCAGAGCTCACCATGCCAGGGAGAGCATCCATGGTCGGTATGGGAAAGCCTGAGATAAATTAGATTTTAATTGGGATTTTTAAATGTCTAACATCATGCTTTGTGATCATCCTCACCCCTGGGTGAACTCAGGACCCCTGTAAAGCAGCCAAAAACATGAAATAAAATTAGGGGTGGATGTTGGAATGATGTGTAACATTTCTAGCAAGAAATTCCCCCCATATCCAACCCAAACCTCCCCTGGTGCAACTTGAGGCTGTTTCCTCCTCCTTCAGCTTCATTTTTACATTCACATAAAGTGTCTATAAATCCACCACACATCATTTCAAATATTAGTGCCCTTGAATCCTCAATATTCATCACAACCCCTTTAACATCCCTCCCTCAGCCTGCATTCAAAATTCCAGTTTAGCACCAGTAAATTAACTCCTGGCTGGGGCTTAATTTCAAAATGATTCGATGGGTTCCTAAATTGAAAAGGTGATGATCCTCCAAAGATTTACATTCAGTCCATGGTGCCTCACCTTTAGAAGCTCCAGGGCTGAAGGTCATTACCAGTGGTGTTTAATCAGCCAAGTCATGCACAAAGACAAAGGTTAACTGAGCTGGGACCCTTCTCCTGCCTTTGTCAGCTCCAGACAATTTGTATCCTAATAAAGCTGCTCTGATTGCACTTAACACCTGCTTTAAAATCCAGCCTCATTAATGCTGTGCTAATGAAACAGGAATCTTCTAGCAAGGGCACAGCCAAAGACTTTGCCTTCCATCAGAATGGCCTAAGTGGCATTTACCCACCAGGAAAGGTCTTGGCAAAGCCATTCCAAAGGAAACAGTTGGGAATAATCACCGTGGATATTTTAATTTCATTTTAAAAGCGAATAAATAAATAGATCTTGTTCACCTTGATCGGGGTTTATCAGTTTGGTGGGATGTGCTGGGTGTTTTTCCTGATATTTGCTCTGGTTCCAGCCCTGTGAATTCCAGGCACAGGGAACAGGGAGGAGGTGCAGGATGGTGCCAGCACAGGTTCCCTGCTCCCTGACAGAAATCCATCATTGTATCAGACATAATCAAGCAGAAAAAGTAGAATTAGAATAAAATAGATGCTTGTAATCATCTTCTTCTGGAGCTTTTCTTTTCCATGGGTGATAACAGCCCATGGAGCTGACTCAGCTCTCTGCCCTGAGAGTGGCCTTGGGAATGTCCTGTCCCTTGTCCCCAAGGCAAAATCCACAGGGACATCACACAGGATCATAGAATTCCAGACTGGTTTGGGTTGGAGGGACCTTAAAGTCCATCCAGTGCCACCCCTGCCATGGGCAGGGACACCTCCCACTATCCCAGGGATCCCAACCTGCCCTTGGACACTCCCAGGGATCCAGGGGCAGCCACAGCTTCTCTGCCCAACCTGGGCCAGGGCCTCCCCACCCTCCCAGTAAAATGTCCTGCTACCATCCCAATTAAAACCTAATTTTGTCCCTTTCAGTTAAAACCATTGCCCTTATCCTCTCACTATCCATGTAAAAATACAATCCCTCCAGGCAGAGAGATCCCAGGGAAGAACAACCCCCCTGTGCTTCCCCCAACCCTAAATCCCACCAGGATCTGTTTCAGTGGAAGCAGAGCGTGGTGAGCTGTTATTTTCCTTTCAGGGTGGATTATTTGTCTTTGTTCTTTATTTCACTTCTGCCTAAATATAATAATCCCTCCCAGAGATGGAGATTAAAGCTGTGTTGGCAGAGACTCTTCAACATTACCCAGAGAGGCAAGTGAGCAGTGCCAGACCTCGAGTAAATCCTCCCCACTTGAGACTCTGGAAACCAGACCAGACCAAATGTTGGTGGAAACATTACAGGGAGAAATCCTGCACTTTCTCAGGGAAAAGAACTACTGGGTGACCTGTTAGAGCTTGAGTTTCACTCCTTGGAGGAAAAATCTGATTTTCTCCTGTTTTTAAATGCTCTCCTTCTAGGAAAGTATGTGACAGCCTTGCATAAAAAGCCAATATAATCCAAGATTTTATCATTGGTGTGAGAGAAAAACCCTCTGGCTGTGAACTGGTGGCCATAAAAAATAATAAAGCTCAGGAGATTTGTGTTTTCCCATGTGCAAAGGGCAAAACTGTGCTCCTGCATGGCCTGGGAGGAGCTGTGTGTGATTCACTGTGACCTTTGCATGGAAAAATCAGCTCCTGAATCATCCCCTTTCCATGTTGCTGTGTCTGTGGTCACCCCCAGGACATCCCAGGATGTGTTTTGCTGAGGCCACAGGAGCAAATCCAGCCTTGAACCCTTCTGGGGGAATTAGGGAACAGCAATTCCTCACCTTAAATGTTCAAATACTGGGAAATGAGATGAAATAAAGGAAAAAAACCATTTCTTGGGCAGCTTTTCCATCGGTTTTCTTTCCAGCTTGATGGTGCCATCCTTGTGCTCCCTCTGCTTGGATCCTTGGAGCCATCCTTATAAACAATCCTTGGTGTCCCAAATCCCAAAAAGCTGGATATCAGACACTGCCAGGTCATTATTCTTGGTCCCCTCTGCTTTCCAGCTCCAATTTTACAACTATTAACCTGTCCAAGTAACCCTTAAATGAGAAGATCCTCTGACTCGGATTTACTTGATCCCATAACAGGAGTGGTGGGAATTTTGGGATTAGCTAAAAGGTTCTGCTATGGGAAAACTCAGGCAGAGGTTTTCTCCACCAAACCACCTTGTCCCACCATAATTCCCATTTTAAAGTGTTCAAGGGGCTTCTGCAGGGCAGAGCCTGAGGGTCTCTGATGCTCCAACTGGGAATTTCCAACACTTTTGAGTGCCAAGGGAGACTTGGCCTCAGGAACAACCCACAGAGTGAATAATAAATTGTGCAAAATTAAAAAATGCCTCCGAAAAATGAACCAGCCTGGTCTGAAAAGAGGCAGCACAGGGCAAAGCTGAGCCTGGAGAAGGATGGTCCTGCCTTGGGGGTCAGATCCAGCCTGGAACCAAACTGGATGAGCAGGATGGAGACACAGAGGTGGCACGTGCCTGCCAGGGACACGGTTTTCCACAAAAACTAGTCCTGCCAAGGAATTTGGGCTTGGGCAGCGAGCTGGGAAGGTCTCATGTGGGTCAATCCCAGGCTGGACACACCAGCTTGTTCCTCATGGAATGAGCAGCTGAGCCTGGGAATATCCCAGTGAGCATCCCCTGGGATGGAGAGGATTCCAGGGAGCCCCTGCCTCTGCCTCCACTCTTGTGCTCCTTAAAAAAACCTTTCCTCCTGCTCTTTTTCTCCCCCCAAACCAGTCTGATCATCTTCTCCTCTGGGTTATTCCAAAAACAGGCACGGAAAGGAGTGACAGCTCCCACCAGCATTTCTGGGGTGTCTCTGTGTCAAGGGCAACAACCAGAAAGTTCTGAAAAAAAAGAGGAGAAAACATCTTTCCTCCCAGAAACTGGTGGATATTAAACCCAACCACGTCTCTGTAATGAATTCATCGTGCAGAGCTTGGGTGAGAGGATAAATAGATGCAAAGTGGGGCTGATATTCTGGCAGCCACTTGCAGCTCATTAAATCCATTGGCAGGGGCTTCATGCAAGGAAGTTTAATTTCTGTTTGGGCAGACAGATGCTCTGAGGTATCTCAATACCCTTGGCTAATCCAAAAACAAGCGTGGAGAGTTTTATCTGTGAGTCAGTGGTGACTCAGACATTGAGAGGCTGGTTTTTCACAGTTATCTTACAAGGAAAATAGAGAGAAGGAGCTGGAATTCTTAATAAGGGTTGTCAAATACCTGTGACCCGCATCTGAGGTGATTCCAAATGTATTTATGTGAGTTTTATACTGAATTTTGGGTCTGCTGCAACCTGTGTGAAGATATTGCTGTGCCAGCTCGAGGTGGATAATCTGAATTTTGGAGTGTGTTTCTTGAAACCTTCTTGTTTCTCATCAATGAGGTTTTAAAAATAACTCAGCTTGGGGAAAAATAAGCATTTGGATAGATTTTCCCACCCCAAATAACCCTGGCAGTGACTAAACACCTTTTGCTAAATTTTTCCAGGAGAACTCACTATCTCCAGCTGGGACATTCATTGGAATTCAGTGGAAGGATATGATGTGAAAAATCAGCTTTCTTGCCCCAAACACACAGGGAACACCATGTGGGAAACCACCATTAGGGATAAATTCTGTTTTCTCCTGCAGAAATTTCTCCCTGGGAAGAATTGCAGGGGTGTTATCAGGGCACATTATCCCCACGGGAAGGCTGGAATTATTTTTGTCAGATTGTTTCAACCTGTTCATTACCTTTTAGAGAATTTTAGGGAATATTTATGATGCTGCTGAGCAGAACTGTGGTAGCTCTTGGTTTATGGATCCAAGAATAGCATATAAATCAAAGCAATTCTAAGCTAACGTTGCTTTTGTTAAGCAAAATTGTAATATTTCTGTAAAAAGCTTTTATTCTATTTTTGCCTTCCAATGGAAGTGTTTGTTTTCAATTTCTTGACACTCTTCTCCATCATTTTGCTCCACTCTGATGTTTGAAATATGCCTGTGCAACTGCTGCTGGGATTTCCACCTTTTTATTGGACTTCTCCTCTCGAGTGTCATTAAATCACCACAAATTGGAGTCTTCAAAGCACTTGGTCACAAAACAGATTGAGTCATTTATTCCAAAGGCTTCCCAAAGAGAAGGATTATTCCCATTTTCCAGCAGAGCCCCTGGATTAACCATGACCTTGAGCCCAAGCAAAGAGATCTCCAGAGATGTCTCGTTTTTAGAGAGGGGTCTGGGAGTCTGAGGAATGCAAAAATATTCCTCAGCTGGCAAAGCAGGAGGGATTGATATGTAGATGTTGATGTTCCCAAAGCCTGAGTGAAGAGCTTTATTTTTCCTTCCTTTCAATTCCTGTGATCCCAACCCTTCTTCTCAAGGACAAAATCTTTAATTACGAGCAAACAACTGTCGTCATCTCCTCGTTAAAAACCAACTGAGTCTGGAAAAAAGAGATTTTAAGGCTACAATTTATAATTGGAACAGGTTCCACACGAGGTGCTGATAATCTCATGCTGCATCTCACACTGGAGGCAGCCCTGGAACATCCTAGAATTCCGTGAATAGATAAATCTTCCCGAACAAATACGGGATTAAATGAGTGTTGTAGCCGGTTGTGAGTTCAAGAAACTGCCTGAATGTACAGAAGACATTTGAAAGGAACATTTTCTTGGATTGTTTCCTTGAAACTCTCTGAATAGGAGCCTTTGTGCTGCTGAATGAGTCTTCATAAAATTTGGGGCTTGAGGAAGCTCAGCTGACTGAGACAAAGCAAACAAGAGCCGTGAAATGCTGTCGGTCAACTCGTGAACGATGGCACATAAATCTCTTTTTACTATTGATTTGGGAGTGTCAGACACTTTTATTCCTCCTAAATTAACCCCAACCAGAGCTGGATCCCCTGGAAAAGGCTTTACCTCCACTGAGAGGGGAGCAGGTCAAGAGCTGTGCGTGGAGGGTTCTTCAAAAATGGGAAAAGCCAAGAAAATATCAGTTCCAGCCTAATATTTATGGGGTTTTTCCCCACAGGAGGTGCCAACACAGTGGTTTTTCCTCAGCATTTATCAGGAATGTCGTGCTGAGGTGGTTATTCCCAACTGGAGCCTGGGGAGGTGCAGGAACTGTCACTTGGAGTCGATGAGGAGAAGAACCACCCAAGTTGCTGGTGGTGGTGGGAACCAGCCCGAGGGTGGCAGGGATGGAATTCCTGAGGCTCAACTCCCTTCCCAAAGGGGTTGTTCCATTGGGAAAAGGCTTTTAGGGAGCTGTTTCCAGTCTTCTAAGGCAGAACAGCAGAGATGTTGCAGCCCCTGACCTGCTCATGCCAAGGCTCCAGGGAAATCTGATTGGAAGTCTTGGTTTAAATTACTTGATTCATTTGCCTAAAGGCTTTTTCCTGGAGAAGAGAAGGATCCAGGGAATGCTCAGAGCCCCTTCCAGAGCCTAAAGGGGCTCCAGGAGAGCTGGAGAGGGACTTGGGACAAGGGATGCAGGGACAGGACACAGGGAATGGCTTCCCAGTGCCAGAGGGCAGGGAGAGATGGGATGTTGGGCAGGAATTCCTGGGTATGGGGGTGAGGAGAGGCTGGAATGGATTTCCCAGAGAAGCTGTGGCTGCCCCTGGATCCCTGGGAGTGTCCAAGGGCAGGTTGGGATCCCTGGGATAGTGGGAAGTGTCCCTGCCCATGGCTGGGGTGGCACTGGATGATCCTTAAGGTCATTTCCAACCCAAACCACTCTGGGATTCCATGATTC
>WEIV01025979.1:615-13483 GCA_013390005.1 Calyptomena viridis
AACTTGTCTTGAATAAGACAGCATTGAAGCCTCTCTTGTCACATCCATTTCTAACACTTTCACCATTAAACTTCAGCTCACAGGTGAAGCCGAACGGTTTAAGTTAGAGCACATTTATTGATCGCATAATAAAACCCACTCTTCAGAAAACTTTACCATAACTCTAGCAATCTCTGTAAACCACATTGTAACATCTGGTGGTGTTGGTTAGGGGAGGGTTTTGGGGTTTTTCTTTGTTTATTTTCTTTTAAACCTGGAGGTAATTATATTCTGATGTTGCTGAANAACTCATGAAGGTTTGGTTTGTCTTTTGCTGCTCAGCCAAGCCTATAGCAGCTTTATCACACTTTCAGATACCTGCTAGACTTTCTTACCATCCAAAATCCTGAACTGGGGAGGAAAGGAAGGGGTTTAATGTTATGCAGGCATTTCTGGAAAGCAGCAGAAGACTTTACCACTTGTATAACTGCTAAATATTGCAGGTGTGCTCAAATAATGACAGTGACAAACAATTAACATTTACATGTTAAAGTATTTTACTAAAGATGCCAAAGTTTGGAATTTGTTAATTTAAATTCAGTAAACTAGCACTTGTTACTACTCCTATGAACACTTTATGAAAATATGAAACACAAAACACAAAGATTTTTCTTTCAGTGATGTTTAGGCCTTCAAAATTACTGCAGTTCTTGACAAGCAGTAAGAAAACTCCCTTTCTTATGGCTTAGTAACGACTTGTCTTTTTGAGCAACTCTCTAAAGTTATCACTGCATAAAGGAAAGCTGTTTACAAAAGATTAGCTGTGTTGGTATTATTCTAGGGGGCTTTTTTTGCCTTTTGTTTTCAAAAACAAAATTACCTGCTCAAGTACTGGTTAAAATATTCTTGTAGACCAGTGCAAAATACCTGGTGCACATGATAAGACTATTTGGACTTGAAAAGGCATTTTACATTCCCTTACAAATCCTTCCTCCAAGGAAAAAAGGAAACTTCCCAGTTCGAAAAATGAAAAAGATTCTGACTTTTTCCAGCTTGATGAGAAAGCAAAATCTGAGATGGAAGACTGTCTAAGCTCAATCTGTGGGTTTTTCACAGATATAAGCAAATGTGAATTTAGTCAGTGTTGGCAATTAAAAAGAAATGTGTGATGGGATCTNNNTAAAAAGAACTGTGTGATGGTATCTTCCTGAATGTTGACTTGCCTGCTCCTCACATGACACTGAGGAGAAGGAATTCTTCATGGGAATTCAGATTTGGAAGTGGGAACAGAAGAGAAGTGTTTTAAGAGGTCACTAACAACTTTAGATGCCTGCATAATGAGATCTTTTTTTCACCGTTATTTGCAACCATTACCAAGAGGGCAATCATTTCTTAAAATGTAGCAGTACACAAATACACAAACACATGCCCATATGCAGGAGCATCTGTTTATAAGACATAATAAATTAGGCTCAATTTTATTTTATCTGACATATTACACAAGGAAATGCATGCCCTCGGTTTTTTTTTCTCCATTTAGTAGACCACGAGTCCATGCAACAATAAAAAAACCTGAGCTTTGTGTCACAGCAGGTGAAACGGAAATACAGTAATGAACTTCTTTCCACTTCTCATAGTCTAGGACAGTTTATTCTCCATTTCCTTCAACATTAAAAGGAGTTTTATAAAATTCACATAGAATTTGATAAAAATAAAGGGTTCTGTAAATGGTTTCGTCTGTTAAAATACAATTGTTTCCTGTCTCTTGTACTCTAACAGTGACTTTTTATTAAGAAGTTCAGATTCTTACATTAGAGAGTTATCCTGGCCCACTACTAATGAAATAATTCTTTGTGTCCATTTATTTTTGGCAATCCAAACTCCCACTTTTGTCTAGAACATCTGATAAAGGACAAATCAGTCTGCTCAAAGCACAAAACCTACTGCTATCTGTGCCTTCAGTTTTAAAATTACTTCCTTTTGCTCGCGTTGTAGCCTACACTCAATCACTAAAATCACAGTCATATTTTAATTATCTAATTGCACACCTGATTTGTGCATGTTCAACACACAGACCTTCAGAGGCAATACTTGGAAATTTCTTTTTAGAGAACATCAGTTTCTTAAAGATGATGAAACACATACACTTCAAAAGAAAAACCGCACTACAGCAAATGCACTCAGGTGAGCATCTCTCAGAAAAGTGATCTGTAAAACCATACGATAATTGGATATGTTCACAACACTCTAGGATCAACCACAATCATGTGGAATCAGCAGGTTGAAATTGGAAAAAACTCACTAGAGCTTCATAAGAAAAGTAAATTTCTTACGAACTTTGTGCCTCTTCTATTACATCCCACTGGAGAGAGAATCTCTGTGGCCAAGAGCCTTCTTCCTAATGCTGTCAGATACACCATATGTCTAGGTCTCACAACAGAACAACAAGACAATTTCACGGATATCTACTACAAGGAGCAAAGGAAAGTCTTGATGCACTCCTAAGATATGATTTCTGTCACTGTGACTACAAAACTAATGCTTGTCATAAACAACTTTATTGTACTATCAGGAATAATGGGATATATAATTTCCCGCCAGAGGTTAGGTTGGTTACTGCACTGGTTGATTGGAACACAAACATAAAAGAATACTACTAAATATGGCATTAGCTACCTGTAAAGCTTATTATCACCTACAAAATAATTAACTTTTATTGTATTATTTATAATCTTGCTTATACAAAAATGTCATAGAGTCTACCATAGCATTCATCTTCCATAAATACACACAATCTTACTCTTGGCCTTGACAAAAGCAGCTTTAAGCTACTATTTTTGTGTGAAACGGCTGTGTGGTTGGGCACAGCTGGCCTTTTAGGATGGCTCATTGCAGAAAGGAATTTCCAGGAGGTAAAGAGCACTAGATTGTCTTTTCAACACCAGTTCCTAACCCCACTTGACAGAAATAGAGGCAGCACATGGCCAGGAAACACTTTACTTTGGGTAAGAAACAGCTGGAAGCAAACTGAAGTACCAAGTTGGAGCTGAAAGCAAGGCTAAAGAAGCATCAAGAAATAATTTCACACCCTGTCATTCTTATCCATGTAAATTCTGGGAGGACTAAGTATTGTAATCAAGTTCTGTTTTCAAATATCCTACACCAATCCTTTTACTTGTATATTTGTAAGAGGGAAAAGTAAGTAAGTGTGAAAAACAATGAGATCAGGTGATGGTGAGGTTTTGAGTTCTCATTTGCAGATTGTAGACTCTACACTTCACACTTTTTTCAGTGTCAGTTTTATTTGAGCATTATTTTGATGATATTTAAAGTAGTGAGAAGAGTGTCAAGATTTAGATAGTTTTATTGTTTAGCATTTATACACTTGTAAAAATACATTTACATTTTCAAAATGTAAGGAAGGCTATTCAAGGATTGTTCCTTATACTTCAGCTCCAAGAAAAGGAAAAAAAAATTATTTTTTATCTTTCATAAAAAGACACTCTGCTTTATTGTAGTTTTGTCTATCTTGACTTCAAATTGGATGGAAAACTTTCCACTTATTATTTCATTTTTTGAGACAGAATAAAATACACATTCTAGGACTCACTGATTTGGAAGATAACCCAGAAGCACTCTGAAACAGATTACCTAAACCACTTCAGTTTCATGGGTTTCATTCTTTTTATTTTACATTGGCTGTTTTCCCTAATTTTCACAACTGCATATTGTTTGCATTAGAAATAAGGGATAACATGACTGGTGTTAGAAACAGAGACACATATCCTGATGCTTATACTCCTGCTGCATTGCCATCTTTTTGTCCTTGTTACAGATAATAACCTACTTGAAGGATTTGAATATATTTTAGTATTTTAGAAAACTTAAAGTGGACATACTTCAGAAGTAGCTCTTATTCTTCAATTAATAAATAACAAAATTCTCTTCTTTCAAACAATAGAAAGAAGAGTGCTATTTATGCTTGTAAAAGCATATTTTGTCCAAATCACCTAGATGGATTAAACTCCGAGCAAGTACTGAAACTTTCAATCTAAAATACTCACAAGATGATTTTATTCGTTGTGATTAGACTAGAAAGTATAACAACAAAGTCTGTTACAACAGATATGTCTGCATTAATATTAGAATATAAATGCTTATTGGATCCCAGTGTAAATGTGAAATTACATTAGTATATCATATTTTTTACTTTTTTTTCTCTGCTCTTACAACTGCTTTTCAAGCATGTAACTTCTCACTTCACCTATATCAATTCCTTGTGTGTCAATGCCTGCTGTATTTCCACAACCAGTGGATAATTTTTTTCAAACGTGAGAACTCACAATTTCAAACTATGTCCGATTTAGTCACCTCATTTCTAATTAAACTTTAGTTCAAAAATTTTCTGCTAAAAAAAAAGCTTACCCTTCTTGCACGCTTTTAGATACACCAGAGCGCACAGTAAAACCCTGTGTAATTATATCCCATGTTCTTTTCCTTTTTTTATAAAAAAATTAAGTCAGTAACTAGGCAACAATTATTATAGAATGTAGATATAACATCAGGTACAACAAATCCATTAATTAAATAGGATATTTTTTTAGCTTAGATAAGAACAGCTGTAGCAGATGAGAACAGACAGAAGTTCTGCTGAACTCCATAACCTGTCTCTGACAAACAATGTGAATCAGGAGCAATTGTGGATAATTCCCTTTAACATTCTCACTAAATTCAGTTTGCAGTGCAGAGAATTCCTCTGGCAAGTGTGGTTTCTATGTATTTCTATGAACTAAAGGTCTGTATAACCCAAAATGGCTTTCTCCTCTGTAGAACAGCACAGTTTCCTTTTAAGCTCATGTAAAATATCAGCAGCCAAATCAGTTCACAGCCAGAATAATAACCTGGGAATTTTTAGGATCCCATTTCCCAATTTTACCTGGCTCTCCTGAACAGTTCTACGAACATGGATCAAACACAAAGCAACATGCCAGCACCTGCACTACCTGCCCAACCTGACCTGGAAGCTGCATAGTCTATTCTCAAAAAGATGAGAGAAATGCAAGAAACCAGAAATTTCTGCAAAGAATAAAGTAGGCCAATGGAAACTTAATCTTTGAAAAATGCATAGAATATTGAGTCACGATTTAAATCTAGATCACAGGCTAAAATTTGACCACCCCAGCAGAGAAACAAAGTCTTATTACATGTGTTTTGATGCAAGCATCAGGATTAACCAATTGCAAAATTCTACTCAGAACTCCTTGTGACATCAAAGGTTGAAGTTTCTATAATGGCTGCAGAAATTTTCTATTGGGCAGTTGTACTACCCACATCGATATTATTTTCAGGCTTTCATATACAAAAAATTCTTTGAAAAGAGTCAAATTACAGGTACTGGCTATTTTCACTCCTAAGCAGGTGGGAAAGGGACAGAATGTACCATAAAGCCAGATATGTCACATGCACAAACAGATGTTTTCAGACCTGATAACATAGAAGGCAGATACCACTGTTAACAATATTTAAAAGTTGCTCTGCACAACTGATGTTTCATACCTGAAACAGCTGATCCAATCTGAACGTGACTGAAGCTTCCCAGGAGGCCCAGAAGCACAAAATCCTTTTAAACGCTACAACAGCCCTTTCACATTTAGCATGAAAGGTCAATTACAGGTCTCTCCTGCTGGATATTAACACTTAGCATTCAAAAGCACAAGGGAAACCACCTCAGGAAATTCATTACTGTTGGAAAAAACGTGGACACATGCTACAATTGATGTAAAAAGGGAAATCACTAAAAAACCAGCATTTCCATTCAAATCATCCATTCAATTCTCCCAAGTGCAATGATTGCCAACTGTTTGCCTAATGGTAAACCAATAAAAATGAGCTGCAACACTTTCTCATCTCACTACTGTTGTTTATACATTAAAATACTTTTAAATACACTATACAGTGCAACTGCTGTATCTTATGAGAGTAAAAATAGCTGTATTGTCAGAAAATATGCTTTTACTCATGTCTAGCCTCAGTTTAAATGAAATATTTCTTTCACCTAAACTAATTTTAACTATTACATTAAATTACTGAGTTTACTATTTGCTATGACTGAGTACCAGCAAGTCTAAACGTCCATCCCCCAGTACCTTAGGAACACATATCTTCCTTCTCTTGGAGGGCTGAGATATATATTCCTGGAGCCATGTTATTGTTCATAAATATCTGAATTTATAGTGCCCATTTAAGACATTGGGACTGTAAGCCTGTGTGCTTTCACACAAACATAGATACTACTATGCGGTAACTCTGGTTATTGTACTTTGACATTTGAAAAACACCATTCATAAATAAGACCAGAAACCCTAAGCTAGGGATAAGCAAATGCAAGTAAAAGCATTCTGAAACAAACCAAATGTGCAAAGGGCATGCTTCAGGCAGTATGGCTAAAGTTACCTCATCTCATTCAAAGAAAAGCAGAAATCACCTGAGAATTTGAGAGAGATTTATTCTCTGCATGTGTCCAGCAAAGAGAAGGTAGAAGTACATCCCCTTGGATTTAATGGATTGCAGAGTGAGTCCCCCTCTTGTTTAAATCAGGTTTAAATACTGCACATTCCAATCTCAAGAAAGACAACAATAGAACTACTGCAGATAAAGAAATTAAATTCCCCCTTGAGGAAAGGCTACTGGCAGGAAGACCTTATTTTTTTACATGTGTGACAGTAATTATTTCTTGCATTCATACAATATTCTTTCAGTCAAGGATCTCAACATACTTTATAAACACCTGTGCTGTATAAAAATGTATATTCTGTAAATACACATTACAGAAGCTAGTTGCTCTTATACCTATTTAACTACATGTCAGCAAATAATAATTCAACTCTCTGCTGAAGAAACTTCGCTCCTTTTTGTAGGTTCAGGTAAAAGTCAGTTGCTCTGGGCACACAGATGTTAATTTTGTACTATCTCCAATCTTCTGCACTGTCACTCTGGTAGATGCTACAGTTGCACTCCATTGCTCACTTTTCAAAGCATTCAGTATGAGGCAGCACCAGGGCACTGAGTCTCTGCCTTGTCTTGAGCCTTATCACCATCAGCACAGTGCTCTCTGACCGAGTCAGCACCTGGCTGTAATTGTGACTAAGGCTCTGTGTCACCACACAACATGCACCATATGGACACCAGCTCACGTGGGGCCTGAGCTTCAAAGAGCTCACCTGCCCTGGCAAACTCATCCTGAACTACGTGGCCAATATTTGCTCACCTGCTGGCAAGGTAAGGACATTTTTAGCTCAGAACCAAGGAAGAAGAACCGTTTGGCAAATCTTTATTTTATTTATATGTTGTCCATCAGGCTGTAATGAGGATGGTAGCATTGGAAGTTTGGATAGCTGTTTGACTTACAAAGTGCATTCTTATATAGACAATGAATTTGGATAATGAGAAAAAAATATGTATCCTTCTTGAATTTCCTATTTTTTTAAAGCACATTTTTGCAATATAGCCTCCATAAAACTGCAAAAAAAATGCAAAGGGATACAAAAATCAATTACAGACTCCTCTTTTCTCTAGTGCTTTCTGATAAAAGCAAGATGAGAAGGATCCCTACTGAGATAACAAATCTTAGTGGGAGCAGGAGGGAGTTGAAAATAAAAACCAAGCTCATGTCACATGTAATGACCGCCAATTACTCCCTCTTGTAGGAATATGCCAATAACAAACAGACATGAAAAAAAATGAATTGCCAATTATTCATTTGCATTATGACAACTACTTTAGTACAATAGCAAATACAAGTACTCCATTTTCTAACAAATAGAACTCTGAACTCAGAGGGGGAAAAAATCCACAAAACCAACGTGCCAGAAACCTTGTACTTTTTCATCAGCTAAAACATCCTCAGGCATCCCTCTCTTAGCTCCATGTTTTTGAAACATAAGGAGTAATGATTACTGAAAAGACAACTGGTAACTCTGAGATGGTACATTGTACCAAGACCAGTGGCAGAAGATTCTCCACTCATCATATTGTAAACAAAACTAATACATTTTAACAGACAAAAAAATTAGATGTTTCAGGCCTTAGTCCTACGAACATTCAAGTGTTTATTTTGATTTGTGTGAGAAATCTCAATGCCAAGTCTCCTCCCATATACGAAATCTCTCACATATGAATAAGCATTCACACAGCTACTACACACTGCAATTTATTCCTAGGATGATAATCAGGAAAAACACTTTCAGTACACAGAACTTACAGCTTCCCAGATACGAAGCACTTTTCTCAAAACACCAATTTAAAAAAAAAAAAAAGTAAAACCAAGCAAAAAGCTTCCCAGCTTTTTAATCAATCCTCCTGTACAACCCTCTTCTCCAAACAACTTTGATATTTTAATAGCTTATGTCCATGATGGAATATGTGGCCTTTGTGAAGGCACTGTAAACTTGCTCTTACCAGGCATGCCTAGGTCATGTAGCTAGATTGTTTCATGTGGTGGATTTGGGTAGAAAGTAAGTCCTATGAGGACTGGCTGAGGGATCTAGGGTTGTTTAGTCTGGAGAAAAGGAGGCTCAGGGTAGACCTTATCAATCTCTGAAACTTTCTGAAGGGAGGTTGTAGCAAGGTGAGGGTCAGGTTCTTCTCCCAGGTAACAAGAGACAGGACAACAGGAAATGGCCTCGAGCTGAGCTAGGGGAGGTTCAGGTTGGACATCAGGAAAACAATTTTCACTGAAATTCACTGGTATGCACTGCCCAGGGAGGTGGTGGAGTCACCATCCCTGAAACTGTTCAAGAAACAACTGGACATGAAACTTAGTAATATCATTTAGTTTGGCATGGTGGTGTTCAGTCAAAGGTTGGACTCAATGATCTTGAATGTCTTTTCTAACCCTAACGATTCCATGATTCTGAATGTGCCCAGGCACAAGAGCAAATGTCCAGTTTTCACTGAGACACTCCATTAGAAAATTAACAACCATCTGTAACAATACTTTTTTCTTCTCCTCTTTACTATATTTCTATCAAGTAACAGTAAAAAGAAATATTTACAGGCTTAGGAAAACAGTGTCTCCTTATTAAATACTCAGCTGTAGAAAAGGAAAACGGGAAAATAGGAGCATAATGTTACACAGACTTTTCCAATTCCCATAGTGTGTCCCCCACAAATTTTATTAAAATACTTTTATTTGAATAAAAGCAAATACAGTAAGTGTCCTCTATTTACTAGCCACAACTGTCCCCAGTCTGGCAGCAGAGTAAATCTCAAAAAATCTCCAGTCACAACTAACTATAAAGTTATTTAGAGATCTGCACTCAAAGATACCCAAAGAGAAAAAATCCCTGCACATTCAAAAGCAAGAAATATTCAAAGTTCTCAGTTCACTTTAGTGACAGTAAGGGCATTTATTTGCATGTTTATAAAATTGGGGCTTATTACAGTATCTCCTTTAGGTATATTTATAAGTAAATGAAATAAGAGATCTATATGCTTCAGTAAATTTAAGTCTGACTGTAGGACTCAGAGACAAAGCAACTTCCCAAAATCTGACAAGCTTTTATCTTCTGATCACAGTCATTAATCTGAAGACCATTTAGGAAGTCCAATATACCCTAAGGTTAATATTTCAAGAGGCCTTATTTTTTTCCCCCTAATTAACTTAATTCCTTAGCTAATGTCTTCTAATTTACTGGAAATGAATTAGACAACTCCAAAAGTCACCAGGAAAAACCTTATCATTAGAAGAGGCTGTGAAGGACATCTCTGGCTGAACAGCATCATACACATCTTGCTATCTTTGGTGGGTGCTGGCAAATCTGCACATCTTAACATAGTTCACAGAAGGAGACATTGTACTAATTTCAGTTACTTTAAATAAAGCAATAGCTTGGAAGAGGACAAGATGTCATGCCAGAAAGGACAGGATAATATGTTACTGCCAGGCATCTAAAAATCCATCCATCAGACAAAGACAAGACTAATGTAATTACTGACTTCTCATTTTCCTGTTCTTGTGGAGTAGCTGAAGAGAGGAAAACAGAAAGCTCCCCTTAAGAAAAGATTACAATTGCTACAGTGCCATGAAAGCAAAACAAAAATTATTAAACATAGAGCTAATAAATTCCCATTACTTTCACATATTCCAATTTCTGAGGAACAAAAATACCCAAATCTGCTGAGTTCATGAGAACAATTCAATTATGTATGTTTTAGTATAAAGGCATGGAAAGTATATTTGAACTCTAGATGAACCATACATAGGGGTTTTTCTATTTTTATGTCTAACTTTTATTCTGCTCTTCACTCCAGGCAGAATCAGTCCCAGGTTTTTATTCCTAGGACACAACACAACAAGCTCTGCATCTTTATAGCTTTAAGATAACTTCCACATACTGTAATTAATCATAAAAGGACCAGATGAGAACTAACATTTCTCATTCTACTAGTTCATTTATGCACCAATTATAGGTAATACATTAATTATTTTCAGTTTTGAGTTTATTTATCATGATAATCATAATGCTTTGATCCTACATAATATGTTCAAGCACTTCTGCTTCTGGACTACATTTGGCTAATATAGTTAATAACTTGGGGCAGGGTGGGGAAGCAGGGAGAGAGACTTTCCATCAGGAGAATATGACCCAGATCTCTGAAAGGCCACTTAAGAATGCTAGCTGGAAATCTTTGGAAGGCAAAATAACTCTGAGTGGGGTTTTTTTAGCTTAGATTTCTTTGTTATTTTATCATTAGAATTTCCTCATTTGAGCAAAAATGAGGTTCATTCCAGTTCAGGTACTTCTTCAAATCTCTTTATCCACTCATATAATCATTCTTCTCACTATCAAGAGGTTGTTCTTGGTCACTGAGTACGTGAACAAATTTCATCTGCACCTGCTTTCTTCTTACCCTAAACATTTATTTAGCTGCATTTCCTGGCATATAACTACATTGGTTTTTGCGGCAGCACAGACCATACAGTTGTAAACTTCAGGGAATGAGACAGCCACGTAAACTTCAGGAAACACCCTTATTTCAAAACCTTCTAGCAAGAGGCTGCAGATACAGTTTCACACTTCATTTCTTTTGACATGTCCCCAGAAACACCGCTGTGCATATCTAGTGACAGCATTTGAAACCACACACCCCAGCCACCTCCGAGGCTTTATTATACTAGCTACTGTTTCCATGAAAAAGAAACGCTCTTTTTCCCTGGAAACAAGTACTCAGTGTTTGTAAGAACAGAGTCCTTTTGCTCAAAAGAGTGGAATGAATGATCAGCAAAATGTGCTTTAACGCCAGAAAAAGAGAGAGCTGGAAGTTAGGCTCTTGAGATTTAGGAGGTCACTGATTACATTCTTTATACAGCAGGACCAATTTTTTCCTCATTTTTTACGTAGAAAGGGTCTAATACTAAAAATATCAGGTTTTGGTGATATTATAATAGTATCCTGATTTATGCTTTCTTTCACCCACCATCAACAAGTCTTAAAAGTTTAAAAAAAAAGAAAAAAAAAGAAGACATTTTTCTGTGTTTTCTGAATTTATATCTTCTTAATTTTCTGTGTTATATTTCAATGATTGAAATATACAATTTTAATTGACTTTTAAGGAGTGGAATAAATACTTCCTTTCCTCTTACAGTGTACTCATTCATCTATATTTGACGTGATCAATGATCCATTTATCCAAAATGTTTAGAGGTTTACATTTACATATATATCTATCTCCAGCTTCACCACGAAAAGTTTGACCAAAACCATGAGTATCTGTTTAAATCTCTGTAGCGTGAGAGGCAGAAGGGTAATAAGACTCCATTGCTATAGCAGTAAATAGCAAGCAACAAAAATATGTCCCTTGAGCAACTATGGTTTAATTTAAGTGCAGAAGCTGAAGGAGGAATATTAGAATGAATGTAGAGTAGTTAATTGAGGATAAACATACCAGGAAAAGAGAGACTTCTTGAACTTTGCAGTATGCTGATGACAATTTGAAGAGACAGTGAGTAAAAAACCTACTTAGAAGAGAAGAGAATGAATCATCTGAAATTTGCAGTGGATTTAGTGAAGTGCATAGTCCCAAGGGCTAAAGAGATGTGAAGAGAGATAGCGAGGTTGACTGTGAAAATAAAAGAACTGGACACTGAAGAGTGCCATGGGAATATTAAGGCAAATTCTTCTAGCAACTACTAAAAAACAGAAAGGAAGGAAGCAAAACAAACTGAAGTGTATCCTCAAGCCTGCTACTTGATTTACATTTTTGACCTGGTTCTGATGAAAGAAAAAAAAATCAAACAAAGCAACCAACCTCAACAAAAAACACCNGTGTGACCTGTCAGTGGAAAGATTAAAATAAGTTGCAAATACAGCCTTTAAAGATACAAGCAGCTGTTCATTGCATTTTCTACATACATAATAGGACTGGAGAGTTAAAAGAACAAGTTATGCTATGGAGATTTAAAACCCAAGGTTTTCAATTTAATCATTTTGTTTTTAGACAGACACTACTACTTTCTCCTTGTTAAAGACCTTCCAAAGGTCTGTATACACTCTCAAACATCTGATGTCTCAGATGCATCAGATGTCTCATGACTGTTTTTGTTGCAGCCAACACTTCAACTAATTTGAATGACTATTATTAGTCCTCTAATTATAGATTTCATATAATCTGATTACTGTTACAAACATGACGGTCAAGCTCCTCTTAATGTTACCCAATTTCTTTTTAGCCTTTACTAAAAGTAGCCGAAAGTGATGTTAGAATGAAATTTAAAATTACTGTATCCTGTAGGTTTATTAAATGTATCTGAGAGAATTTTTATGGACTATACTACATTGAAAGTGATAAAAATAGCCACATATAACTAATAGAAACTTAATAAAATTAG
>WEIV01025983.1:2562-15042 GCA_013390005.1 Calyptomena viridis
CCGTAATACGGTCTAACAGATTAATTCAGTCCTCATGCAAATAGGAACTCCATTAAATCAAACTCCAACATAAATATATCATGAAAGATAACTTTTACAATTTATATTCAGAAATCTACCTTCTGAGAGAAAAAAAAAAAAGGTCATTAAGCATTAGATTAAATTCTGTGTACCCTGGCAATAAAATCCATAATGTCCAAAGAATCTGTAAGAAGGGCAGCTGCACTCCTTCTCTGTAGAGAAAGCTGCTATGAGGTCAGTAGAACTGGACCTCCAGTGCTGGGCCTATATTTGCTTTATAAAGTTTTCATTTTGTAACCTTTTCACAAAGAAGGACAGCATATTTATGTAGCACATTTGAAAAATAAAGTTTAACAAATTTATTAGAATACCACAATGAGCTAAACATTGTAATATTCATTTACCTTCTCATGAGCTGTGTGCACTTGCTCATGTCTGGTAGATATTTCTTCTCTAGCTTTCAATATTCTTTCTTGTTCTTTGGCTTTGTCTGTGGCAATTATTACTGTGGGAGTTTTCTCTGGTTCTTTTCTCACCTGGACATTTACGAACAAAGAAGTTTAAATGATATATTATTTTAAAATATAAGCTATATGATTTTCAATACATTTGAAAAAGAGGATAGAAATGAAATGGAGGAAAAATGTCAAACTCTGTATTTCAAAGTCGTCTAGTCTAGAAATAACAATAGCAACATAAGCAGACTTTTATAAAACATTTAACATAAAAATAATAAAACATTCCACAAATATTGATATTGAAAGCACTAATAAAAAGAAAATCGACTCATAGAAAAACTATCCTGCATTATAATCAGTTTGAGAAAGTGTATGATATAAAAAACTTTCAATTTGAGAAGAGCTCAGATGGCAAGTTCAGGTGTAATGCCCAGGTGGATTTCTGTTTCTCAGTGCTTTAAAAATAGGTTACACTTTATTCCTCACACATTTCAATGACAATGCAAATGTAATGCTCTCTATAAAAATATGTTTCCTCATACTTATCTGAGGAAACACATGCTAAAATAATCTGGATTCAAATCACTCATCAGTATTTTTGAAATTTGTTTCAATGCAGAAGAGTTTTTCCTCCTTTTTCTGACCCACTGTGCTACCAACAAACAAAGCAGGCTACAAGTGGCAAGCTTAGAAACAAAATCAGAAGAAAAAAAAAACCAAAAAAAATGTAAGAACTATTTCCTACATGTCAATTCTTTAAATGATTGAGAATACTATCTAGTAAGTTACCATACATTATATGAAAAATAGAGATTTTTCTAAGTTAATGCTTTGCCAGTTTATCTATCACATCCTTAGGTATTAATAATGCAAGTGAAATAAAGAAGGAAAGACAATCATCATCAAGGAGATCATCAAGAAAATGATATAAATGTGAACAGGGAGAATGAACATATATAAAAGGGAAAAATAATGTAAGGGTATATATAATTTCTCTTGTTCACAAGCTTGTCTTTTGTATGAGATATGAGACTTTTGAACAAGATAGGGTATAACAATCATAAGTAACATCTGAATTCACCTTATCATGAGAGATGTGCCTTTGTTCTTGTGAAGTGAAAAGTTCTTCTCTAGTTCTCGATATCACTGTTTGTTTTGTTGTTTTATCACTGGTAACTACTACTGTTGCCTCCTTTTTCATCTGATTTTTATAGCAACAAACAAAAAAATCAAAGCCTTAAAATTCATTTTAACGAACTGATCATCAAAATAAGAGGATAAGGAAAAATAAGATAGGAATGCAAGTGAGGGAAAAACACTAAGGGAGAATTATGTTATTCCTAGTGAGGAAATTATAAATGAGGTATTAGAGAAAAACTTCATCATTGTAAAAATAATGTTAGCGAATAAATGAAAAGGGGGATTACAGGATAACTGTCATAGAAGGCATTCTCAAACTTAAAAACAGTTTAAGAATAATTAGTTTGATTCTGCTATGATGGAATGCAATGGATAAGTGAACCATGAGCATTTCTTTACTGTCTAGGTTCTCTATATGAGTATGCATGCTTTTGCAGTGCACTGGGTAATATCTTGTTAATTCCTTGTCAATCATGCCTGGTTTGCAGGTTGGATGAAGGGATAAAAGGGAAATCAAAGAATGTCTGTGCTCTATTTCTACCTGCTCCTGAACAGGTTGAACAGGGACTGCAGTCATTGCTGTCCTTTTAGCAGTTTGCTCTACAACACCTGGAGCTGGTTCTCTCACCATGGCTTGATCCACAGCAGCAACAACTGTAGCAACAGCTGCTGTTTTTTCACTGTCCTTTCTCACCTATATCGGTCACATCAAAAGACGTTTTTTCATATTTTGCATACATTCAGAAGAAGCACAAAGCAAGTACAGAGACAGAATGTTACAAAGAAGCATTTCCATATTTGCAGCAGAACTCCCTCAACAGCAGATATACACACTTTTACACACAGCCTTTCAGGTGCAATTTAGCAGATCTATTCAGCAGTGGAATGACCCCACATAAAGCAAATCCAATGCTTTTTAAAATAATAGACTTTACCTCTCTAGCACCAGTTGCCACCTCAGCAGCAGTAGCACCACTAACAGTAACTTGTTCTTGGACTCCGTATCTCCCCTCCCATCTCTCTTCAGTTACTTGGGTAGTGCTTGTAGATACTCTTGTTTCCTTCATCTGGGCTTCCATGGTAGCAGTATATCCTTCCTGCTTCCAGGGAGGAAGGACTTCAGCCCCAGCTGTTGTTACTACATGTGGTTTACGGATTGGAGATGGAGATTTCACTGGTCTAATAGGTGAGGTGGAGATTCTTCCAGCAGGAGAAACTGACCTATTGAAAAAATAGAGTATGAATATAATTAATCCAGTGTCATATTATGACAACTGTATACAGCCTGAAATCGAATTCACTTCCTGTTTAGGGTATCTTCAGTAATATGTAGTGTGATTAAGAAAAAAGTTTTTGAGTTGTTCTACTTGTAAATTACACTTATCTGTGTTTAACAGTATGCTCAATGAGTGTTTCTGTCAAACTCATAACTGTCTTTGTAGTAGCTTGCTTTCCAAAAAGAAATAAGAGCAAGTGGTCCAGGGAATTTCACTGAATATTTTTTATTCATATAAAATAAATAGAAAAATGATAAATCAGAATTTAAATATAAAAATTATATTTTTTATTTTATATTTTAAAATATAAAAATATGTCATGACTTTCCATTTGCTCTATCTTAATTCTCCTAATAGAAATAATATAAAAGGCTCACAGGCTATATTACCTGTTGCATTTGTGGTTCAGCCTTTGTAGAGAGACAAAATGATTAACATAACCAATCTTTGTAAAAATATCTTGTGGCAATCACCTGGCAAAACAATTGTATCTACTCCTGCACCATAGCTCATTTCCAAGTGTCATACATAGATGTGGCAAGCTTCTGATCAGTGCCTATATTTTTCCCCATACTTAAATTTACAAATCTTTCACAATAATTGGTAGCCATTGAGAAAGTGCCAGCTTCTGAATTTTGATATTCCAAAAATTCGACCCTAATCTTAGGAGCCGGTTTCAAAGCATTTTCCAAAATACTTTAACAGGCTTCCTAACCTAGAATTTCTTTGAGTGGAATTTTTTTGTGCTGTATTTCCCAGAGAACATTAACAAATAGCAGCAGTAGGGGGCAGCAGCATCATATTACTTTTTAGATTTATTTTCTAATGTGTTTCTAATGTCTAAAAAGACTAGAAACAGAATACAAACTTCTAGTTCCATATGCTCTCTAGACAGTACTATTGAATTCTTTTTTTCTGTATGCAGTTTGCTAGTTATTGCTAACCATTCCTTCCTGTCCTTGGAAGTTATTATCAGTGGGGCAAAATTCACCAGCATATGTAGCTCTGGCAACCAAAATAGGGCTCTTCCGAGCACTCAACTTGACGACATTACTTCCATGATGCTGATGCTTCAGGATACTGAAACTGCAGGACTTCCAAAGCAATCCTTTCTTTACCTGCCTCTCAGCACAGACTTCAAGGGGTCTCTGAGACGATGGCCTTGCTTTTCAAACCACTCACTTTCCGTCTGAAGAGTCGAGCTAAACTTCATTTTGCCATAGCCACATTTAGTTTGCTTACCTTCAAAACGTTATTTCTGCAGTCATTACTAGAACATATATGGAACATGTGTTCACATTTTTTTACACATCCTGTCATTATGGTTTTCATTCATTGCTATCGTTTTCTCTGTTCATCTGAAATAATCAGAGGCCAACTGCTCTACTGTTTTCTTCTGTTTCATCATGAACTTGGAGCTTTCAGTGCTACTTTGGCTCTACATAGAGCAATCAAAAGGGATTTTCATTCATATGGAATAGAAAGTCTACATAGCGGGCACACACTTCTATAGTAGTGGCAAATATAGCTCATTATAACCAGCTGTCAGAATAAATTCAATCAGTAATAAGTTAGTGCATTCTTCCATTTTATACTACTCTCTCAGTCTGCAGCATTACTGCTATATGTTAAAGTGATTCAAAGAGACCTATCGTTTGAAAGAATGGCAATTTTACCTTACTGGTGAGGGTGTTGGTGCTCTGACATGTCTTACAGGTGATGGTGATTGTCTAACAGGTGATGGTGATTGCTGTCGTGCAATTTGTGCTTTTGCAGCTGTTGGTGGGGTCGGTGACTTTGATGTAGGTCTAGGAGGCATTCGTGGAGGTGCTTTGTGTGGGAGCTGTTGGGCAGCTGCACCTTCTATAACCATTTCAACACTTGTAAGTGATCTGGCATCAAAATGGGCTTCAGTCTTCTACAATGAAAAACAAGAGAAAAATTCTAAGGTGAGACACTGCAGAAGTAATCATCCACATTTTACCCTTACCTGTTTTGTTTCTGAAAATTATACCTTTTCAATTCTGGCTTGTCTAGTTTGTGAAATCTGAGCAGTCGAAACAATTGTCTTTGTCCTTTTAGCAGGAACGGCTTCTTCCTCGCCTTTTGGAAGAGAAGACATGGTCAGAATTGCATATGACAACAATCAATAAACAGTTGCAGAAATAAATGAATGGTCAATTACAATGATTTAAAAATTTATATAAACAACAGAAAAGTAATTAAGCAACCATCTGTTTTGCCTGCAATAGCTATAGGCAGATGACTCTGAAAATAGCTGAAATAATATTACTGCATTAGGAAAAAACCAAACCAAAACACATTTATTGTAGATTCTTCGTATCAGTCCTGGAACTGAAATGATTACACAGTGTGGAAGCCCGACTGAGGTGAAATCCAAGCAAGACTGCTCTGGGTAACATGATTCACTGCTACAATGCTCTAAGAACTGTCTTCATCCTCACCTGCCTTACTCACAAGACCACGTACAGCTATACAGTCTAATATATCTATTCTAACCAAGCCAGCTTACAAATACAACTTTGAGAAATCTACAGACCGAAACGAGAACAACTCAAAGTATCCCACACTTTTTTTTTGTTGATATAAGTTTGATGAAGTGGTGGCTATTGTATCACTACAATGAATGTTCTCCTATTTTCATGGTTTGCAACTCAATTCTGTTACCTTGAATTAGCAATTCAGCTGTTGAAGTAGCCCGTCCCATATTATTTGTGGCATTTACTGAATAGGTACCGGAGTCTTCAGGATATGCTTCTGCAATTATTAAGCTGTAAAGGTCTCCTTCTTGTAAAATTTTAAAATCGGGGGAGCTTTTGATTTCTACTCCATCCCGATAGAACTTCACCACAGGTGTAGGGATTCCAGTCACTCTTACATCAAGTCGAACTTGACTTCCCTGCCTTGCAGTCATGCTCTGTAGTCGTTGTGAGAAGTTTGGTGGTGCTGTTCCAGCTGCATTTTTATTGAAGAAGTAAATAGAAAAACAACAGTGTCTGTTAAAAAGAACTGTAAGGACTAGATACTTTATATACTAGGTGTCTATTTATATACTAGGTGTCTATTTCTCCTCCACATGCTACTAGCATGCTTCTGAAACATTCAAGACATTAGGAGTTGATTTGTCGAAATGCAAACACCCTTAACTTTTCTCCTGTGTTTAAAATATCTGATATTTCTGATTACACCAATGATTGCAAATGTTTCTAGAATTGCAGATACATTGATTATAACCATAGGCATTAAGCACAGTCTCTTGGGTATGGCCCTTTATATAAGTTATTCTGTTAAATATCATTTATATAATTAAATATCACTAAGACCTCCATCCTGCAGAACTTTATCCTTTCATTTATGAGTACTTTGAATATAGCCAGTGTGTCAGATCATATGAGCAGCAGTATACAGAGCTAAGCCAGAAGCTTGTAACTGTGAACATGAGTTTATAAGATCAAGATTAAACTTTATACAGTTAAAGTGTAAAGATCATTAGACATTACTGGTGAGAACATACACTGAATTCTAGACAGCTTTAGGAAAAGCAGTATTTTTTGCTGATCATGTACTTCAAATCTGAACTTTTTTCATTATCTGTGACTCTTCTGCTATCACTCTCACATTTCTACCAGACAGAGGTGCCTTTCTTTAGCTGCTTTATACCTGTGACAAGCAGCTCAGCAGTACTAGTTGCTTGCCCAGATCCATTGGTGGCTTGTACGGTGTATCTCCCGCTGTTTGCTTCTGTCACGGTGGGGATCACCAGTTTAGCGCGGCCATCACTAAACGAGATCTGCACACCGGGCAGAGTTGCAGCAGAGAGAACCTGGCCATCCCGATACCAGTTCACCTCAGGAACTGGGAAACCTAAAGAAAAAAGAAAGACAAACAGAGATTAAGATGCTATGAAATGCCAGACATCAAAAATTACCATAATATGCACTTATATATACACAGTTATAGTGGAGAACAATAGTGTAGGCATTTTAGGAATTTTAGAACGGTCTTTAAAATTCACAGAGTAATAGGGCAGCTGCACAGGCTCCTACATTTAGGGAATCACCTGAATAATGAGTGGACTATAGTGCTTGGCAATCCTATCAAGGAATAAAAGTTAATAAAAATCATGAGGGGGATGAATTGAAAGCATGTGAGGTATTTTTAAAATTTATTTGCTAGTATCTAAATAGCATTGCTTATTGTGAAAAAATTTATCCAGCCCAATAGCTTGGAGACAATGTAAATATTAGCACTTCCCACCAAGTTAAGTGTTCTAACACTACATGGTTTTAGAAAATAAAGTGACAGAAAAAGTGACATTAAAATGAAGTGCTGTCTTAGTTTTGGGGCTTTGATTCTTTTTTCTCAAATTTTTTGCATTTGATCAATGACAGTCATCTGGAATCAGCTGATCTTTTGTTGTTCAAATATATGTTGTCTGGATCATAAGCAAGACTCGTCTGGTCAGAAAAATTGCAACTATACCTACAGTTGACTTTTTTTAGTTTTAAATGGTGATTTTAGGTTCCCAGTGTAAATTCCCTTTCCAGGGTCCTACTCAGACAAATTTATCAAGCAACTGAAATCCATTTGATGAATAAGTAAAATTTTTATATGAATCACGTAAGGAGAACAGCTAATTTAAGGAGATGGTTCCAACTCAAAGTCATTTTTGTAGTCCATTCTCCAAAATTAAAATCCCTGCAAATCCACTTCATGTACTTCACTCAATCCAGATCACCAACTGAATTGCATGGGGGCTCAGGAAAGAGATCTGAGACTGCATTTACAGCTGAAGCAATTTTCTCAGTTCTATTCTGTTGATTTGGAAAACCCCAGGGCCACATAATTCTGCTTCCTTTCTAGAGTATCCCTAGTACAAATCAAATAAATTATTAAGGATTTTAATGTGCCAGGAAAATGACTGTGTGAGACTAAAATGAAAGAGAAGCTGAGTATGTAGATTGGAGCTTTTACTGGTTGACTGCAGCCATATCAGACATGGTTAGGAGAGTTTAAAATTTTACTCATAGTAAAATAGTGAAATTTAGACATATCTAAAACAGAAACTCACACACAGAAAGAGAATGTGGACAGTTTTAGAGCGGATTAGAAATCGAAAGCATAAAAGTACTTTTCAGCATTGTTAATTTCACAGATGGAAGTTATCAAACATTCCGGATGGGATAATTCAATTTCGTACTACTAGTGTAGGACAATGCACATTTTCACTATAGAGTGTCCAGCAGATCCCAGTGATTTTTTTGACAGCTACGTGTCTTCAATATTTTGTGAAAATTAGTTTAAAAATGTTTTTAGCTAAGCAACCAAAACCATGCCCTCAATAGTGAATTTCTTTAAGCATTGTCAAAATGTTTTCGTTTCTTGCAATAGAATTATATAATGATTAGCAAACACAGGAGTTTATGTGGCAGATTGAAAAAGGCCTGCATTTTAAAAATGGAGTCTATTTTGATGTCTCAAACTGCTGTGTCCAATGCATCCAAAGTTAGAAGTAATTTTGAAAATCTGAGCCCAAATATATAGTAAAAGAAACTCAACTCCACAGATTTATTAGCACTCTACTAGTCCCATGCCACAGAGCTAGACACTAGAAGATAAGATCGATCTCAGATTATAGATATTTTTGCCTGGAGTAGGGATTTATTTCTACACAGGACACTATGATTTGACAATTATTAGGAGAACCTTTTTCACTTTAAAATTGTCCTTGAGGGTTTTTTTGACTTTAATGCAAAAAAGAAGAAAATCAACCCAAAGTGCCTCAAATTCACTGCTTAAGTAATTGAATTCAGTAAAATTTTCCTGAGAATGACGTGACAGGAACTGCCAACTCGTGTACAATCTATGTGCTGCTTTCAACAATATGCAGAGTAGAGTGTAAAGGCTGTCTTGTACTGGGTAATACCTGAAAATATCAGTTTGAAGAAAGGTAAGCAGGTTATTTTTTCACAAAAAAAAATTCAGACTTGGTCAGTACTGTGGAGACATGAGGATGGACACACTTCTAATACCAGTAGCACTTCTGACTTTCTTGTCTCATGACCCCTCAGTCACTGCTGACCCAGCAGGACTCCTGCTCTGATGATGTCTTACCTACTCTGGCATTTACTGCTTTTAATCACAGGGTCAGTGTGTTCTGTGCTTCCTGAGCTTTCTGTTACATGGTGGGTAGTTTTGTCTGATATCAAACCTTTTTAATATGGCACTTAAATCACAGTCTAATACAACATACAATTCATTTGTTCTAGTTTACACACAGCAAAATTGCAAATCAAGTGATTTCTAAGCTCTTCTTGATACCCTTAGATTAAGTGAGCTTTTCACATTTGAATTGCAGTTCTGTATGAATACTTGACTTGTAAAAGAGCAGTGTTATTAGAGATAAAAAGAAATTTTGACTTTCAAATTCACAATATTTCATGACATATAGGCAGGATAGACACTGTAGCAGAAGGAAGCTGTGCAGTCCCTTATTTATGGAATTAGTTTAAGAAGCAAACTTGCCTATTTTTTATGCCTGAGAAAAACTAAATGCCAAGCCACTGTTAGATCTTTCAACCTTGGTGGATGCTTTTAGGGCAGGAAAGATATATCAGAATCTCACAATGTGAACAAAAGCTAACAAGACATTGACTCACAAGATATTTGAGACTAACATCCAGTACGGCATATGTTCTTAGAAAAACTGCTGTATCTTCACTTAGTACTTCCAAGTACTCTATGCTATCACATGAATGAAAATAGCCAAAATAATATGTTGAGTCATAATATTAGCATCTGATCTTGTTCTGATAATATATTTATGCATTTGTAATAATAATAAGTATTGTAATCATCAGTAGAAAAAACTTTTCACAGAAAATTTTTGGTGTACATCCAAAATGAGACAATCAGGGCAATTAACTGAAGAGCAAGGGCCAAATAACAGAGTATGGCATGAAAAAAAGTATCATGAATGTAGACTACAGGATATGTTCAAACACCTTGTGTGAGCTAGTATTATCCAAAGGGACCAAGGCATGAACCAGAGTAGATTATAGATGTCAGAGATCTTTATAGTTGGACAGATCATGTGTTTGCACCTGTCACAGAGCATATGAGTAGTGCTTTATGGTATGTGGATCATCACATTGCTAATGCCTGTAAGACAATATAATTCCATCAGCAGGGAACACATGTCATTTCTCCTTAGTCACTGCTGAGGTCAGAGTCAGTCTTAGAACTGCAAGCTGGTTATCTGTTAGTGTTATCTCAGGTGTTTGCATGGGGTTTTGCACAAGACAGGATGTTTGAATAGTATGCAGACTGGAAAAAAAGCAGTATCCTTTAAATTACGTGGCATGAACAATTTAAAATCTATTAATCCATCCTTGTGATACCATCATTATCACCACGGACATCTCATTATCTAGCATACTAGGGTTTTCTACCCTCTTCAATGGCCAGGTGGACCCAAATTTTGTGCTTTTAACCCTGTTGCTAGAACTCTGGGATTGAGTAAACTTAAGGGCACAGAAGGTAGAAATATAGCTTAGCTAGAGCAAGGTTAGCACAAGGTCATTGAAGAACTAGCATAAGCCTTTTCTTTTGGACCTCGACTCTTCATTTTGTTCAATTGTCATCCAAGCAAGATTGTTCGCTCTTCACCCATATGAAGTTCCTTATTAGCAGAGTATGTATTCTTATGTGTGTATTTTAAAGGAATTTCCCCCTAGTGTTGATGGTTCTAAAATACATGAGAATTAGACACCAGTGGCATTCCAGAACAATTGGATATTGGTCAGCCTTCTAACTTTATGCAGCATGTTTGTAGATATTTGACAGCACCTCACAGTGCTGATCAGTAGCGTATGATATGCATATATATCCATATTTCAGCACTCATCCTTACCCATTCAGATCAGATTATGATCCATTAGAAGTATTATCATTTTTCTAAGCATTAGGGAAAAAATGGTAGTAAACAGTAATAAATCATGGAAGAATGAATCAAAACCTTACCACTAATATGAGCCTCAAAGGTTGCGGCACTACCCTCCAGTGCCACAACACTTTGTAATGGCTGCGTAAATGTTGGTGCTTTCGTCGTCATCTTTACAGGCACTCTGCAAGCAGAAAAACCCCATAATTAGGTATCAATGGTGAAAATGTTATTATACCTATACCCTTCTTGCTAGATTTTAGAAATGTTTGTGATTATTTTCAGAACAATTTACTCTTCTAAGTTTTAAAACAGAATGACCTGATGAAAGGTTAATACTGTAGATTTACACAAAGTTGTATAGCAAATTACTCTTAGAGCATGCTTGGCTGGGCTGGATGTGAAACCATTATATTTAGTGGAGCTGTGCTTTGGCATTGCATATATGCAGCAGGAGACAAAATTCTGCTTGATTCACTGCATGACCTTCCACAGGTCATCCAGCCTCTATTTGTCTATTAACTTTTTTAACTGAAGAGAAAATAATTTCCATGTATAATTTTTTTAAAATATTTTGTTGGTGCAAAGGATTTGCATTGTCCAATGACACGATAATTAGGGCACTAAGTAGCAACTGAAAAAAAAGTGTGAAGGTCTACAACATATTTGGCTTAGAATAATTAACAAAATGCCAGGAGACTATTTTAAAAGCAATCTGTAAGTAGTGAATTTTTACAGCAGCATATTGACATTAAAGATACAGATAAAATTCTAGTCTTAGAGAGTATCTCAGTGGAATTTTGAATATGGGAAGACAGCCACCTTCGAAATGTGAACTAGGATATAAGGTAGCCACTGACACTGATGGCTTGAACAACTGCAGAGCTATGTGAAATCTGAAAGAAGTTTGTTTTCTCTTGCTATGCCATGAGATCCTACTTTGAAATAGCACGCTGCCACTAGAAAAGCTTCTGTGTCAGTATTTTATATTGGTATTGAAAATATTTATTTAGTGATGTTGAATTGTACAGCTTTTAAAAGTGTAGCTAGTATCTTCTTAATAGTATTATACATTATGAAAATTACAATTTTTCTCATGAAAAAATTCCTCTGAGAGCATATCAAGTCTTAACAAATGAGGGTCACTCTGACAGTTTTTTCAAGCTGATCTTACTCACATACCGACTTCAGTTTACTTTGGCTTTTGTGCCTGATTTTGTGGCAGTCCCAAGCTTAACTCAAAAATGAGAAAGCAAAGTTTCTTTCACTATAAGCCAGATTTATTCTACCTTTCACAGGGGTGAAAATTCTTCATTACATGAGTTCCTTTGTAGAAATCAGGGCCTGATGCACACATATAATAAATGCATAAGGGCAGAAATGGATATTGTATTGGGATTTTTAGCTTCAGTTAAGACAATGTTTTGAAGCCCATTAAAATATATGGAAATAATTTTACAGAACAATTAAACATTATGAAAGCTTGCATATAAATGTAGTTTTCTGACTTCAGAATAGATCAGAAATAGTCTAATTAAGTAGAATTTTCACTGAGTTCACACAAAGTTTATATATTTAATTGTCTAGGCAAATTCTGCTGATGAATATCTGATCTTATAAG
>WEIV01026013.1:5643-19978 GCA_013390005.1 Calyptomena viridis
CAAGTCGACGTCGGGGCTCCAAAGTGTTAGAGAAACAGGTCCCGGTCTCGCTAGCACGTGCTCGAAAATGGTGCCATCAGAATCTGAAGGGGCAGCAGCTCCGCTCCGCACCACCACATGGCCAGGAAGCAGAATGGCATCTGCATCTCACCGTCCTTTTATCCCTTTTTCCTTGGCCCAGAGTTCTTTGCATCTCACACCTGCGTGCACGCATCTTCCCACGCTTCTCCCAACCCTGAGGGGCATAGCCTTGTGTCCCGGTTGGTCTATTTTCTCCCNCACAAAAGGGGAAAAGTTTTCCTTAAAATAGAACCATAACACAATGCAAGCATCTTTACTGCCTTTATTGGCAGCTGCCTGCCAGTGCTCCTCAATCCTGAGCTGGGCCATCTGCTAGAAGGGGAGGACAGGGGAGTTTATGATCACTTACGGTATGGACCATTCATGTGGGATGTAATATCCCCTGTGGTAGCGCCTTCTTACTGGCTAAATAACATGTGTGACAGCTGTAAAATGCTATTCTTCATATCAAGGTATCTTTGCTTTCTGAAAAGGAGCAAACACATGAGTAGAGAAGGTGAAACACAGGTGAAGCATAGTTAGGACACCTGCCCAAATTCATACAGACATAAATTCTGCAAAGGTGTTATCCACCCTTCACAAAGGACAGGACAAATAAGTATCAGTAAATTCTTTTGATATTGAGCATAGGAAATTCTATAATAATGTTGTTCTCTGCCATGAAGTAACTGTCATGCTGGATTAGATTTTATTTGTCAACATCTTGAAGAAAAGGTAGCTAATCTGAAGGAATATTCAAGTACAGAGAGTATTCACGTACACTGCAATATGGACTTTCTTTTTTGTTTTCCTCTTTTAAATGAGCTACTTGAAATTAACAGAATTATTACATTTCTTGTTCTCATTGTATTTGTGCAAGCAGAAATGCAAACTGGCGTTATATTGTAGCTTTCTGTGGAATTAATCCTTCTGAGACAAGCAGCACAAATACAGAAGGAAAGTTTAAGAAATGTAATCTTGGTGCTGAGCAACTGCACTAGAAAAATTATCCCCAACTTGTTTAAACAGAGACCTTAACTACTGAATTTGACTCTTCTACTTCCCCACCCATATCCAAATTTATTTTAAGATATGGTTTTCCTCCCCTCTCTTCTCTTCTCTCCCCTTCCTTTCCCTTCTCTGCCCTCCCCTCCTCTCTTCACATTTGGGTTAGGAGACTTACCTTGTGACTGAAAATTGTCAGATGAATTCTGCATTGATTTCCTATTTCTCCACTTCCCACTTTTCATCCTTCGCACCTCTTTGGAAATTGATTTTCATCTGTTAAACAAGACTCCAAACAATATGGATTGGTAATGCAGCAGATAAAGGACCAACGTACATGTTTTCAGATGGAAAATGAAAAACCATACTCTTTATCACACCATTGCTAAAGGAAAAAGCACCATCTTCTTTAAAAAAAAAAAAACCCGAACCAAACACGGTAGAGAGAAGCACTGAGTAAATGAAAGTCTATTTATCATAACTCCTTGGCAATCTCAGAGAAATTACAAATTCTTAACGTTTTCTTTCTTCATGTTTCTTGATGAAGATCATGTTGCTAGAAAATATTACTCAAANGCGCCGGTCAGCGCCGGCGGCCACAAAAGGCGGACGCGACGCAACTGGTGCCTGGCCGGCGCAGGTGGCAGCGCCGCCAGTGCAAGCCACCAAGCTGCACACCACAGGGCACCGAGCATCCGCAGGGGCAGAGGCCCGGCACACCTCCGCCACACCGCTCCCGGCCCTGGCCCCTCCGGTGGCCCCTCCCGGCTCCACAGCGGCGGCCTCTGCTGCTCCTGCTTGNACAAATAAGTATCAGTAAATTCTTTTGATATTGAGCATAGGAAATTCTATAATAATGTTGTTCTCTGCCATGAAGTAACTGTCATGCTGGATTAGATTTTATTTGTCAACATCTTGAAGAAAAGGTAGCTAATCTGAAGGAATATTCAAGTACAGAGAGTATTCACGTACACTGCAATATGGACTTTCTTTTTTGTTTTCCTCTTTTAAATGAGCTACTTGAAATTAACAGAATTATTACATTTCTTGTTCTCATTGTATTTGTGCAAGCAGAAATGCAAACTGGCGTTATATTGTAGCTTTCTGTGGAATTAATCCTTCTGAGACAAGCAGCACAAATACAGAAGGAAAGTTTAAGAAATGTAATCTTGGTGCTGAGCAACTGCACTAGAAAAATTATCCCCAACTTGTTTAAACAGAGACCTTAACTACTGAATTTGACTCTTCTACTTCCCCACCCATATCCAAATTTATTTTAAGATATGGTTTTCCTCCCCTCTCTTCTCTTCTCTCCCCTTCCTTTCCCTTCTCTGCCCTCCCCTCCTCTCTTCACATTTGGGTTAGGAGACTTACCTTGTGACTGAAAATTGTCAGATGAATTCTGCATTGATTTCCTATTTCTCCACTTCCCACTTTTCATCCTTAGCACCTCTTTCGAAATTGATTTTCATCTGTTAAACAAGACTCCAAACAATATGGATTGGTAATGCAGCAGATAAAGGACCAACGTACATGTTTTCAGATGGAAAATGAAAAACCATACTCTTTATCACACCATTGCTAAAGGAAAAAGCACCATCTTCTTTAAAAAAAAAAAAACCCGAACCAAACACGGTAGAGAGAAGCACTGAGTAAATGAAAGTCTATTTATCATAACTCCTTGGCAATCTCAGAGAAATTACAAATTCTTAACGTTTTCTTTCTTCATGTTTCTTGATGAAGATCATGTTGCTAGAAAATATTACTCAAATTTCGGAGATTTGAACAGTTATTTCAACGTGTCAAAAAGCACTTGGAGTAGTATAGACCTGATAGAAGAGGAAAGGAAGTAGACCTTTTAGAAGACACATTGCTTGATCTTTTTATGTTATTGGGGGATTTATAAATGTAGGATTAGAAAGAAGCTCCATTTTTGTTGAAGGTTTATCATCCAAATGTATATATTTTGCAATATGGAGAGGGGTCTATATTGTTCTCCAATTATAAAATGGAAAAATTCCTGAACTAAAAATTTCCAGGAGATACGGAGAAAAAACCTGCTGCAGATAATCCACGCTCTCTAACAGCAGTGATTACACGACACTGTAAAAACATTCAGGCACAAGAAGACAATTTTGTGTCCTCCCTGTCCATCAGATGCCACTTCCACCTTTTCAACATCTCCAGTGTCTTCCAGTCTATTGTTAGCTTCCTTAGTGGGACCTATTAACAAAACAATACCTTCTGATAGAACATGGAAAACACTCAGTGAAGAATAAATTATAAAAAATGATTATGTTATCATTTTGTAAAAGCAGGAATGCAATCCAAGTCCCACATTCTGTTGCAATAATTTTCTACGTATCTTGCAAAAATGACTGATGTTTTTTGCAAGACTTGTAAACAGAAGATACCAGTCACTTGTTAGTATCTCAAGGCATGTTCATGCTAGTCCTCCTAAATCCTTTCAGACCACTATTCCAAAAGGTTGAGATATCCAATAACCTGAGGCACACAATACATAATATTGATCCCCCCCAGGCTTAACAGAAGCTTGACTCAGATACGAATTTGGCACTACCATCCTATCTCTAAACAGATCTCAGTTTGGCAAGACATAGGAAGTGGGGTTTGTGTCATGTAGTTATTAAGTGCTTGCATTCAACTTCAGATGTTTAATTCCTGCTAAAAGTTGTGTGAACTTGTTAACAAGAAGATGCAAGTCAGACAGTGGTTTCCCATATGTGCTTTGACTGCTCCTTCAAGTGTTTTCCAAATTTCTGTTATCAACATATAAGATTTATATTGTAGCAAATGCACCACACACAGTACTAAATTTATATTTGTTTTGAAAACCTGATGAATTTTTTTTTTTTAAATCTTTTCTTCATAAACTTACATACAAAGATATTCTTCCAGAAGAATTTGTACTCTGGTAAATTCTTAGCTATATGGCTGCATATCACAAGGTCCTCCATTAGAGGGTCTCATAACACTAGTTTAGGTAGAAGAGGGTACCACTGGTGAAATTGTAGAAATTACCATTTAAGTGCAGGTTAAGTACCTGGGAAAAACATAGTATTTGGTTGTAATATCTCAAAACAGATGTGAAAAAATGCATACACACATTAGAAAGCAATGTAATGAAGTGACGTGATACAGATCTAAATTCAAAGTAGTTATGGGTAATAAATTATGAAATTTTTCATTTGTTTTAGAGTAGTTGGTTGCTTCCTTCTAGCACAAGTTATTGTTCAGTATGTCTTTGACACTGTTAATTTCCTATCACATCTCCATATTAATGTAATATCTTTATGATCTTTTGTTTGAGTCTTTGTTTCTGTTGAGAATATTATTACTAATGTGGTATTATAAAATGTTCCTGCAAGTGACTTAAAATTGGATTCCATTTTAGCAATCTAAGGATGGCAGAATTCACGTAATTCCAGGTAAATTTATATGTTACAAATAAATTTTGAGGTTTTGCCATGGTTTAACTAAAAAGTAGATAATTTTCAAGCAATTCAAATTAGTATCCAAATTAGTTCTTATCTTGTCTGCGTTTGGAAGAATTATGATGCTTAAGAGAGATTCAGTCACAAATAACTTTTTATAACTTCTGTTGTACGTAAATAATGATTTTACACATTATTAGTAAAACAAAACACTTCTCTAAGAGTTGAGCTCTAATGACAAAAATGTTTATGTTTCAGCAGGGAGAATTTCAATCAGGATAAATATTTTATCCATAAATCTACTTTAATGAAAGCTTTTACTTGGAAGGTGCCTTGGAAATAATCTGAGGATTAGAAAATTATGTTTTCTTTTATCTTGATCCAAAATCTGCTGTTAATAGGATTCTGTTACCTAACTGCAATAATATTCAAACCCTGTAATTTTTAAGGTAGTGTTGTGGTTTTAAGTAGCCAGAGTTTTTTATTAGCTGGGAGGGGCTAGGAGAGAGGCTTCTTTAAGAAGCTGCTGGAGTTTTTCTCTGCTCTAAGCTAGCTCAAGGTCGACTGCTAACGCCTCTGTGATAACATATTTAAGAAGGAGTGGAAAAAAAAAAAGCTGGGCAGAACGTCATGGCGGCTTAGGAGAAAGGAGGGTGGGAAGGTTGGTTAACACCAAGGTCAGAGAGAGGAGAAAGAGAAGATGCCTTAAACACTGGAATAGGGCCCCAGGAAAACTGTGGGGGATCATAGGAGCAAGGATTCGTAGCACACCCGTGGAAAGATTGGAAGATTTCTACGCGGAGCAGAAGTGCTGGAGGAGAGAGGCTGTGATCCTGTGGGACATTTGCTGGAGCAGAGGGGCCTGATAGANTAGTTGTAGTAGTAGTAAATACTTAACATTCTAAGTTAGAGCCTGTTTTGCTTGTGTGAAGTAGTTAATAAACAGTTGCTTGTAATCCTTATCACAAAAGTCAAGGGTTTTTTTCCCTTCTCTGAGAAATTTTAGATCTATGTGTGGGCTCTCGGCTTTTAGCCAGAGTCAAACCACGACAGGTAGTTAGAGCATTACATCACTTTCCTGTGGAAAGGCAAAATTCTCTCCTTAGTACTTTTTATGGTCCATAATGCAACTCTAGGACTTATACTTGCTCAATTCTCCGTATATTTTATCATGCCATTGTAACTGAATCTTGATTATATGAAGAAATGAAGGTGGGGTTTTTTTTGTTTTTTTATTTATGAATTTAGTTCTTGTAAAGTAAGCATTTGTAATTTACTTGCCAAAACTTTAAGGCACTGGAGTGGGAAAGAGGATACTGTAAAATCTGCGAGATTGAGAAGCTTGATTTCTTGGGGAAAAAAAAAAGGGGGGGGAATTATTATCCTTAACTTGACATTTCCATTGGTCAGCATACAGCATTCCTACTGGAAGATTTTCACTGAAGGTTTTATGATAGAGCTGGATGAAAAATGAGAAAGTGCTTCAAAATTAATAAGAACTCTAATGTTTTGCACTAAATCAAAGTTTCACATGACAAAAACCTTATTAACAGAAACTCAAAGCATCAAATTCAAGGGTGTAACTTCTTTATATTAAGAGAAACTTCATCAATTCAAGAGTATAAACATAGTATTAGACATCCTGCAGTCAATGTGAAATAAGGACAGACTTTTATTATCTAGCTCAATTTTCAGCATTTTTAATCACCATTCATTGTCTTCAGCTGTGCTTGCAATTTCAGGCTATGTATACAATTCTGTTTTCCTATTGTTTTCTAATTTTGAGATATAAACATTTGAAATATACAGTTTTTCTTCCTTAAAGCTTCTATAGCACTTGTTGTTCATTACACTAGTACAGGACAGATGTTAATATCTAGAAATACTGGTAACTGAAGCTTCTAAAATTACTATTACACTATATTTCACACTTTTTTTTTTAAAGAATTAGATAAGACTAGAGAGTCTCAAAGGGTTCCAGCTGACAAAATTGCCTGCCCTGTGTATTTTCATTTAAAAAAAAGATGCACAGATGACAGTATACTGCATTATAAATCGTTATATCTAGAGTATAAGTCATTTAACTACTAAAGAATTAATAGGTATGTTGAATTTTAGAAATGTTACCTGCCTGAATTGGGAGGCAGCAATGCATGTCCATAGTTATTTATGGTTTCAAATTAAAGTATAGCAAATAGGTTGAAAGTTTTGTCCAGGAAAGATTAAAAAAACTCCACACAACAGCAAAGTGAAGATAGTGGAGGATAATGAAAGTTGTCCCTTCTCAAAATTTGGTCACATGATACATGTTTACAGGTATAAATTGGTGTATATCCATTTTTGAAAACTTTAGTATACATCTGCAAGTTACGATGTTCCTTGAAGACCTTTAGCTATCTGCTGTAACCTGGGCTCCTCCTCGTTAGTGTTTTTGGGAAATGTGGGAATGTCTTTCAGCTACTTGGTGATCACAGCTTTTGTTATATTTTCTTTAGCTTTTCTACATCAAGTCAAAATTAATTAATTTTTAAGGAACAAAATAAATCAAATTGAAAAGTTTTAATCTGAAGGCTTAGGACATTTTCTGGTTATTTAATGGTTTATCAAGTGAGAGGGAAGGATCAACAAGTCAAAACACGTGCAACAAAATCTAGCATTAGAAAAATTTCTAAACTCTGCTGCCAACAAATGCTGTCTTTGATTCTCCTTAAATGAACCTTTAAATGGAGGAATCTTTAAAATGAGAAGGATCTTCTGCTGCCGTGAAATAGGAAAAATAATTCTGCGCATTTTTCAAATTGTAATCTCTTTCTCTGAGCTTCAACATCTACACTGAAAACTTGGAAATAAAAACATTTTCTACAGGAACACTTTATTCTCAGTAATAGTTGGAGACACAACGCAACCTTTCTCCATTGTAGTTGTAACCATATCACTGAGTTGCAGATTCTGCAGAAACAAATCATGTTTTCATATCTGATTGAATTATTGAGATAATTTGCTGAACTTGAAATTTAGGGCCCCTATCAATTAGGTTCAAAAGTGTATGAGACTAAATAAACATTCTCATGACACATTTTTAATTAGAGTTCTTTAGCCTGACTAGAAGTCAGTTACAAGATGAGTGCTGTTTACAATAAAAACAAACAAATAGCTAAGTACAGTAGAGCTGCTATGTACCCGCTGCTTGAGTATGCCTTTCATTTTGCAGTGTCTCGTTTTGAGTTTGACAGTAAATAATCTGGGTTTTTACCTGGGCCAGGACAAAAATTTGCAGCTCAGGGAGTAAATTGCACTTGTTACCTTAATTAGTTTTTGTAATTTTTGCAGTTTCATTCTTCATTTAAAATTTTTTGTCAAGTTTAAATTCTGAAAGAAATAAACAAAACTGACTTTTGTAACTGCAGTATTGTTGATTTATTTGTTTGAGTTCTCATTTCAAGACATATAGTTTAGAGATGGGAATGAAGTGTCACACATACCACATATTTCCAAGAAATATGAGAGATTAAACTTGACCCCATTTCTTCTCATAATTGAATTTTTTTTCTGTTGATTTGTCTATGTATTTGATTTTGCATCCTGAATCAGATCAGTACTCTTAGCAAATAAAGCATAATCATTAGCATTTTATCAGGAAATACTTCAACCTTTTTGATGAATAAAACTTTACAGAATTTGGTGAAAAGGATTAGTTCAGTAGTTTAGCAACCTCAGCAATCATATTTTGAGGGATATTGAAACTCTGAATTCTGTACAGTTTTAGGTCATCTGAAATAAGGAAATATTATTCTCAGTGTCTTGGGATATACAAAGGCTGACACAGTAGCCAGATGGGTCTTATCAGTGCTGCATGGAAGGCCACACCTGGCCTTCCAGCAACACACCGCCTAATGCAGCCAAGGAGGCTGTTGGCATTTTTTTCTATTGGAGCATTTTGCTTGTTAATGAACAGTTCGATTCTCCAGAATATTTTCTGACAAGGCACTGTCCAGACAGTCATTCTCAAGCCTTTGGGGGTGCGAATCACAACTCCGTGCGCTCACCAATTTAGTAGTTTTCAGTTCACTTCTGTGTCTACTTATCCAGACCATAGTTCATAATTTTTTTCTATGAGAACATTCTAGGAAAATAATGTAATTGAATTAAACAGAAGTTTCTTGTTGCTGGCAGTGATGTGATGTGTTTTACTTCAGGCTTAATAAGACTGTGCTATACATCATCTTTTTTAGAACCATCTTCTGAAACACAGAGGCTAGAAACAATTATTTTATTATTTAAACTCCAGTCTGCTAATACAGCAATGTAATTTCTGTACTATTCGAGAAATTGACATTTCTAGGTACTTTGATATAGAAAATATGTGAAAGAAGACCAGTTAAATTTAGATAAATTTTCAGTTTCCAACAAAGTTAAGATATAGGCACTCTTGGTCCTTAGCTATTTGTTTCATGAGCAGTTCTTCATTTTATTTTCTTAAATTACTGGATTGAAACAGCAAGCCAACAGAAGAGTAACAAAACTCACATGGAAATGGTGAAAGCAGTATTTGAAAACAGATGTTTATGGAAGCCACAGTGTCTGTAGGCTCTAGAGATATCTGCAACAAAGAAGTGCAGCCTGCAGAGCAGTTTATCACAAGGCACAAGGGAAAATGCCTAAAATATGAGTTTTTGGCAAACAATGAGACGAAAAGAGGATTCCGTGGATGACAAAAGAGCTTGCAGGATCCAGACTGAACAGACATAAAAATCCATACTCTCATATGTTTCACATACAGCGACGTTTTGCACAGCTGTCTTAGTTTTCAATGAACACTGTGAAAGTATTATTTTCAAGATGTAAAAGTATATGCAAACCCTCCATCTTGTTTATTATATTGGTGTTAGGGGAAGAGGTCATCCATGCTCAAAATGCTTCCCTTTGTTACCTGATGTCTACTTTACTTTGTACCATCTGCTGACCACTGGGTCCATCTCTCACATGGGCAGATGACACATTGCAGATGCCTGCAAGACCAAGCACTGGCATGGTCTAATTGCCAGTATGGTTGCTTTCTTGTTGCCTTTGGAAGGCTGTGCTCTCACTGCGGCATTTGTGGTTGTTTCCATCAGGCAGTGTGGTCCCTCTCAGAGGCACAAGCATGCCAGACAATTCTTTTTGAATCAACGCCAGTCCTATTACTTGGGAGGTGAAGTCAAATATCATATATTTAAAACTGTAATGCTTTGCTTGTTCACCTAGCTCTTGTCTCCTAAAATCATTAGTTGTGGTTTTGCTTCACTGTTACAATATTCTTTTTTTCTCCCTCAGCTCTACCTATTTTCAACTCCCTGGTTAGCAAGCTGTGTGTAGGTAAAGTGGAGAGTTCTGCTATTNCAACAATGATTCGTCAGGGAAGGCAGGACCTGCCCAACATCAAAACTGGTCATGTGAGACCAGAGTCCTGGTTTAAATCCCATGCTCTAAATTCCCCCAAAGTGCTATATTCTCATTTACATAGCTTGCTCTACCAAGACAGACTCTGACTCACTATTTAATGTCTAGTCAGTTAAAGGTCTTGTTCTTGCTATTCAAGATTCACAATCATAAAAGCTATGTCATCTTCTCATGCATCGTATATATAATACTGGTGGTCAGTTAAGAACTCCAGAGTTGGTCTTAATTTTCTCTTCAGGCTTTCTGCTCTGCTTGAAATAGTCAGACAGACTGCAATGAGACATTTCTGTTAAATGACAGCAATCCACAACGGATAGATATATTCTGGTCTCCTATAACTCACTAGATATCCAGCACAAGTAGCCTTCTTTAGTTTTAACTCCAAATATGTGTACTAAAGTAATCTTGATTTTCAAGACTGAAATATTCAAAGAGATACGGCAGAAGGAATGCCTGCAATTACAATCAATAGACATCAATTAGTTTCTTCTAATACTGTGAAACTATTTTATTTCAGCAAGTCTGGTTGTAGGACAAGAAATGAAATCTCTTACAAGTGTCTCAGATCTTCTGATTATCTTAGGAATTGAGCAAATAATTTAGAATATTTATATATTAGGTTAATCAGAATAATTTATTTCTGTTTCTCTTTCAAATGCTTATGTAATGGCTGTTTGTTGTTTGGGTTTGGTTTGTTAAATTAAGGGTTTGTTTGTTTGTTTTTTCTCACATATTCCTATGCTGAATAAAAGGGAGTAAACTTTTCTCATTCTATACTAAGTGTGACACAGATGGGTAATACCAAAGAGTGTCATGGCTCATTATGTGACTTCGTTGAACTTAATGAACTCTGGCAAAAAAATTTATGTAGTAGCAGTATTCTTGGATATCTCCTGTCATTTGGGCCTAGTTTAATTTATTTCATTACCAATGCCTTTCTTATTCCAACAAGTAGATAATATTCACCTGCAGTATCTAGATATTCCCATGTATACCTTGTACTCTTGTAATAAACTACCATGATAAGTGAAAACTTACTGAGACACTCAATAGACACAGAAGCAAAGATTATTGAAGGGGTCTTGAAAAAGTTACCATGGTGTGTTGATAAAAAACATTATATGAGATTAATGTTTCACCATTGAAGAATACAGAGACTTCCAATATCAAGACAGCAAGGTCATGAATCCTGCACTTTTATCAGCACTAAATAATTTTAAAGAAGTGAAATGGATGAAGATCAGTCTATGACTAGAACTGCTGTAAAACTAGCAGTGAACAAAAGAAAAAAGACAGCAACAGGAGAAAGAGGTACAGAGCTGAAATGAAGTTTGCCTAAACTCCTTAAAACATAGCAAAGAAATGTGATAATGCACAGCCCTACTTTTCAATAACTTTAGCTCACTTAATCTGTAGAGAGCAACCATTATGAATTGTCTAAGTGAGCTGGAAGTTATCATAAAATTAATTTTACATGTATAAAAAGTCATTATTCATTCTGCATTTTCTTTTGAGTGAGGGTCTGGCTGGTTTATTCTAAGCTGAGTGGTTTTTTTGTACCTATGACCTAAGCTATGAAGCTTGTAAATGACTTGGTTTAGGATACATACTGCTGTTAATGCTGACAGCACTTTGAAAATATTAAGATAATAAGTTAAGGATGTTGAGATCAGGAAAAAAGTTAATTATACTATTTCAGTGTAGTGTTATTTTACAGTGAATAGTTAAAACTAAGGAAGAAAATTTGCTTTGAACTTACAGATCTCACTTTGATTAATGGTGTCACATAACATTTGCCTATTTTCAAAGGAGAAAAAAAAGCCTTGAACTGATAGACAATAAGATAAAGGATTTACGGCTATATTTACTTTTATTAAGGAAATTCTATTTCAAAGAGTTAAAGGGCTTAGTTCTATCAGTTACACTCCTTTTGAGGGAAGTTTATAACACTTCTCTATTCAGTATTTTACACTGTCTATTTGAGCAAATTGTTTGATTTACTCTTAAATTATCCTAGTTTTCATATAGCTGAAAACTGTATGTTTCAGCTCTTGGTGTTTTAAGAGAAAAAGTTCTTTTTAACTTTAGAATCTGGAAAAAAGATAACATGAGTTTCCAACTTTATTCATTTTTGTCCTCCAGACGTATGTTTTGAAGGCTCTATCTGGAGTGAATATTTACACTGTTGTCCCACTTTCTCTTCCTTCTCTCTTAGTTTCAGAACTGGGCTTTACTGATATTGTATGTGAGGAAAAAAGAGAAGATAGCTCCATAGATATATTACGTGACTTTGAAAGCATTTTTTAAAAAAACAGGCACTTGTGGCTCCTGATTATCAAATACCTGCACACTGTTTACAGTATATTGTTAGTCTGTATTACTTTGTATTAAACTTTGAATGTGTGTATGGCAAATATGTGAAAATACATCACTGTGATTAGTTGATCAGGTACTTTACTTTCAGGCAAGGACTTCATTATGAAAATCAATGCAGCCTTGTACCAACAGAGTATTTGTGCCCATTACAACTTCAAGGAGTGCTCTTTGTTGTCTTATACTCTGTGGAAACTACATTCTGAGCACAGAGCCCTCAGTTTAAGGTCACTTGCTTATACACAAAAATTTACATTATTTATTGTAAGGGAGCAGTACATCTGTCAAACCTGGATGTACATCTGGATGTTAAACACTTAAATTCAGTGATAAATTTACTAACGATCAGGAAAGTAAGGATAATAAATCATATATCAAAATCTATAGCATTATGCCTTCATCAAGTGGTTAGCAACCTTGTGGCTAAGATATTTTTCCTGGGACTATTTACTATCCTATCTGAACACAATGATCATCTTGTATTATCCAATTGGCAATGCTCTTGTAAATACATGACTTTCAAGAATATCAATGTGTTCTTTATTAAAGGGCAGGTCTGAGAGTCCAGACCATCTGCACAACTCATTTTGGGATTCCCTCTACAGACTTTCAAATGTAGTTTGGTAAGAGAGATAAGATTCCAAGAAACAGAGGCACTGGCACTAGGGAGCAATGTTTCAGTAGTGATCAGGTGTATTTAAGACTGTTGGACCATCCAGGGTGTGAAAAACTGCCAGAGGATACTCATGCGTCCCTGTATGGATCATTGTGAAGACTTGAGTTAAAAACAGAGTAAAAGTTCCAGTCTGTAAAGACAAAAGGATATCTGAACATATATATGCTTTATTTATCAGATAGTTGTTCCATGTTTGCAATCTACCAGTCTTTAGTGCCTGATAAGAAGTTGGTTGTATTGGAGAGAGGCTTCTACAGATCATCAGATGTTTTACTTGTCAAATAGTCTACATGTGCTCATTCATGTAGCCAGAGAGAACCTCTCTGTAATGAAGGTTAGTTTTGCTCATAAATAAACAGTTGTAAACAAAACAGTTTTGTTTTGTCAGTCATCAGTATCTTCCAAACTACTATAATATTTTCATAGCAACCACACAGGACCACGTTGGCCTCCTCTATATGACAGGTGCAGATAACTGCCTATTTTCCAGTTTTTAGAAGCTCTCTAATTTTAGCTGTCCTACCAACCTTCTCCTCCTTTGTTTTTGAGTTTCCTTCTCTAGTTTCCAGCCTCCTTTAAGTGACTGGAAGCTCTGTCCTCTGCCTTCCAAGACTCAGCTCATGTGTTTTCCTGGCTCACAAGTTCTTGATGCTTCTATACGGGGTAGTTTCAAAGACACAGTGTAATGAGTCTTTGCCCTTTGCATAGGATTTGTTAATTCAATTATGTGCGTTTGGCTACTGAATCTGTGATAAGGCATGTTAATCAGTCTTTCTGAGTGCTCTAATCATATTAGTATCTCTTCTTTTTCTTATGAGAATGTTAAGGATGTCAGGTTCCCATGGTCAAAGGCTTTATAATATTTTAAAATGACTACAGAAATATTTTCTTCCTTTAAATGGCAATATGAGATTTGCCCTTGCAGTTACAGTAATATATAGATTGAGTTAACCTAAATTACTTTTAGAATTGCTATATTTACCTATTAAAATACTATTTAAGGGTCTGTAAGAAAGGGTTGGAATTCTTGTATTTCAAATTTATTTAGTAACATACTAAACTTTATATTAGAAACAAAATCTCATCCCTTCTCGTTTGACAAATTCTAAACTATGACTGAATTATTTTTCTGTATAACATGTATTGTAAAGAACAGGTGATAGCAGTGCATAAAGGTTCGATTGTTGCTTCTTTGGGATAACCTCCAGTCAGCTCATGATTTGTCTCTTGGGAGTTCTTGTGAACTGTTCCAACTTGTGCTGTGTCATCATGTCTCTCTCTGTAATATTTTTTTTGCATTTTTTACTCTTGCATAAGAAACCTGCCA
>WEIV01026019.1:0-27135 GCA_013390005.1 Calyptomena viridis
GGTACCTGCATTATCTTCCTTCGCAAAACATTTGGTTTATTTTACCGGAAGTCTATCTTCAAAACAGAAAATAGTGCAGAAATGCAAGCAATACCACCCAAGTTAGGCAGAAAAAGCAGGATGTTATTGGGGCATATGGCAGAACACGAAAGTCTAGAAATTTTAGAACTGGTGAGAAATGGCAAATACTAACTAGGCCTGTTTAGATTTTGCTCTAAAAATTAGCATGGAGAGCTGCACTGGCAAAGCAAGTCTCAAAAAGAATGCTCTAGTCAGAAATCTGTGTATGTTTAAAAATGCTTATCATAGCATTCTGTGTGCTTTCAAACTTGAACACGTGGAGGAAGAAAAAAAAAATTGATAAATTGCCTGGCTTTTTCTTGGTTGCCCATCTGTAGTTGCACATCTACAGTACTGTGAAACAGGCAGCAGAGTGACGCCTGGACAGGAGGGTCAGCTTTCACCTTTGTCTAGCAGCATAGAGCAAGAAATGGTTCTTTTCCCTTGTCTTGAGACATTCCTTAAGTCACCTAAGAGAAAGGAAAATCTAGACATAGCAACAAAGAAATTTGGTTCACGTTCCGTAATTTAAATATGCCATAATGCATAGATGAGTGTCCTAACTCTGTAGCACTTAAACAATTGCCAAGACAATAATGAATTGAAATACAACCACCAAGAAGTACACACAAAGAGCTTCTAGATTTCCACAGTATAGATAACCTCTCTTAGCCACTTCCATACACAAGAAACCTGCAAAATACCATGACTGCATGTGCATGCACATACTCATACAAAGCCACACACTCAATCTATAATTACTATCTGCAGCAATCATAAAGCATTTCATTCCTATGGCTAGGGCTATCATGCTATATGCAGCAAGCATGAAAACAACCAGAGCTTTAACCTCTACAAACCTCAGACAACCAGGCTGTATTAAGGAGAACAACTAGGGTCAGCTGGCAAAATAAAATTTCATATGTTAGAGTTGCAATCAATATGGAATTATGTTTTTCAGGTCAACAGTACCTTTTCTTTTTTGCTGAAAGGAACACCCATTTTTCAAAACAGAATGAAATTTAGGGAGGGGAGAAAAACGAAGAAACTCTTTAGATTTTCTTCTCTCTACAGTTGATTGCACCAAGCCATTACACATACATACATAGTCATAGCTTATTAGTAGCAATAACACCAGTACCTATTAAGGGCTGTTTATCACAGAGGAAATATTGTAATTCCCAAAATATCCTATTTTGAGATTACCTTTGAACTGCAGCTTGATTCAGATACTGCATGTTAATTAAGAGGAATTACTGTTCTTTGCTTCCTCTCTCAAGTAAAAAGTCATTGCAAGTGATCCTTAATATTCAGCTGACTTTGAGTATTTAATTTACTCTTTGAAAGAAATACTTGACCACAGGAAACTCTTAGTGCTTACACTGATAGCATGTTTATCTCCACAAGCAGAGTACAAAAAAAATGTAACCACAAACAAAACCTTGAAAATCCTGATGATTTCCATTTTGTGATAAACATTTGCTTACTAATTTTGTGGTTGGAAGTACAGATCAAGTCCATTATTTGGCAAGCCCATGATGGATGCACACATTCTGAGTGAAGAGTGCTTTGGTTCAGGCATCACTGAAGTCAAACTGTGCAAACCTCTGCTAGGCTGTATCTTATCACAGGGACTAAGGAATATAGGCCATGTCTCACCAGGACCTAATAGTACTAGCCTCAGCTGACTGTGATTGGGTCAACCCTCAGCCTTCTCTTCTCCAAGCTGAACAAACCAAGTGACCTGCACCACTCTTCAGAAGTCTTGCCCTCAAGACCTTCCACCATCTTGGTCACTCTTCTGTCTCTAATAGCTTTGTATCTTTCTTAAATTGTGACGCTCAAAATGGCATATATCACTCAAGCAGCAGCTGCACCAGTGCATGGTAGAACAGGAAAATCACCTCCCTCCCCCAGTTGACAATGCTGTCCCTAATGTAATCCAGGATACAGCTGGCCCTCCTGGCTGCCAGGGCATGCTGTTAGTATTCAACTTGCCATCAATACAAATCCCAGATCTCTTCCCAACTGTCTTTGAGTGGCTGCTTCTCAGACTCTTGTCCCCCAGTTTGCATGTTCAAGCAGCATTACTTCGCCCTAAATGCAGAATCTGGCACTTGCTCTTGTTAAAACTTCATACAGCTAGTGACCGCCCAGCTCACTAGTCAACCCTCCCTGTAAGACCTCTCCACCCTCAAGGGAGTCCACCGCTCCCTAGTTTAGTATAACTGGTAACCTTATTTAATGTAATGTAACTTACTCAGTACCTGCATCCAGATCCCTTACAAAAACAAAGGCCACAGGGCCTAAGATGGAGCCCTGTGGAACCCCATTAGTGACAGGTCACCAGTCTGATGTCACCCCTTCATTGTTACCCTCTGTACTCAACCCATGAGCCAACTGCTCACCCACCACATGATGTATTTATCCAGCTGTGTGCTGGACATCTTGTCCAGAAGGATACTGTGAGAAACAGCATCAAAAGCTTTTTTGAAATCCAGAAAGATTACATCAATTGGCTTCTCTTGGTCAGCTGGGTGAGTTACTTTGTTGTAAAAGGAAATCAAGTTTGTCAAACGGATCTTTCCCCTTATGAACTCCTGCTGGCTGTGACTGATGACTCTGTTGTCCTTCGGGTGTTTTTCAGTAACTCCCATACCAGGTACTAAAGTGAGGCTGACAGGCCTGTAGTTACCAGGGTTTTCCTTCTTACTCTTCTTGAAAACTGGGTTAAATCACTGCTTAGTTCCCATCCAATTACCACTTAATTGATCACCATCTAATTTGCATTCAACCACTAATTAATTATAATTTGATCATAATTTAATCACTAATAAAACATTTTTACTTAACATTTTAACCACGACCTCTCTTAATTCACCTATAGCACGTCATTTTATACACTAGACAACAAGAACAACTTTACCAAATGAAGTTTATTTGGTAATTATAAGTTTTATTATAACTTATAATTTAAATCAAGTGGAGATGTGAAATTTTAAAACCAAGACACTATGCTGTCTATGCTACTACACATACGTAGAAAAAGTTAATACATATAGTCAGCTTAAAATAAAAATACATGGTGAACAAATTTCCAACACTTAAATGCAATTTCAATGAACATATCAGAATTATCTCATATCACTATAGGTAAATCAGAGCTTAGATCAGTCCAGCAGTTAAACTACCTGGGAAGTATCATCTCCTTGGATAGTAGAATTGATAAAGAGATAGATAACAGGCTAGCAAAGGCATACAGAGCTTTCAGGAAGCTTTACAAAAGAGTATGGTGCAATAAACACCTGAAGAGAAGCACTAAGATTAGTGTTTACAAAGCCATTGTACTGTCTACTCTTTTATACCCATGATCTGAATCATGGGTCATCTATTGCTATCATCTATGACTTCTCGAATGTTTCCATCAGCGCTGTCTCCGTACAATCCTAAACATCCACTGGACTGATTACGTGACAAACATTACGGTCCTCGAATGGGCAGATGTCACCAGTACTGAGGCCATACTGTTAAGAACACAACTGCACCAGGCAGGGCATGTTTCCAGGATGAAGGATCACCACCTCCCTAGGATTGTGCTCTATGGTGAACTCGCCACTGGCTGCCGCAATAGCGGAGCCCCAAAGAGGAGATACAAGGACTCCTTGAAACAACACCTCAGTCTTGGCCACATTGACCACCATCAGTGGTCCACTTTGGCCTCAAATCGGGAACTATGGAGACACACCACCTACAATGCTGCTGCCTCCTTTGAAAACTCATGTAGAATTAGCCTTGAGGAGAAAAGACAACGTAGAAAGACCCGCACCTCATCTATTCCACCTAAGGAGACTTTTAGCTGTGCATTTTGTTCCCGGACTTGTCTATCCCGTATTGGCCTTTTTAGCCATCAGCGCGCTTGTAGCAAGCGTGGGTAGAGCCCTTCCCATATCTTTGTTTGCAAAGCTCAGCCATGATGATGATCAGAATTATTGACCTACTTAAGAAACAAAGTGCTGTACAAAAAAAGGGAGTTTCAAAATGTTCCAGGAACATTTTAACAAAGTATGTATTCTCACTGGAACAGTCACTGCTGTTCTGAAATCTGAACCCAAAGGAAGCTAAATTGTCTCCTCAGAAATGACCTGCGTATCTTGCCATGGAACACTGAATTGTGTTCCCTGTGTACCCACAAAAAGTTCAAGGCCATTACTAAAAATGTCTGTTTGGAAAATGTCCTGTGGGTCATATCTCAGTGGCAGAGTAAAACTCACCTGGAGTTTTACGGCCAGTATAAAACCACTGCAAATCTCAAATGGTTTGCCTTTCACAGGAAACACCCATGTACACAGTGGTGTATGGGTTACCTACATTGTTAGGTATCCAATGAGTGGAAAAATCTAGAATAAAGGTGTGTCCAGGCTATAAGTTATTTTTCCAACAAGATTTAAGCTAGTTTGTTCATACCTGTAAATGTTAAACAAGTTTATTTTAGCTCCCCAAACTGAAAGGTGCTGACAAAATCAAAGCAATTTGCAATACTTGTCCACTAAATATGAAAGAAAACCTATGTGTCTCAATTCTTAATCACTGTCTTGCTATAAGGAAGTAAATTGGGAAGGTGAAAATCATACTCTGACACCAGATAACCACAGGATGACACCATTTGAATGTCACAATGAACTTCTAGTGATATTAATAACAGCTACTTCATTGTAATACAATAGACTGAAAATACCAGTACGGCATGTAGTCACAAACATCCTCTTAAAAAACAGGCATATCAAAGATAGGATATGATTTTATGGACGTAAATTCAGTCTGCCAACAATTTAAAGAACTTTCATTAATAAATTGCAAATTCTCCTAAGTCACAAACTGTTCAACCTTACCCAACAGCCTACTAACAGCATGTGTTTAAAAATGCCTCACAACATAAGTAACTACTCTTGTACATTCTGAGTTTTGCTTTTTTATTAAAGAAAACCAACCAAACAACCCCCGCTCTGTTTCTTAAACCATCAAAAACACATTCTTGTGAAACGAATTGTAAAAAAATACAATTTCTCAAACTAAAGACCCTTCTGTTCTTTGTGATGCAAAGGAGGCATTTTCTATATATTACATTAATGAGCAAGAGAGGACTAAGACCATGTACCTGGCCACTTTCTGTTTCGTTTCTCAGGACACAGCCAGAGAAACTTTTCAAGATACATCTGGATTCAACAGGTGGTTGGTCAGCCCTCAAGATACCAATTTTCTTGGTTGTGTCTATTTCACTGTTAGTTTGAAAGTTTTCGGTGAAATAGAAGAATTTGGTTTGTTTAAGATTCGGACTATGTGACAGCAGGGAAAGACAACCAGATGAACAGGTAAACTGGCAAGATCTGGAGCAGTTTCTTGGCCAAGGGGTGGAAGAGGGTGGGAGAGTCCAGGCTTGCTGCCTGGAGATGAGCCTTCCTCCCAAGAGGCAAGCCCTGCATCACGGACCCTCACTCAACTTTTCAACCTCCAGATACAGCCTCACTGATGTCAGGTACTTATCAGTGCAGATAGCTGAGAACGCTTTTAAAAACTGCAGGAGAACACAGATGGATACTTAGATTACGAACGTTTTCTTTTTCTCCCCAGCAACAAAATCTGATTTACCTGCATCACATTTACTCATTTATTCTGACTGCAGAAGTGCTTCAGCCGCTCAGCTTTGATGCACTCAAGCATCCGATGTTAGTTCTCTTCCTTTAAAAAAGCTTTTTATGTGCTCTTAAGCATACTTTGCACTAGAAATACCCTTTCTGTTCTTTTTCCAAAACATTCTAGATTAAGCTTATGTCACACAATAAAAATCGTATTCACTGGAGGCAGAACATGACATTTTCAAAGTAGAGTCATATCAGTCAGCTACTCAATACAACGTAGTTGAAAATTAATCACAACAGTATTTTTTTCTCCTAATGGCACCAGCTTGGTGGGGGGAAGTAGTACACCAAAAGACATGAAAAATTATAGTGTGTTACTTCCAGGCTCCAGTCTCAATCCAATCAGCAGACAGGAAAGAGAACGTACACACTGCCATTGTGTACTCTCCTACCAAAAATCTCCATTTTGCAGCTTTCAATGCTACCTTTGCTGCACTGCAAATCATTTTGCTTTGAATGCAAGGCCACTGTAACACAAAAAATACACCATTCTAAAGCAAAAAGCACAGTTGTAAATCTGCTCTGTGTTTCTATCCAGGGCAATAAAGAAGATCTAAATAACATGACATTTTTTTCTCAATTTACCTTCACAGTCCCCAGTTTAACTGTTAACCTTATTGTTGGTAGATGATGTTTTATGTACACTAAAAACTAAACTCACAGCAAAGTTAGCTGATTCTCAGTTTAGTGGAGTTTGAAAAACACTACTTTATATCCTGCCACCAGGTGCTCAGAAACATGTGTTGAATGCAGTCAACTACTACACTTGTGCTATCTGCATTCTTAACTAGGCTCAGATTTCATTAAACAAAAATTAACAAGGTGTCCAGCTCTTCATATCAGGTTTGATTCCTTAGAATGACCAGATAGCTCTATTCTGAGTTAGCAAGCAGCTCCCACAACAACACAACACACTCCCAAAAAATTCTGAACACCCAAAAACCTCCCAAAACAACCACATCACAATCCTCCCTGCCCCTAAATAAGGGTATTTCATTCTTTAGCTCAAAACTAGATAGCATTTGCAGCTTACTTATTAGCTTTCAGTTAGTTTGGTTCATACACTACAACTTCTGCCTTTGAAAGTCTGTTCTTAAAATAATTTACAGATAAGAGATTAAGTTACTAATAAAGAAATCAGAAAATACATTCTGAAAAGAGGGGGAGAAAAAGGCATCTAAGAACACGCTATATATATGAAACTAAATTTGCCATTTGTTACATACATTATGCCTATAGAAGAGGTAGGTGTTCAGTTGTCTGAGATGTGATGTTAAGCATAATCATTGTGCAACAGTTAATCCATGTCCCATGACAGCACCTCTGGAGGTGACAAGTGTGGCTCTATGCGAGGGACTTGACTTTCACAAGCAAAGTAGTGGTACCCACACCAGGCAGGATTCTGGAGCAGACTATAGAAAGTGAGTCTGGAGCAGCTACTGCAACTTCCACATATAGACATGACGTAGACTCACCTAATCCCAGAGCATGGCCCCTCCCAAAATGTCTCTCCCTTGCCCCTCATGTGCTCTTGTACCTCAACCCCTGCATAGGCATCTGTGTACAGTTGATAACTGGGCATCAAGAGCTAACTGTTTTTAAGATGTGACATCTGCTAAGCAGAGCCATGGCTGCTGGTTCTAGTTAAAAATAACTCAGACAAGTATTTTTATAATAACACTGTGCTCATAAGTGTGTTTCATTCAATCAAACACATTTATGATCATGGTGCTGTTATAAAACATTGATTTATTTTGTCAATAACTACTATATAGCACCTATAGAAGCTATATAGAAGCTATAGAAGTATGTTGCCAAATCAGACACCTTGTATTATGCCTGTGTTTCAATTTCACAGAAAGATACTGTTGCTATGATGGGAAAGACAGGTGCCTAAGATTAACAGACGTGAATTTCTTATCTAGCTGATGCCGTCTAGAAAGCCTCTGTTAACTTAATATTTCTAATCACTAAGAGCTACATAATTAAGAGACTAGTGCAGTGTTTTCGCCAATAAATGAAAAATCAAAGTTAAGTTAAATTACAAAGAATTAACATGAGATGAAGTTATCTAGCCTTTTTATCAAACAGAGCAGCTTTTTAGTTGCTTGGCCATGCTTTCAAATTAAAGATAGAAGCATAAAACACAACTTTAATTACAAAAATAATTATTATGCCCAAAACATGAATTAAATTGTTGATAACAACTGGGTAATTACTTCCAAAGGTAGGCTTGAAAAACAGAACTTCTGTACTCTGACCTAGCCTCCAAGTCCCCTTCCTACTCTAATACAGATTTAATCAATCTACCCAAGTTAAAGGCAATGGAGGATAAAACAGAAAGCTACTTTCAAAAAAACACTTCCTGGGGTTTTTTCCTATATTATAGGAGAGTCTCAGTAGGCAAAAAGTGGAAGTTTCAGCACATCATTCTGTGGGACAAAAATATACAGGTCCTTAATGTATGTTAAAAAATTACATTACAAAAAAATTAAAATTTATTCAGTAACCATTTTAAAGACGTGGCAAAAACTTTGAGAAATAGCATCAAGCAGGTAATGGAACTACAATTTTTTTCCTGAACTTCATATATTTCCAGCATTCTAACACAGACATAACTCTTCATTTTGGACGCCAATGATTTCTTTAATATAACTTGTGAAGTCAATTTTGATATAAGACTGTCATGGCAAAGGCTGGTAATTACTTTAAGAAAACACCATGCATATATATAAAGACCGTTGAGTATAATCAAATATCATGAATTCTATTTCCAACCATTTAACAGGACTTATTTTAGTTGCTAAAAACAAACAAACAAACAGGAGGTTTCTTGCAGGCTATAGAGGCTTTGCCATGAGCACTCTGACCCTGAGGAAGTCTCCCAACCTCTTCCACTTTACATGTATGGGAAACTGAGGCATGACAACAAAATTATTTTACAACTCAAGCCAAGGACATTCTTAGTCAACTTAGTTCTAGGCGTATGCATTTCCACCATTTCATAGATTTCAACCTATGTCTTCTCACAGAGGTGGGACATTGAAACTGCTCTGAAATGCTAAAGACAGAGGGCAATCCTTCATCCTTTCAACAAGCCAACAAATGTCTATTAGTTTTTAGAATTCTGTATGTTAATCATTTAAATTTTTATGAACAGATGTGACAAAAGTAAAATACATTACCTTTTCATAGAAAGCAACAGATACGTTCCTCAGCAGAAGTCTTTCTGAACTCTGCTCACAGAACTCTGCAGCTGCCATGAATAGTCTGCCTTCAAAAAAACCCACTGAATATACACTGCTGATTACTTTCATCTGTGATTGATTTAAAAAAAACCTCTATGCATCTGTCTTGGTATTTGCTTAGATGAGGTGTAAATCTTCTTTAGGTGGGAAAGACTGACTGTAGTAAGCCACTTTATGATTATATTGCAATGGCTGCAATATCCATGGATACTATTTCTCTACTATATACATGAAATTACAGTATCTACATGGGGAGTTGAGTGTGATACCCACCAAGTTTTATGTACTTTTAGCAGTTTCATTTCCCTTATGTCAATATTGTCTTGTGTGTTTATAAAAGCTCTGCAATATTCTCAGCAGCTCTTTGACAAAACCTCCTTACCCATCCTTTTAAAAAAGCCCTAATGGACACACTGAATCCGTTCTTTAGGTAACATAATAATATATCACATATGCATTGTTATACTTATCAATGTTTACTTGCCAGGTACATGCCAAGTAAAGATATTCCAATAATAAGAAAAAAGATTTGTCATCTTTGTTACAATTAGACAACAACATACAACAATAACTGTGCCAGATAGCACTGCATTTCTTACTGTTTATTAATACATAAGTTTGTGTAAGTCAGTAGAAATCTGTAGTTCATTTTGAAAGGATTTTCATATGACATAACAGGATTTTAAAATGCCTAAAAATTTTTCTCAAGATACAGACTTCATACTTAAGCCTTGAGACTAAAATTAGAGTCAAAAGGCCTCACAGGTGAGACAAGTTACACAAGAAATACAGGCTAAAGAAACACAGTATGCTTTGGAAAGAAAGCTTACTTACTAATGCTGACCTATAAAAGTTATCTGAAAAAACAACAACATCCTGTTTATTGATGCATAGATTCTAGTTTGCTAGAATTACATGATTGCTCTTTGCCGATCAGGATTAAGTTGAAAATAGATTCTTAATCAGTCAAAACAACAAATAAATATATAGTTACTCGCCGATTTGTGGCCACTACTATACTTGTAGTTTGTACTGCTTTGTGTTTAGCCAAATGTTCAGTCTTAGTGTTTTTTTGGGGGGGAAGTGGTTTGCTTGCAGTTTTTTTGGAAAACTAAGATGCAGAAAAAACCCTCCCTGAAGCTGGAAAGATTATTTATTGTGCAGACAAATGCCAGATAAACTAAAGATGGCCTGCTTTGGAATTTCTAGTTACAAACAGAAACAGTGGTAAATAGACCAGTGTGCTTCCAATCTGAAAAGGCCTCCACAACACTGTTATCCAGTATTCTACACAAAGACACATTAATGTCATAATTGAAGATCGTTAACCTCTAGTCTGTTTTGTTATTTACATTTTTAAATAGGCATTCAAATGCCATTTGAAGAAAACAAATTATGTTGTATCCCTTAGTACCCTTAGAAAGGTATTCTGATAAATAAGACAGCAAAGTCTTAGAAATATGCCCCTTCATTTCTTTACATTCACAAACACTTTCTCATCCCTCTCCTTCCCCTCAACTTTTTTCCCCCTTTCTCAAAGAACATTTTCTCTACCTCCACACTTTTCAAAAGGCAAGGTAGAGGAAGAAGTACAAATAAGCATCTGGAAGATATGCATGTAGGGGGACATCATACATCACTACTCTTTTACTACTATTTTCATTATGTATGACATTCCAAGTAATACGTTGTTTTCTCTTTAGATAAATTAATCAAGACTATGTAGGGATTTTCCCTACTTTACAATCTACTTTGACTTCTTTGCCATGGATGCATTCGATATGTTCTAGGGTTTTTTAAACTTATAAATATTCTGTTAGTCTTGTCTATGTACCTAGGTTCTGTAGAATGACCTATCTAGTACAGCTCAAATCTTGAAGAAATAAAGATACTAGAGTGACAGAGGATGCAGAATTTGGGAAAAGTGAATCCCCAATTACTAAGCATATTCTTCAACTCTTCCTTCAAGATACTTTCACTATTATCTTGCTACTGAGGCTGAAACTGGTATTAGAAGTCTGTGCAACTTTTATCGTTCTGCTAGTATTTCAAACAAACTAAATCACCCTCAAGGTGTGTCAAGACACCAAATTCTCAGTCTCTAGTGTTTTTCCTCTTTGTGCTGCCTCTGTTCTTCCTGTAGTTCTGTGCTGTGAAGCAGGCATGTCAACTCCTGGGGACAGTAGGGATAGGAGCCAAAAGTTGGAAAACAAAATAGAAAGAACAAGCCAATAAACCCTTTCATGCTGCGTCCATCTCTTCCATATAGTGATGGTGAAAAACAGCCCTTCACAGAGAACTAGGTTCTTCTTGCTACAGAATCCTTTTACACTTATTTTCCTAGAAGTGTTGTTAAAAGAGAAGCTTGTACTTCCTGCTTTTACTCTGTGTTGTCTAGGTCTCCACACTAGCCCAGCACAGTCTTCAGACACTGCTCCTACCTACTTCTTGCTTTCTCTTCTTCCTCAAGAATATCTGCACTTCTGTCCTCCATGAACACACATGGTGAGGAAAAAGGATTCACTAGATACTGGTCAAAATAGTGCCAACTTAGAGCAGAAACTACCAGTGTGAAATAAAATCTTATCACTGTAAGATGGCACAGCAATGTAATTACATTCTTTTCCCCATTGTGGGCACTTCAACTCTGCCATCATGTTACCTGGCAACATTTGCTTATCTGCACTGAACAAACACTTTCAAGTAAAAAGACCTAGCTCTGGAGGATTTGTTTGCAAGGGAAGAAAGGAAATAAATGAGATTATTTGTAAGAAAACACATTTGAAAACAGTATTAGCAATTGTGAAATGGATCAGAGGCATACTGTCTCCAAGCAATCTCTCTTACATTATCTCAGTTAGTTACCTGCTTGCAAACAGTAAGCTTGGAAGGCAAATGAAATACACACACAAAATGCTGCCCTCTTCTTTCCAACCTTCTGACTTCTACAGAGCCCCTAATGAAAGTCTAGAAAATAAACAATGTTTTGACCACGGTATTTCTCATGTCAAAACAATCATAAGCCATAGAGTACTTCTGCTGATAAACTTGAAAGGTCCTGAATAACAAAGTATAATACTTGTACTGCCTCACTATGAAAAGAATGCTTTTGCCACACAGACTTAAGACTCTTGATAAATATAAAGCAAGTGTTTCTCTTATCAATCAAAACCATTTCTCACTTGACACAGGGAAATACAAGTTCCTTTACTCAAAATCATCTACAGAAGCTTTTCAGACAGCCAACACAAGAGGTAATTTTTTGTAATATACATGACAAAGCCATGAGGAAAATAGCAGCAGAACCATTGCAGCTCTTCACAACACGTAGGACTGTCAGGTTCCTCCAAGACATGAACAAGCCACTGAGCGCTTAGTAAATTACAAGGTTTAGCTCCTGATGGATCTCACATCAGATGCTTCCAAGTATAAGCTTCGGAAAAAAAACACTTTTTCAACACCACCTACTCTATTCTTGCCATCTGGTGTCTTATTCTATTTTTCTGAAAGGTAAACTTAGTTAATCAGAGTTATTTCTCCTGCTGAATACTTAGTTCCTCAGACCACAAGGTAAATATATATTCAGAAGAATCATCCTGGCTCCAACTGTTATTATGGAGAAAGAGGACAAATTAAAATTTCCTAACATACAAATGAATACTTTTACTGTTACCGCCTTGGTCAGCACATGGTTCCCTCTTAAAACACAGGCACAGTCTCATTAACACAGTGGAACTTTGTCCCATGCCAGCATTGCAGCAATTTGGTGATACTAAACAGTACAACAGTTTCATCTTCTCTCAAGAACTGCTGTAGCAAATGATCAAGAAACAGGAATCAGACAAGTTTTGGAAAGACCAAAATATCCCAAACTAGCACAAAAGAGGTACATTGGCAGAGTTTCTGACTTTGAGAGAAGATGCACTAATTTCTTTAGTCCTAAGGAGACGATTTCCTCTATCCCCAGATACCCTGACCTCCTAAGAAGCTTTGCAAACAATTTGAAGACACTGTAATATCTTTGGAGTATATACAACTGGTAAATACCTTCTTACTGGCATTCACAAACTTTGTGATGAACATTCTTTTGGCATACTCCAGAACTGCTGTGAAACTGCACCATCACCAACAATTTAAGCTGTAAAATTCAGTAGAAACCTCTCTGTTCATGGGGAAAAAAGAAAGGCATTTCCTGCCTTCACACTTGTCTCAATTCTGTTTGGTATTGTTTGGTTTTAATTATTTACTAACATTATAGTATTTAATTTGTATAACTCTCTCATGAAAGGTCTGGGATGAATCACTAGGGTTTTGCTGGAGTGTACCATTGCATCTGCATGTAGAACCAACTCCAGTAAATCAATGCAAATGAAAGGCAAGCAGCAACTACTTTGACTAAATTGTCAAACAGCTGCACAGTGACAATCCAGTTTGCCATACAAAGTTTCTCTGTTTTGAATGAGATCCTATCTCCTCCAATGTCACATAACTGCTCATTTTTCCTTTTCTGTGTGTGGGTAGGGTGGGGTGTATCTGCTGACAAAGATTTTCTCTGTATGTTTGGCAACAAAAAACCCAAAACCACATACCAACTGCTTTGCTTGGGATAACAACTTTTATCTGAGAGTTAAGATTAAGGTGTAAGAAGTACCCATTCAGATAGAAGTTGTCATTGCTCTTGAATGCGTTTTTCCATTGTGACTGCTCCTTCTCAAACAAAGGAAAAGGACTGTTAAAGAGGGTAACAGAACTTTAAATCTGTAGCTTTGCTTTCAATAGCAACTTCTGAGAAGAGTACAAGACACAGTTGTTAAATCTAATATTGAAGTATAGCCTCAAATCCTCTCCCAGCTCAAAATATTTCTCTCATTTTTCCTACCCTTCACAAAAATATATAGAGAATTCTACAATTTGAGACCTACAGTGTCTTCAAATACTTAAGTGCCAGACCTTTTCCTTTGCACTTTACAAGTCAAGAAATACATCCAGTGAAGGAATGTGTTCTCCTTCATTTTCACCTCCACCCTTCTTTCTTTGCTCAAGAATATAGAACAAGTGAGAGGAGAAAAAAAAAAAAAAAAAGCAAAGTCAAGAAATTAGTAACTCATTCAATCTACAATCAAGTTTCATTAAATTGTGCTTGAAAAGTTTAAGATGTTGACTAGCTTTTCTCTCAGCTCCTGTGCAGGACGATAGTGCCTGTGTAGCACTGTGTAGACCAGGGAAAGTGGTCTTGACTTGTGACTGCCTCAGGTCAGCACTTCAGCCTGATCAGAGAACGTCCAGAAATCATCACATCTGCTGCTCCATTTGCTCAATGCTCTGACTTGCAACCAGCTTGTAGCATAAATATTAGAGACTGCATCTAGGAGATATGAAAGTGGAAGAGAGAACAAGCAAAGGTCTGTACATAACTTACTAAAAAATGTCACCTACATTTGTCAAAAGACTGGAAAAGAGAACTAAAATAACCAAAATTTCCACATCATCATTTCTCAATACGGTAACTATAGGTGAGCATGAAGCAATCAGTAACAGCCCCTTCTCCAGCAAGGTGCACTTGCTGCCTAAATGGATTTGATTTCCCCTTTTTCTCCCCAAAAATAAGGGGCAATGGCTCACATAAGAGGTTCAGCACAAAGGCCAGATATGGCTGCAGTCCTTTCATGCAGAATAACTGCCCCAAAGCCCTCTTTGTCTGCCAGTCAGGCACATCATTTGGTTTAAGGTATTCATTATTCAGTCTCTCCCTCAAACAAACGCCCTCTCTCCCAGATATGCAGGTCGAACTGTGGCTTGTGAATCACTATCCACAGCTAGGTATTTAATGGAGCCTGTCATATTCACAACAGTAGCATTATTCCCAACTCATTCACAGAACTTCCCATGCAAATAGATCAATTTGTTGCATCTTAAAACTAAACATTTAACATTAATTTCTCTAGAAAAATCTGTCACAATAAGCATAACCACTTTACAATTACCAATGCAAATATCCCCATAACTATATATACCCTTTTAAAAATAAGTTGGTTTCTCAAACTATTGCTTCTTTAAGAATTTTGTGCCCTATACAAAAATCAGCTCAAACTGACTTCTTTCATGCTCTTTAACTGGTGATGATGAATCATTCAATGTGTCAGACAACATTAAATTCCCCAGAAAATGCACTATCAAGACTCTAAAAGCAACAAACAAAGACACTGGCAAGTCTTTAGTCATTGATTCATCTATGTACTGAAAACCATATAAAGAGATTTCAGTCTAAAGGTCAAACTTAAAAAAAAAAAAAATATCCCTAGGAACAGGCACATAGGTTTATCTAAATACTATGCTACTGGTTTAATTTGCTCATCCCCAACTCTCCAGCCATTCTGTGCTGGGAAACTGCCCTCATTCTTTTCTCCAAGCCCTTGTTGCCAGGGTTGCAGCTGCACAGCCCATTGCTGTTGAAGCACATGTCTCTAAAGGAGGACACAAAGGGTTTCATTATCTGCTCCTCTTAGCAGGCACAGCACTGCCAGATTACAGCATTCCCCCTTCTCCCCCACCAGAATGCAGGCAGGCAAGCCCCGCCATCAGACACGACCTTTCACATGGGAAGACCTGCAGAAGGCATAGGTGTCACCACCACAGCTAGCTCCACTCCAGGGACACTCTTCAGAAGCTGGCCATTTATGATTCAGTCTTGATGGGAAGCTCACACTGCAGTTCAACTTCAGAACTAATGAGACAAGATCTGTATTTTTAAAACCAGTAAGAACAGTTTCCTAATATGCCCAGTCTTCCAGAAGGAGCTCTGTTGAAAAGTCCCAGCCTTCTCTGGGACATACACATTTACAGGATTGTGCCACTTGTGAAGGAGAGGGATATGGGCAGCGTTTCCATTCAGAAAATGTAGCTATATAAATAAATAATTTTTTTTAAAATATCAAAATATTTTAAAATTAATTGTTTCTTGGACTTGTTTTAGTACTGTCTTGCTTGCCAGTATGCTGTCAGCAATTTCCTATAAAGAAGTTGTTTAGCATTTCTAGTGTTAGAAAAAGGAAAACAAGCAGAATTAATTGTTTTTCATTTTGGACTCTTCTTTCTCGGGGCAAAAAAGAAAAGACATTAACTGTTCATGAGAACCCTGAGTATCAACACCCAACTCATAAAACATGTTTTTTGAGGCTATGTGCAATAACTAGCAGAATGGAAGCAGAATGCTTACCATGCAATAAATAAGTTGAAGTGATCTTTAGTTGTACATTAATAGCGTACGCAGAGATTACATGGGGTACAAGAGCATTCTCACATAGAGTGTCAGACTATCATACAGCAAAAGGTGAAAAGGAAATCACAGGTTTTTCTAGGCCTTAACTAAAGGTCAGACCAGCTTATCAGATAATGTTATCAATCAGCAGTCCCATATCTGAAGGTCTATCTCTTTAAAGACAGTGGAGGAAACATCTGGGATCTGTGTCAGCGCTGAAGAAACCAAGTACCCATAGAAGGCAATATGAATTGCAGCATTTCCTGCCCATATGGTTAGCAGAGCATGCTGGCAAAGCTATGCATCTACCACATTCCTGAACTGTGTGGGGATGATGACTTCCAGATACAGCCTGAAAATAAAAGGCTGCTACCTGTTCCATGATCTGACAAAGGTGACCTAGCACTGGAAGGACAACAGACACAAGTATGGTATTTTAACTCTGGCTTAAGAAAGGACAGCCTACTCTAGTTCATGGCAACCTTTTGAGAAAGCAGTTAGATCTTCCCTAATGGGTTTCCTTTTGGTACTTCTGCTGAGGTCTTTGAGCCCCATATGATTACTTCTGAAGGGCACAAAAAAAAAGTGGAGATGAACAAACCTAATTTCTTCAAGGTAAGTTCACATTTTGAAGAAAGCAACACATTTAGAGTTAACTGAGTTCTGTATAAAGCATTTAATCCTGAAAAATACAACTCATTTTGTTTGAGGACCATAACTGAAGTCCTGCTAGGGCAGCAAAAAGTTAATTTTTCTTCTAATGCAGAATTTGTGATGCCTTAACCTACAATTGTAGGTTTCACAATTGTGAATATCTCATATATCTCATATATATTTGAAGTAGGAACAAAATAAGATCAAGAAAAGGTACAGGTACCATGTTTACTTGTAATGTTTGTAATTAAAGTATTTTAATACTTGATTTCACCTGCTCATTTATCTAGCCTTATCTCATATCTCTCTTTCCTCCCCTGTCCTTGTACAGTATTGTAATTGGGATGGTAGAACAACTAGTAGAAAGAATTTGAATTTCCATGTTCAAGATATGTATCAGCTAGAGTCCAAGGGGAAAAAAACCACCAACAACAATGAAACAACACGTTATTTCACATGAAGCAGCATACAAGGCAGAAGCAACTAAAAGAATAAAAGAGGAATAAGAATTAGAGGAGCAACTGAATAATATACAGTGGTGCTGAAATAACTGCAGTTCTTAAACATGCAATGTAGTCAATAATGCTGACATTTGTCAACGCAAAATAAATCTGCTTTTATATTACCAGAACACATATACATTTTTGAACATTTGAAATTAACTACTGTGTATATTTTTATATACCTAGATATCTCAAGCATTCCAACTGCTGTAGTGACATGTGCACAAAGCTACTACCCTCAAAACAAAAGCTGATTTAACTTGCTTTATAATATACTGATATCACAACAGTTGTAAAATTAAGACAGTGCTGGTAACACCAGTAACAGTTAGCACATAGTGGTCATCAACTTTGACTCATTAATTCCGTACTGGTATTTTGAGAGGGAAAGAGACAGTGTGTTAGACTTTAGCAAAAGTTCTGAGAACAGTAGTTTAAAATACTTTCTTCCCCTTCTTGATGAATATTCTATTTTATTGTAATATTGAAAATGTAATATCTCTAAAATGAGATACTTTGTAAACATAAAATACCAATAGCACTGCAATGAAATAGTGAAAAGCTTTTCAGCAGCTTTTCTGAGACATTACTACTCCTAACATGACAAGTGATGGGCTTTTGCTCTCTTTGTAATTGCATGTTATTAGTAACTGGGTTATTGAACACATCCTCAGAATATCATCAATTTCTGCTAAACAAGCTATTGGTTCTGGACATATGTGGTCTTCCTTCTAGAGGACTCTCACTTATCTGAAATTAAAAAAAAAAAGGCAGTGAAACAAACAAAAAAAACACTTCCACACTTGAGCTCAGCTTGAACCACCAAATTAGCAATAGCTGTGGTGCTACTCTATTGTAGAAGCTTCTGGTAAGTAAATCTCATGTGACTTCGTTAAACATACATGGAAATGAAAGTATATCAACCCCTTAGAGACTGGAACAAGCACATGCTTTTGTAACAGTTTGTTTTGGGATACACAACAACTACTTTTCTGCAACAAAACTTTACACCTGGGAATCTGATGTCTATTTATAAGGAATTACTAGTCACAGCACACCAATATATAGATTAACAGACAGTATCCAAAAGTCTCTAATACTACATTAGACAAGTCCAGGAACAAAAGTCTCCTTGGGTGGTATTGACGAGGTGTGGTTCATTCTGCATTGTCTTTTCTCCTCAAGGCTAATTCTACGTGAGGCAGCAGTGCTATAAATGGTGTGTCTACATGATTCCCAATTTGAGGCTAAAGTGGACCACTGATGGTGGTCAATATGGCCAAGACTGAGGTGCTGTTTCAAGGAGTCCTTGTATCTCCTCTTTGGGGCTCCTCTATGGCAGCAGCCAGTGGCGAGTTCACCATAAAGCACAATCTTAGGGAGGCAGTGATCCTCCATCCTGGAAACGTGCCCCGCCCAGTGCAGTTGCGTTCTCAACAGCATGGCCTCAGTACTGGCGACCTCTGCCTGTTCGAGGATTGTTGTAATGTGTGATTAGCATGTATTTCTCACTGTGTATTATTGTTCTGTTACTTGGTATGTTCTGTTATATCTCTACCTCTCACCCCAGATGGTTTGTCCCCGTCCCTTGTCCTCCCTTCCCATTGGCTGGAGCCCCTACAAGAACCAGGGGCCGGAAATGGGAAGGGCTCTTTCCCTTGTTATCACTGATAAGCTTGGACGCTCCAGGTGGCCTGTTGCCTCTGGAGTGAATAAACTTATATTATATGTAACCATGGAGAGCCGCCAGCACCTTCTTTGTCCTCCGTTTCCCTCAGCCATCCCCCGGGGAGTGCAGGGGCACACTCACCCCTCGGCAAGCCCTGACAGGGGGAAGGCTACAGAGGATGGTAACGCTAGTCACATAGTCAGTCCAGTGGATGTTTAGGATTGTACGGAGGCAGCGCTGATGGAAACATTCTTGTCTATCCCGCATTGGCCTTTTTAGCCACCAGTGCGCGCTTGTAGCAAGCGTGGGTAAAGCCCTTCCCATATCTTCGTTCATGAAGCTTAGCCATGATGATGAATACTACATTAAAGGTCCCTTCCAACACAAACCATTTTGCGATTTGTAACACATACCAAGTCGCTTGACCTTAAATGGCACTACAGACAGTTTTTGCAGAGCTACCAACTTGTTCCAAGGCTTTTAAACCAGAAGTAGTTACATTTTTTCTCCTGTACCACCCCACAAATTACTTCATAATGTAACTTTATCCAGCAGCCTTGAAATTCGGGGTCCAAGTAAGAGCACCATCAAAGTGGTATTAACCACTACAGCTATATTGAGATACAAGCAGCAGAAAAGAACAGGAAAAGGCAGAAGGGTAACAGGAAAGCTTAACGTTATATTGGGGTTAACAAGAATGGCTAGTGTTATAATGGGGGAAAAGAGAAAGAGGAAGAGGAGAAGCAAGGCAGAGAATAGCAAAGCAGAAGAAAGTAACTGGGTGGGAGATTTGTTTGTTTTTAAACAAATAAAAAAATTTAAAGAAGGGGAAGTAACAACAGATAATGTACTATGTTAAGAAGCTCTGATGAACTATATCTAAATATCCAGGAGCAAAGATAGTTGCAGGAGATATCGAGGAGCTAGACAGAGAGGAGACGAAAGAGGATACAGAAACAAAGGAATCACTGTATCTATGAGAGAGCACTTGTTGACAAAATCATTCCCTAAACTGGGTTATCTGAAAGTAAATAATGAAACTTTGACAGTTAATCATATTTTTCTTCCACGGCAACTCTGTTAACAATGAGAAATTTCACTAATCCTCCATGAGTTTGCTTTTCTTATAACAGATAAATCAAGTAATAAAATCTCTATAAAACTAGTCTGGGGATCCGCATCTTAAAATCAGCTGGGACTAGAGATTCAAGTCACTGTCTGGCTTTTCATTTACTTGTTAAGTCACAGTCCATTAAAAGGCAGAAAACATTCAATAGAGCAGGTCCCTTGTGGCATCTCAAGTTAGGACCCTTATGTTAGTAGCATCTCAAAACTCAACTGGAAAGTAAAGCAGCTAGACTTTCAGAAGTGCCAAGTACCCAGCAGCTTCCATTCTGACTGATTCTTTGAGATGCAGGTGCTATTCAACTACAGATCTGGCATGCTGTTTTACAAATCAAACAATTTGCATGGCACTCCTGCTTCTCTGTATCTCCAATACCTCATTAGCATAAGACAATATGTTTTCATATCTCTCTCTCTATATATATCTGTATCTATTATATATATATATATATATATAAAAANAGTGTAGAAGGAAAGCAATATTAGAAGCAGCTGAGGTCACCTGGTACGTTCAGCCTGGAGAAGAGGAGACTGAGGGGGAACCTCACTGCAGTTACAACTTATGAGGAGAAGGCACTGATCTCTTCTCTCTGGTGATCAGTGACAGGACCTGAGGGAATGGCCTGAAATTGTGTCAGGGGATGTTTAGATTAGATATTAGAAGAAGGTTCTTCACCCAGACAATGGTTGGCCACTGGAACAGGCTCCCCAGAGAAGTGGTCACAGCACCAAGCCTGACAGAGTTCAAGAAGTATTTGCATAATACCCTCAAGCCAATGGTGTGACTCTTGGGGATGGTCTTGTGCAGGTCTAAGGGTTCGACTCAATGACCTTTACAGGTCCCTTCCAATTCAGCATTTTGAGTATGTGACTGACAAAGTAACTGTTGACAAAAACTTGAAATGGAAGTCTAACAAACTATCCCCAAATGAAAGGTCAGTCATGCATAATGCAGCCAGAGAGAGGCATGGATCTATTATAGAACTGGAATAATGGAAACACTGGCCTATTTAACTTTCCTTCCCAATTTACTCAGTAACAGAAAATATTCCAGGTAGGATTAAAGACAAACATTTCAAAACAGAGAAAGACTTAAAGACAAGATGTGTCTTTTGAATTGCCTCAGTCAAAAGAAGAAATCAGATTCTTGAAAAATCCTGTAGCAGGTGCAACAAGAAATTACTTCACTCATATTTTAAAAATAAAATTACATAACCGAGTGATGTCTTGTGGTAAGTTTATTATGATTTGAATTAAGCATATTACAAGAAACTAGATCAGTCTCCTCTGGACACAAGGTAGCATCCAAACAACTCAACCAAATAATTGTGGACATGAATAAACACACAAATTACACGTCTGTAAAATGGCAGAAAGGAAGCAAGAAGTCTGTGAAATCTGCATGTCCAAAGCTAAATGTTAGTATTATTTTCAAGATAATATTTCCAATCTACATGCCAAAATTCTGAACAAGTGCTTATTGGAACAGATCAGTCCCTCAAGGGACATAGTTTAAAGTGCTTTTCCTAATAAGGGAGTACTCAGTAAATTGTATGTAATGTTAAGAAATAAAGCTAGAATATAATCCATTCTATCTCCTTCAGTGTTCTGTAGCAACTGTTGGCCCAAAAGACTTCAGAGTGTGAGAGTATTTTTTGTAGCAAAGATGAATCTGAAAGTTAAATTCTGCCATTAATACAAGTCTGTTCATAACTTGCTCTTTTCTTCTTAATACTAGATCATTCATATAGGAGAGAATATTATCCTTCTCTTTCCCTTGAAGAAAATGGACAGTTGCCATGGTTAGAAGTCCCATTCAGAATTCAAGAACAACATTAAGATAAGTTAAGGAAAACAGATCTCCTCCATTTGTGTTCACTTTCAGCCTGCTGTAAAGATCAGGAGCAATTTTCTACCTCTGAGCTACCTAACTTACTAGATTTTAAGTATGTCAAGTAATTTCATGCTGCAGAATGAGGTTCCCTACATATTTCATGCCTACAGCAATTTGACTGTATAACACATGTTCAAATTGGGAATCATGGAGACACACCACCTATAACGCTGCTGCCTCCTTTGAAAACTCATGCAGAATTAGCCTTGAGGAGAAAAGACAATGCAGAAAGACCCATGCCTCATCAATTCCACATAAGGAGACTTTTAGTTCCCGGACTTGTCTATCCCGTATTGGCCTTTTTAGCCACCAGCGCGCTTGTAGCAAGCGTGGGTAGAGCCCTTCCCATATCTTTGTTTGCAAAGCTTAGCCATTGATTGTCTGGTACCCTTACTGAATGGACAGGCATCACACATCTGCAAATGTGATATACAGAAGACAAACAGTAAGTACTGAATAATTTGTGACAAGAAATATTAACACACAGCCTGAGCTGTCCCAGGAAACAGGATGCCAATGTTCAAGTAGTCCAAGGACATCTGTCTTCGGCATTCTCTCTGCTGACAGCACTTTGTCCCAAGCATTAAGTATTACATAGACTTGGGTCATTTTCTGTGGAGATGTGATTATTCACAGTGAAAAAGAGCCAGAATTATACCCTTAGGCTTCTTAGGCTTTATGCCTTAACTACAAAAATGGCAGATTTCTTTCCTTCATAAAATCACACATAAAACCAAAAATTTGATTACAAAGTACAGCGCGTGTGTAAGAGGGCAGGTCTTTCAAGATGCCACAGTTCATACTGTATATAAGATCAGCCAATTTAAGGAAAAAATTACAGCAAGGACAGAAAGGACAAAAAAATGTCTTTAGAAGACAACTACCAAATCTGTTAGACATATTTCAAATATCATTATAAAGGGCATTTTACAGCTATTTAGAAGTCTAAATATAAAACATCAGAAATGAAAGATCTCTCAGGTTGGATATTCAATATTTCAAATTACAGAAACTGAGTATCATGCAGGTGTATTTCTTAGCATAATTTCTTTGTGGGCCTTGTGCTTTTCCTCTCTTTCCCATTACACAACAGAGGCAGACAAACCACTTTAAGTATCTAATTTAGACAGCAACCAATATGCCCGGCACACTTTTTTCCTACTTTTTTGTTTACTATTCTCTTCACACAGACAGGTGTAATGAAAGCTTCCATGACTGCGAATCTCTTACTCACAGTCTTCGATTCCTAACTTTCCTCTGGTTTATGGTTTCTGTTTTATGGCACAAAGCTTCAGAGAATTTGTGCTTCATGTTCCACTTTACTGTGAAAAGTGAGAACAAAAGTTGTACTGTGGACTTCTACATTATTATCGTTTAATTGGATCATGGTTCTACCTCAAAATACAAATAAAGTGTTTCAGGGAAAAAAATGCCAAAACTATTTTTGAAGACATATGTGAGAAGCTGAATCAGTCAGCTGAATCCAGCTGCAACCCAGTGATTCAAACTAAGTTTAACAACAAAGGAAGTGGAAAACAGCTGGATACAAACACAGATGGTAGAAGAGAGTGCAGTAATGAAATGGGAGTGTTTGCACAAACGGACATATGAAATGGAGTAACAGAAGGACAGTTTTACATCTGTGTTACTTCAGAGTTACTCTACAGGATTAACACGATGATCAGAACTCAGGAGTTAAAGGTAAAAGTTAAGCTACACTGGAAAAAAAAGTTCTTCATGAAACAAAACATTGAAATCCAACATCTTACGGATCTGCCCCTAAAGCAAACAGCACTGAACTAAATTTCCATTATATAAATGGACTAAACTTTACGTCATTGCTCCAAATTCATGAATCTATTATTAAGCTGAAAATTAGAATCACGCAGAATTGATGAAACTGTGGTGGATGAAGCCTAAACATTTCCTTACAAAAGAAACTAAAATCCATCAAAATCTTGCTCAGGAAAGCCAGTCCATGAACCAAATTTTGCAACCATATACTACAAAAACAAAGCAACAGAAAAGACATATTTCAGATTTTGAAGATATGTGGGCTTTTCTGTGGTGATATCAAGATGCACACACAACACAAAACCAGTCCACTAGCATTTTAGGTAGGACTTCTGGCTGCAGAAGTGTACTGCAGAAGTGTTGCATGAGCTTTTAGTGCTAGATGTGAATGGAAAAAAGGCTTCCTTGACAAACTCAAGTACTTTTCTGGTGTAGAAGTATTTATTTAAAATTCATTACTGTTTTGATAATACTTCCAGAAGGTAGAAAAGAAATGTTTTCCATCTTTTTCCCCACTCCATGACTATAGAACTTTAGTGATTTAGCAGTACTAGAATGGAAATGTTGAGGAAAACACATTTTAGCTTGTTTTTTCAGATTTTTCTGTGTTTGCTCCGAACAAGTACATGTTTCAGAGTATCATAAGACCAATATGAAGAATATACTAACTATGAAGAAGAGCCAGAAGCCTTAATGCTTCTACTTCACATGACTAGAAGTACATCCACCAAGCATGTGGTCCAAGTCATGTGACAAAAAACACTGGCATGTGAACAAAGAATTGCAGGGGTGCAGAGGAAGGAAAAATTGCAAGGTTCTAGGTAAAGAGACAGCAGGAAATGGCCCCAGAGTACTGTCTTACAATCTATTAGTTTGAACCCCAAAAACTTAGGTTAAATGAAGAAAAATATTAGGACTTAATTTTTTTTTTCAACCTGGAATAGGGCATATTGCAAGATGTTTACGGAGATTTTACTCTCACCAACTTCATAGCTGCAAGTCATAGCAAAGCAAGTCAGGAAGGCTATACTTCCTGACCTGTGATTGAAGCTTCCTGCAGACACTCCCGGAGTACGTACAGTAAAGGCAGCTAACAGGTTGCAAACACCCAGTGCACTTCACTTGTTTCTGGCAAAAGAATGAAATACACATATTTTTACACTGTGGAGTTCTCTTCACTTCCTGTCTGCTCCTGCTCCAGTGGGGATCACCACTGACTAAGCCAGTGCTCCAGAAGTCCTGTCTGTTCCCCACCTGGTCTTCCTGCATCAACCCTCACTCATGCCTGTGCGCTCCTACTGCTGCTTACAATACAGCCCTTACTTCCCTCTGGTATCAAATAGTGCTCCTCTTTCTCTCTTAATCTTCTTCAAACAGACATCAATATCTTTTACCTGACCTCATCACACCCACACATGCTACTCAACTACCTGCCTTCCCTTCTCCTCCTTCCATTCACCTGCACTGGGTGAGATTTTTTTTGGTTGTGGATTTTTATGAGGTTAGTAATTTAAAAATTCCCTGATTGTGTTACTAGTTCCTTCTTCTCTCTCCCTGTCCTGACAGTCTCAAGAACAGATTCTCCACCTGCATAGCCCATTCTCATTCTGCAATGAAACATGTTTTTCACAGGATGGGTATATAAACATCTGGGGATGCTCCTGAGCCACAGCAGCAAGAAACAAGACAGAGCGAGGGCCAGTGACAGAGGCTGCAGCTCTTGCTCTCACTTCAGGATGCTATTTACACTTCAGTTTCACATGCTAGTAATACAACCAACCACTTCCTTGTTGCATACTTCTCCAGGGTAAATTCATATGCAGACTTTTTCTTTCCCAGCCTCTCTGGACGAAACATTTTATAAGTATTAGTGAAATCAGAGCTAAAAGACCACGTGATAATGGAAAGGGCATGCATAACATGAAGGATAAGCCCAAACATGTCTGGTATTTTCAGTCATACTGAAAACACTTCAGAATTGTCAAAGCAACCCAGGGGAAGAGAGAGAGAAAGAAGGAAACAGCAAATGGAATATTAACTATTTACCAGTATTTCAACAAAATTCAGCAAAGCATCAATTTTTACTGCTACCTGAATTATTTGCTACATGTTGCTCAGAGGCACAAAGAATAAGGTAGAATAGAAATACACTTTTTACGTAGTTCCTGAGATATAACATTGAGAGCAAAGCCTGCAAAACACTATGTGGAGAATTGTGCAACGTGTTCCACAAGTTTCTGAGGAAACAGCATGTGTAGGACTTCTATGCACATTTCCTAAGATAGATACCCTTTTCCACAATTCATTTGGATTTCTGGACAGTAAAGTAAGAAAATAGTACAGAAAAACATTGATGTAGAATCCACAAGCTTCTAAAATTAAAATTGCTGTGTAAAACTGAGCTCATAGGAAACCAGAAACAGTTTCAGGGTTTAACTGTTCCATCAGTATTCATGTAATCCACAGCCATTAGCCCTACATAAATGTGCTACAATCATTATCAGGTACTAAAGTCAAACAGGAGTAGATCAATCTCGGAATTTTGGTGGAAGCAAATTCAGCTGATTAAAAACACTGGACTTTGATATCAGTTATTTAACACACATCAAAGCATGTGTACTTGAGGGGAACTAGAAAGTAGTGAAGGAAGGAAAGCTGGACAGGTCCTTAAAATCAGAGCAAATCAGGATAAATAACAGCATATTATATGAAAACACAAATAAAATTATTAAAGCCATGAAAGGTATTACACAAAGAACATCAAAAGAACGTTGCCATCTTATTTAAAAATTACATACTAGAGATCTATTTAGAAGCCCTACTTGAAATAAAGTAGTTGAAATGTGAAATGGATGTAATTAGCAAATCCATTGAGAATCTACTTTGTCAAGAAAACTGGGGAAAAGATATTAGATAAAATGTATGTGGCTGCACATACCATGAATACCAGAGTATGTTGGGACAAGAAGACAATGCTGTCAAAAATAATTTGTTAAATTAATTGTACCTGGACCTCCTGTCAAAATTAGTCTCAACTAGGTACGAATATTAATATGTCTTTATTATGAGCATAGAAGTACCTTTGCTTATCATAAGTCTGCTGGTCTTCTTATCAGGGACTTATCACCAGGCACTTGAAATTCACAAGAAGTGCCATGAAACCAGATCCAATCTACTTAAGCTTAAAAATCTATATAATGCTTTGATGGCTTGGGTATCACAATGAATATTCAT
>WEIV01026031.1:4941-38995 GCA_013390005.1 Calyptomena viridis
TTTGTATTGTGTTTTTCTGTTAACTTCTTGTGTAGTTGCCTCTGTTTTATTTTTTTAGCCTTTCTTGACTTTTATAATAGCCAAAAAAGATTGAAATCTGACATTGCTTCCTTCCCCAGGAAGAGAACCTTCCATCTCGAGTGATACCAGGACAGATTCCTCTACAGACAGCTATCCCTATAAACAGCCACACCATGAGTCTGTGGTCAGTCACTTCTCCTCTGACTCCCAGGGGACAGTCATCTACAATGTGGAGAATGATGCAGCTTCACAAAGCAGCAGGGACACAGGTAGCAGATACCATTATGTCTGTGTGATCATCGTCATTAGACGAGTGCAGTGGATTCCAGTGGGAAAAAAATGTATACAACCTATAACAGAGTAGTGAACAGTGTTTAGTATCCTAGATTTGTAATGAACTGTTAGCATTCACTGAAAAAAAGCATGATGTAAAGGTCTTGTTTGCTTTTGTAGACTTGTATCTAGCAAGACAAGCATTTCCAGCTGTGTTTTTCTGTTATCCACAATACTACCTGCTCTCTTTGTTACATGATTCTGTGGGTTGGAGTCTGTACAGTGCCATTGTAGGGTTTGGTAGGTGTTGTGTGTGCTACTTACCTACGGGCAGTTCCTTTGTTTCAGGGATTGCAGCTGTCAGGGTCACCACAAACTCCCATACTTGAGCACTAAGGACTTTCTGTGTAAGTGGGTGTTGGTAGTATTTACTGCACCAGGGACGAGTATGAGATAATTTCCTGCCTGTGCCATGAAAGCAAGTTAAGTTGGAATAAGCTCAGCCTGTGCCATGCAAGCAAGTTAAGTTGGAATAAGCTCAGAAGATGATCTGTGTATATGTTCCTTTGGGCAGCTGAACAGTCTGCCTGAACACTCTTTAGTTGAAAAGAGGTTAGCTGGAAGTCTGAAGGCTTAGATCTCCTCTGTTATTCATGGCCAGTGACCCTAGTCAGCCTGTTTCTTCATACAGTAGCTTCTAACACCGCTGCTGAAAAAGTAGTGCATAAGTTAAGGTCAGACTTCACCAGCATCAGAAATAGCATCTGCTAAGTCTGTTTGAAAAGTTATTTTGTTGTGCCTTAAATAGATTTTCTGAGAAGACATGTGAGTTGGATCAGTAGCTGTTAGTTGCACCAGGGTGTCAAAGTGTTCTGCTTCGTCCTTTTAGTTGAAAATTGTTGTTCTCTTGTATGCAAAATTGGTTCATTTGAAACAGTCTATGGTACATCAAAATCTGAAACAAGTATTTCAAATTTGTTTTATTTAGTATTCTTTGATTCTTCTTTTTTAGTATTCTTTTGATCTTTAGATTCTTTGAGGTCCAAGTAACTGTAATACACAGGTTAAAATAGCCCAACAGTCCTTTTAATATTTTAGCAAATACTTAATGCTGCAGATACCAGTCATAGTCTTAAGCAGGGTGTGAGAAAGAAGAAAAAGTGCAGGGTGTAAGAAAGACGAAAAAGTTGGAGCAGAATTTGAATCATGAGGAAACAAAATATATATTTATCTTCAGAGAACAAAGAAGACAAAATCAAAAATGCTTGTGGCATATTGTTTAAATAGTCTGCAAAAATGGCACAGAGTTTATTTGATTAGGTTCCTCCCTGCAAAACTTGCCATGTAGAAGTCAACAGAAAAGGAAATTAAGGGGGATGGATGATGGCAAACATGTAAGCATGAAGTTCAGCACGTAACCTTTTGTTCTGTCATTTTTGGTGACTTTGTCCTTTTCTTTTTCTTTCTTCTCCTATTCATTCTATCCTGTGTTATTCCCTTCAGCTTAGCCCATCTCTCCACCTAAATTCAGTTGTCCTTGTCTTCCCTGATTCAACCTTAGTCAGCCTGTCCTCTTAGCTAGCCACTTGTGTGGGCATTTCCCCTCTTTTTTTACCTACCCAAAACCTTTCCAAAAAAGTCAGTCTGCCAACTCATACGACTGCTCAGTCATCAAATGCTCAGTCATCAAATGCTGATTTGGGGGCTATAAAGAAGCCATCCACATTTGACCTGTCAACTGAATCGTTCTGGGCAAGAGCAGGATTCTTCATTTAATGGCCATTTACCCACTACTCCAGCCCAGAAAATTATGGACCCTATCCCACGTCATCCTCCAGGGAAGGACCACCATTGGGTCATTTGACCTCAGGCTCCTGGGTACTTCAGAATGGGGGCAGAAGAGTGGCTGCATAAGCCCTCTCTTTGCTCGTACCAACCTGTGCTGCTGAGAAAAATGTGCGTATTCTGGCTGCCCTATTCATGCAACTGAGATTTCGGGGAAGGAAGTAGAGGGTGTTCTATCTTAAGCCTTTTGATTTCATTTTCTTCTGTAACATACTCTTAGACACGCCCACAACTCCTACAAAAACAAACTTTTCCTTTGAATATCACTGTTTGCTCATGAAGCCATCCCAGATCTGGAGAATGATATATTTGAGTGATACATTCAGCAAGAGACACCTTTTAAGCATATCATTGGGCACTCAGAAATCTTGGCTTGTTGTTTTAATGAATTTTAAAATAAGCATAAAGTGTTAGCTAATATTCTTGGGATTTTAGTCCCTATATTAATGCTTTATGTTGGATTTAGTTTTTGTGTCAATATCCAGGTAAAGACAACAAAGCCAATGTCCTGCAGACTTTTGATTCTTAGCATCTCCTCCATGGTTATTAGATGTCTGATGACAATGGGACAAAATTTGCAGTTTTTGAAAGGAAGAGAAAATATTAATGCAAAGCTAGCAGCCTCCATTCTACAAGGCTAAGATGGGCTTTAAGTAGTCTATGCAAACCCTAAGCTAATGCTAATAGCACTAAACATTGTCAAATAGCTTCTGTTACCGTAGCTGATGGGTGTTAACCAAGCAATCCCTGTCAGGTTGAATTGTTTAACTAGAGAACTTGTGCATTCTGAAGTGGAACATAAGCCTCTTCTGTCTTGAGGGGAGCCAGTACAAGATATAAGATAATGCTTTTCTTGCAGTCCCTAAAACGTGTGTGACAGTCCATACTGTGAAGGGAAAAAAAGTTCCTCCAAAGCACAGACTCATGTTCAGTCACCTAAATGCTCTCTTTACTGTCAACATTTGTTTTACTTCCTTAATTTCTTTTATTTTATATAATCTGCTTGTTTCTAAAGAATTTGGCCACAAAATCACTCCACTTCGAAATGAATAAAAAAGTGAGCCTTGTGTAGCTTGCTTTTTGATTCCTTCCCACTCATTTATTGTAGTATCTTTGTAGCAATTGTAGTTGCAGTGAATTGTTTAACTGTTGAAAGTACAATCTTATGTGTAAAATCTGCTTTAAATGTTGTTGTTTTTTGTGTTAATCTCTAGAGAATAGAGAAGGCTCAGGAGAGCCATAGGCTGGGGTTATTACTCAACTCTCCGATAGTAGGGGTTTTCCTTTCTTATCATCCTATGCAAGGGGAAGGTTTGGTATATAAAGGCTAGAGAAAAGTCTATGTAGCTTATTCATTAATTCCCTTCTTATCCTGCATCTCTGCTTGGGACTACTCACGTGAGTAAAGCTATGCGTGTGTTTGTGCTTGCAGGTTTAGGACTGTGAATGTGTGAGAACCATAGAATTAAGGCAATACAGAAAACTTGTGATATCAAATACTCTTAATTCACATTTCATGTGAGGAAATGGGGAGTAAATTATGTGCAAGAGAAAATACTGTCATTCAGACACATGAGTTGTAGTAAGGGAATGTTTTTGTGTGTCATCTGATCCATGTTCACGGTTTGTGCGTGTGCTCTTAGCTTGTGGAAGATGTAAATTAGCTGACTTAGCCCTTGAGAGCCAAGTGAGGCTTCTTCACTATAGACTAAGCTAACTCAGATTGCTTAGTGTTTGCTACAAGCAAAGAGAGTGTAGATGGATAGTTAGTGCAGAGAAGCTGATGATGTGCAGTAATTTTTTATTAGATGGTAACTTGTTCGTGTGTTTGAGTCTCAGGAGTTTCAAGTTCAGGGTCATTAAAACCAACAGCAAGAAAGTGGGGCCCTTAGACTATTAGAAGACAAGGCAGAATCAACCTTTTCCTCTCCCTGTGGATTAGTGTCATTAATCAGACTCCTTGGAGGGGCTTTATTGCTCTTTTATGACCTTAAAAATGGAACCAACTCCCTGAGACAAAACCAAAAATTTATGGATACACAAACTTACCCAAAGCTGCCAGTTAGCACTGGAGTGTCTGCAGCTCCTAAGGAGCAATAGAGTCCTGCTGCTCTTGGGACAGTGAACACATGATCTGAAGGCTCTTGTCATCTCTACCATGTTCTTCTGTCCTTCCAGGCCACCTGACTGACAGTGAATGCAATCAGAGGCATGTTTCCAAAAAGAGCTCACTGGCAGACCGCAAAAGGAGTTCTAGCCGATCTCGGCGAAAAGGAGATGAGGCTCAGTCATCAGGGTACCATAGCGAAGGCAAGAGATGTTACTTTATTTCAAATATCAGTATCTTTTTGAATGTTTTTAAGATCCTCGGTTCATACATGCCTTTCCCTCATTTCTCTCTTTGTTTCTTCCATCTTTGTCTGTATTTAGTCCTGTTTTTGTTTTTTGGTTGTTTTATTCTATTTTGTTTTGTTTGTTTGATTGAAGAGTGTTGGGTTTTTATTATTATTTTGTTGTGTTGGATTGCACTTTTCACAGGGTGCATGAAGATGCTGCAAGTAGGGCTGCTGGTTTAATTAAAGTTATTTTTGTGGCTTTTCCTATCTCTATAAACTGCAGGAGAAACCCTGAAGGAGAAACAAGCTCCCAGAACTGCCCCCAAACCATCCAGCAGCACCAGCAGGCTGAGAGAATTTAAAGAGACAGTGAGCAATATGATCCACAGCAGACCACAGCAGACTTCTCATACCATCCAGAATTCCCCTCCTCGCGGAGGGAGTAGTGTGGATCAGGCAGAAACACGACCCTCAAAAAGCCTGTCTGCACACTCTCGAGACTGGGAAGTGGAGAGTACCAGTAGTGAGTCTAAATCCAGTTCATCTAGCAGGTACCGGCCAACGTGGAGACCCAAAAGAGAGTCTCTGAATATAGACAGCATCTTCAGTAAGGACAAGAGGAAGCATTGTGGCTACACTCAGCTTAGCCCCTTCTCCGAAGAAGCAGGTAAGAGTTTGAGAAGAAAGATTTATTTCAGAACGTGTAGAAAGTGGAATTTTGAACATGGAATTTAGGTCAGTGGTGAGTTGTGTCTGTGAAGCCTGGTTTCTGTGGAGATATTCATACTGTGTGTATGAGATGTCTGTTTGATTTCTCTCTGCTACGTTTCTTGTGTAAGGAAATAATAAGGGAGGCATTGCCATCTACCCTGCTTAAATGGGCATGGGGCTGTACTGCTAAGTGTCTGAAAGTTCATCCTTTGGAGTGGCCTTTTGTATTGGTCTATTATTTCCTCTGGCTTATCATATTATTTTTAAAAGATGGCTCAGAGTATGGTGCAGAAAGTACCTTGTGTATCAGTGAGGAGTTCTTGTGAGGATGTTGTGGCCTGGCAGCCAACAATAATTTATCTCGGACTGTTTTACACCACAGAAGCTGTGCAACTTGTACATAGAGACTTTGTCCTCAGCTTTGCACGTTTTGGAGGTTGAGAAGAACTGGAAGGGTAAAGGAATTTGTATAGGGAAGGTGAAAGGGAAGAAAACAAAGCTTCAGGGAAGGAAGGGAAAGAGTCAAGAATCAAGTGGAAAGACTGTGAAATCTGTAAGGAAGAATTAAAAACAAAAAACCCAAACCAACCAAATCAAGAAGTAGTGTTCCTGTCCTCTGTGAACTGCTGTTATATAAGCCTCAACTAATCATAAATGGCAAAATAAACAATGTAAAAAATAGAGCATCTGAAGTAGAGATGACAGTACTGGGAATACAGTTGGGTATACTGTAAAATTATCTTGTACAATTACAAATTATTATGGAGAAGAAGGGATTGTTACCTCAAGGGTAATATGGTAAGTTATAATTAAGGGGAAAGATTCAAAAATAAATTTGTTGGAAAGATTATTGCTTAGTATTACTAAGAATGCTGTAAAAGTATTGGGTTTTTTCCTACTTAATATTGTGAGCTTTACACTAAATTAAGGATGATGCTTCTGGTTTAACCATAGTTGAAAAGCTAAGGTCTTGTGGGTGTTTTGCTGGCATTGAAGCTTGGACTATCAAGATACATTACTTTGTCTTGACAGGTAAAGAAGTTGCTGAAAATGAGGTGAAGGAACACGGTGTTCACGAAACAAGGTCAAGCCAGTCAAATGTTAGATACAAGCGTGGTGTGCTGGGCCGGGGCACCCAGCACCATATGGGGGATCAACATCCTCACCTAATACAGAGGATGGAGTCCGGCTACGAAAGCAGTGAGCGCAACAGCAACAGCCCAGTTAGTCTGGACATGCCCTTGTCTGAAAGCTCAAGCACCCACAGGTAGATTTCAACAAGCTTCATATTTTGAATGATTGAAGTCTTGGTTTCTTTACTCTAGTTACATAATGGTGTAGAACATTTTGTAGAACAGTGCTCCTAGCTTGTAATACAGCTTTATTGGGACAGAGGAAAAATTGTAGGGAAATGGGAGTCTTTTCAGTATATTGATAGCTTACTGCTAGTGAGAAGGAAAAGAGAGGGGTCTCAGTTGAGCTAGAAGTGGTGTCTAAAATGATGCATCTGAACTATAAGTCTAAACCTTAGTCTAAGGTTTAAAAACTCCATTAAAATATCAAACTCTGTGCTTAACCTCTGAGTAGCTCATAGTCCTTTTCGTTTCAGTTAAACCATTGCTTCATAGAAGCCTTGTACAAAATGAGAAATCAATAGTGTTGAAAAAAAATCTTTGTTTTCAGACACACTTGCAGTATTTGTATGTAAAAATAAATAGGCAGCACATTGTGTTTCTTTACTTGACTTAGGAAGCTTCAGGCAATCACAAACTGACACTGTTTATAGCAAGAATAGTAGATTTACAGCTGTAAGAAACTGTTGAGAACACCTTTCAGACCACAGTTTTAATAGGCATTGCATACTCTGTAAGAGGAGAATAGAATTATTGGCCTCCTTCTTGTTAACGTCTTCCTTCCTGTTTCTCCCAAGACTTTCTTATGGTAAATTTCTTTTAAAATTAAATTAAAATGCAAGTATATGTTTATGTGTGGATACAGAGAAGGTAGATAAAATTTTTCCTGGAGACATCAGTAAAATGGTAAACTGTAATTACTCTCTTCTTGGAGGGATGTTCATATGAAGCGAGGAGGTGGATTTGTTCCTGCGTGGCGTAACATCCCAAAGTCTCACAGTAGCAGCATCTTGGAAGTGGAGTCTGCTTCATCAATTGGGAGTTGGACAAACACCCCTCACACCATTGGGAATGGTAAGATGCACTTTGGTAGGGGTGGTTATGCAAGGTAAATTGTACTGGGGTTGTTCTTTACTTTCTGGATGTTTGTCTTCACAGTGGAGTTATAAGAAAAGGGAAGAGAAACATTGAGGAACATAACATGTTTTTTTACAAGATAAAATTTATAAGCTTTACCAGAAGGGATTGCAAAAAACTTTGTTGGAGTATTCCTTTGATGGTGTCGCTCTGGCATCTCTTGAGTATTGACTTAACTGATAATATAAAGCTCTTTTTCCTATTCTTTCTTGTAACTCAGTATTCTGCTATCAGGGGAAAATACCCTCCCAAGCCTAACTTAAGATAGATTAGTAGACTCCTGAAAACAGGCTTGTAATTCTATACAGATTTCAAAACTGTCAGAAATGCGAATGTTTATTCACAGGATGTTTGGGCTGATGTTGAGCTTTTCTGCAGATATGCATTATGGTATCATCTCTGGGGACAGGAAAGAGAGGAGAGAGAAAGAGAATGATGACTGATTGATTTCTACTGTGTAGGATATTGATATGCTTTATTTGCCTCCCATTTTTGTCTGTGCAGTTAGATGAAAAACATCTCACTTGGAATCCATTTTACATTCAAAAGCTAGTGATCTGGTAATTTGACATTGAATTGTTTACCAATTGTAATCACAGTAAGAAGCCTCAAGATTTCATCATCAGCTTAGGGTTAGCTCTTCCAATGGTTCTCTCTGTTCCATATGCTGTTTTCTTGGGTCAGGAAATCCAGGGGTAGGCTGTGCTACAGGGGAGCTTGAAGCAATACTGTATTGGGCAGGGTTTTAAAAGTAAAGTTTTACAAAGGAAAATTTATGATCTGCAATTCTGTGGTCTTTGCTTTATCAGACTGTTGTGTTCTAGTGTTACGTTCTTCTTTAATACTTTGTCTTTTAAGGGGTACTTTAAGAGATTTAACTATCCAAAAAGTGTTTGGGTTTTTTTTTTTGTAAAGGTGGAGAGATGTTTGTTCCTTTAAAGAGTGAATTGGATGAGTTGCAAGAGGAGGTGGCAAGGAGAGCACATGAGCAAGAACTACGCAGAAAAAGAGAAAAGGAAATGGAAGCAGCAATGGGCTTTAATCCCCGTCCCAGCAGGTTCATGGATCTTGATGAACTGCAGAATCAGGGTAACTTTTTGAATGCAGTATATTTTGCAAGGTGGCAGTTCTGAAGTTTTTTGAACCCTTGAACTTAATTTCCTCTTGTGTGTGTTTCTCTGTCTCTGAATCCGCTGCCCATTACAGTTTTGTGCCTTCAGTTAGTGAAATACCACCTCTTTCAAACCTGTAGGATGTGAGAAAACTGGTTGGTATTTTGACCAAATTTCTTCTTAAATGAGAAAATAATGCAAAAGTTTTTTAAATATATTTACATCTTTCTATTTTTACAGGGATACATACTATTAATAGTATTGATATCTAGATTTAGACATAGGGCTTTAACCAACATCTTGGAATGAGCAGGACTGTTTGTAACGTTCAGGCGCCTCAGCTCCACCCACAGCATGGCTTGTTTGTATAAACCATTGTTTTGTTTCTGGTTGATTTTAGTAGCTTTGCAGCCCTGAGCAATTCTGCTTGTTCCTGCCTTTGTGCTTTCTAATCTTTCTCCCTGCCCAGCTGTGCAGCCACAGCACAATCGTGGGAACAAGTAATCGGGCAAACTTCAAGCTGAATCTAGTTGAAAATCTGAGTTGGGTTTAGGTTATATATCTCTTCTAGGGAAAAATAATTGAAAAAAATTAAAAGCCAAATATTAAGATTGATTGTCTTTTCCGCGACTCCTCATCTTTCTGGCAGATGTCAGCAGAAGAGGTTTAATTGGAAGGATGGAGCTGCAGAAAAGAGAACATGACAGGATTCCCATGTAGTACTTTTGTTTGTTTTAATCCTAAATCTCCATCAGAGACAAGGTGGGATAAAGTGCACTGCCCCAGTCAAGAGTGAACCCTGAAGGCTGCTGGAGCACTTAACTGGGGGTCCTTGGTGGGTCAGCAGAGCCAAGAAAGGTGTAGTGAACACCGGGGCTCTGGTCCAACAAATGCATGATCAGGGCAATCCCACTGTGGCCTCCTGTGTTGCCAGGCCTCCTGGCGTCCCCATGCTGCTTGCTCCAACCTGATGTAGATAAGAGTTGAGGGCTGCTTTGCTGCTGTAACAGCAGAGGGGAAGGAGAAGGGCAGCCCACAGCATTGCCAGCTCTGGACACAGTTCTGAGCGTGCTCTGCAGCCTACAGCCATGCTAACTGCTCAGCAGCCAGGGTGGCACTGTGCCAATGGCAGCTGAAAAATACGATCCCTGTGAGACTGTCTGACTGGGAATGTTTCTATAAGTTTTGCTGACCATCAGTTTTTCCTTACAGTCCTACCTGCTGGTAGCCAGGAGAAAAATTCTGATGTACCAGGGTAGATGGATATCTTTTTTATTTGTATAGTGTTTACTTTTATACTATAAATGCTAATGATGTAAAAATTGAAAAGCAAAACCTCTGTTGTTGAGTGCGAGGATGTTGTCTTCTCTGCTTCTTCTGCCCAAAAGAAAATAGCATATTCTCCAATACATTATCCCTCTTTGATCTCTTGTATTAGTTGGTAGAAGCAAAAATTGCTTAGTTTTAATTTGTTAAAAAGAAAGTAAACCAGACTGATTCTTAATCAAAAAAGAATTCAGTAGAATGTTTGAGGAGTTTAGAGGCAGTGCTTTGAGATCTGAGAAAGTCTTTGTTTATTCCTTTTAAGTCTTTCCCCACCCCAGTCAGAGATCTAATAGCTTAACAATAAGAGACTGCTCGACTGTCTGGAAGGCTTGCTTGTGTGCAGAACTCCAGAACACTTGTGACTCATCTTCCCCTGAAGAAAACTGCTAAAGTCATGCAAAGAAAGCTAACTTTAGTGTTCTGGCCTTGATTGCCAGGCGAGAAAAATCAGTTGCATTGATTTCGAAACTGAATGTGCTGCTTGATTAACTCACTGCTCTAACAACTCTCACTTCTCTCTCCAGTACTAACTTTTCAAGCAAGTTCTTTGCGGTTGTGGTATAAGAGTTTGTATTTGCATCTGTGCACAAGAGTGTTGGGGAACAGGTGAAGCCACACCACAGCATGTGTTATGCAAGTTGAGAGAACATAATTTATTGTTGGCTGATAAAGATACTCGTATTCTCTACTTGTATTCTGTATGTCTACAGAGTGGTATTCCATTAAATATTCTGTTAAAAAAACCCCACCCCTAAACAAAGCAAAACGTCAAGTTCTATTTTCTGTTTCCCCCTGCCTCAATCAAATGTGTATATTTTAGTGCATAACTCACATAATGTCTAAGAGGTGACACCAGATAGTTCATGCTTTTCTTCCCTTGGAACTGGATGTCCTGATGCCAGGACACAGTTTATTTTCTGCGTCCAAGACGATTTATCCATCTCTTCTCCAACACTGTTTTCTAAATTGTTGCAGAAAGAATTCTTGATAGTTGTCCCCTCCTTCTAAGCTTCTGTATTTTTCAAGCTGCAAGACTGTTTTGTATTCTGTATGTCTTTCAGCAGTTGAGTGTATGCACTGAACACATTTGTAGAAGTATTTCATGCAAGCATTTATGCTCATACTCAAGTCTGAGTTTTCTGCCCCAGACGTGTTCAGTTGTTTGTTTCCATTTTATATGGAAGTAGTTGGATATCTGAAGATGACACAGATAGGTTTTGTCAGGAAACTTAATGTACAAGGAAAAAAACCTGACCTACTGTATTTCTTTTACTGATTCGGTTTAGATTTAATTCTAAATTTAGATTAATTCCTACTTAACAGAAGTAATTTGAACTGGCTCTGTGATATGTCAGTACCATATTTTGTACTGATTTAGATTGTTGAAAATAGTAGCATAAGCTAGTACAACTCTCTTAACTAAAGAAAATTTGAGGGGAAAAAATCTGTTTCATGTTGCTTTACTGTGTGGATGTCAAGCATATCAGGGTGCTCAAGATGTACTTCTGCTTAGGGAGAGTTAAGAAAGTCTGGGATGTGTGCAGCCTCTGCAGTACTCCGTATGTGGAAGAATTGGATGATCACAAATGGGATGAGGGTAAGTGAGGGTTCTGCAATGAATGAAACCAAAATGAAGGGTGCTGCCCATTGCAGGGAGGAGTGATGGCTTTGAGAAGTCGATGCAGGAGGCAGACTCAATCTTTGAAGAGTCGCTGAATCAGGAGCAGAAGGGAGATTGTGCTGCAGCTTTGGCTCTCTGTAACGAAGCTATATGTAAGTAACTTTAACCGCCTGAGCTATTGCACTTTTGACAGTTTACTAATATCATAGGACAGAGTCTGAAACATTGAATCCATTAAATGGGGATCCAGATGGTCTTTAGAAACATACAAGTAGACAGAATTTTTCGTTTTATAAGCATTCCCTTTGGGGTGGGGGGTTTAGTTCTATTCCTCTTCATCTCTGTTTTTTCATGTTTGCATTCATTTTATTGTTCTTTCCAGTGCTAAGGTAATAACAGCACTGGAGTGCTGATGTGCCCTTTTTGGTGATAAATGGTATGTTTCAGCAAACATCTAGTAGGTAACTCCCCTTGTCACTCGGTCCTCAAAATTTTCCCCCTTTGTCAGGCCAAATTGCAAAGGCCATTAAGCCCCCCCTTTATCTCATGGAGGGTGTAGCATAGGAAGAAAATAGTAGCCCCTCTTGAGTCCTCTGGATTAGCAGAAATGAACTATGCTGTACTTGAACTTTCATGAAGAAAAAGGCACTAGGATGTTGAAGTGCTTAAATGCATTGTGACCTTTGAGAATGTGTGCTGTGTGATTTCATTTTATTTTTGGTGTTTTTCCATTATGACTGGCTGGCTGTCTCACCTCATGCTCCCCTCTGTCTGTATAGAATGGCTGCAGACAGGGTGGGTAGCTCCCGTGCATTTGCATTTAGAAATTGGCTTTTATGGACTGCAGGATAAAGGGTGCAGCGTACAGCTGTTGCAATAACTCCATTAGCTTCCATTCCAGCAATGTGTATGCTGAATCTCAAATCCCAGCTGGGTATTCCTTTACATAAAGGGAGTCGCCAGGTATGGAGGATACAGGAGAAGAATAAATGACAGAGTAAAACATCATTATGGTAGGGTTGGGAAGAGCCTCTGTGAAGGGAATGAGAAGTTGGGTAAAACAAGAATATTTTTTTTATTTTATTTTGATTTAGTTTCAATTAATATGTTTGTACACCTGGCTAAGCTGAATGTGCATTAATGGAAACAATAGCATCCTTGTGAATTCTTCTGTGGCAGTATTTGCATGGTCCATGTTTTATGTTCCTGCTGCATCTTTTTTCTTTTTTTTTTCTTTTTCAATTTTATTCCTTTTTTCTGTTTGTTTTCTGCTATGTTTTCTTTTGCATTTTAGCTAAACTAAGACTTGCCATGCATGATGCCAGCGCTAGTACTCACAGCAGAGCCCTAGTCGATAAGAAGCTGCAAATCAGTATCCGAAAAGCCCGGAGCCTCCAGGATCGCATGCAGCACCAACAGCCACCGCAGCCGCTGCCTCCGCCAACCTGCCACCCACCGCAGGGCGGCACCATGGCCCAGTCTACAAGGTAGTCCAAGTACATCACCCAGACCCAGGTCTGAGCTGCATCCATTAGCAGTGCAGTCTGGAAAGAAACAGCAAACTATGTATATTCCCCTGGATAGTCCAAGTCCTACTGTGTTACACCCTATTCTTCTCTAGGTTAAATCCTATTATGAGACAGTCAGCTACCCTGTTTTCCCCCTCACCACCCTCCTTCCCTCAGTCTTTATAGAATAGTTCAATGTGCATGTGTCCAGAGTGTGATCTGTGACAGATAATTGTAGCAGTCACTGATGGGCAGCATTGATGTCTTATGCACCAAGGGAAAAAATACAGTAGACAACAATGTGCTAAAAACGTGGGGATGTGTTAGGATGAAATGTGACTTTGTAATCAGGAGCAATTTCAGGACTCAGTCAGTAAAAGAGCGTAACACAATAAAAATCTTGCTATATTTGTTTTTATGTTGGGAACAGCAACCAGTGTGTTTAGTGCTCTGTAGTGTGAAAACTGTCAGGTACACCGATCTTTTCTTTCTAGTCCAGTTCTCTAGTGGTGCACTGGTACAACTCTTGGATCCAGATCCTGATCCTGTCACCTTGAATATCATTCTTCATTTTCTTTCTGTGCTTCCCAGCATCCTGTAGCCTGGCTTACCAGCCCTCCTCAGTGTCTCTTCATGATTCTTTCTTCCATACTGACTTTAATTATAGTGTAATTAACTCTGCTGTAGCTGATCCTTTCTTCCTACCCTTTTTAGCATGCAGCTTAATCCTTTTCTTTCCATGCCATTCCCTCCTAGCACTAGACCATCCCTATGCAATTTCTAGGCTGTTTCTTGACGTGTTACTTTTCTTCCCTCTCCCCTTTCTTACATGTCATATTATCAGAAGCTTAGATGAAATCTCAGAATTCTTTTTCTGTTTCTTTTTGTAAAATGCTGCATACAATTATATACAAAACCAGTTACTTTGCATACCTACCAGGCTATAGTTCATAACATTCTTTTCCTGAAGTACCTGAATTACATGTAAAGAAGGCTGATCTTTTTTGTCAATTAGCGATCTGTCATATCCCCCTTTACAGGAGAAATGCAGAGCCTAAATTATGTATTTTGGTAGATTCTAACAAAATGAAAACTTTCTAAACTAATTTTGCTAATGCTAAACTTGCTCACTGCTGCTCTGTGAAAAAAAGCATTACTTTTGCAAAAATTTGTATCCGACCAATTATTAATATTGCAGCCAATGAGAAAAACCTATCCGTAGCCAGAGTTCTGTACTCTTGCTTTGATATAGATAATGTTGTAGACTGTGCAAAGTTTGCAGTTACTCAGAGAAGGTTGTTCTGCCTCACATGTCAACTAGGTCTTCATGGTAACTTTCACTCTGTGCATCACAAGGAGGAAACAAAGCAATGATCTTACAGTTGGAGCTGTTTGTAGCTTAGCATTTTCTCACAGGCACATGGACTTGGTACTGTTTTTTCTGTCTATATATTGAAATGCTAACTAAATGCAGAAAAGTGCCAAGGACGTGTATAACGCAAGGATACAATTTTCTTGCGTTGCTACATAAAAGTATGAAAATTATTTTCTAGAAGTATGCTTAGAATACACATTATTGCAAAATAATAGTTCTATATTTAGCTTGAACTGTATTTAGTGTTTTGAATAAATATATCAAAATTATGATATTTGTGTATTCTGAGAATACGAAGATGATATGACAGAAATTTCAACCTGTTCCTTCCATTTGTCAAGTCATCCTTCCTGAAGTTGCCTGGAGAGAGGGGAACCTTAGAGGAATATTGTCAGTTTATGATTGTCAGTTTGTAATCACAAACATGTCCAAAGTATTTTAAAAATTATCAAAGATGTTACTGTTGAAAACAGTTGTTTTATTTTATATAGATGCTGGTTTTACTATTCTTACAGTTATCCTTACCCTCCACATGCTCAGTCTGCTGGTTGCAGTGCCTAGGGTTCTGTACAAGACTTTATATAGAGCCTCACTGTAGCAAAATATTCTTAAAAATATGAAATGGATTCATATTTTTATAGGTCGTTTATAGATAGTTGGATAGCTAGAGTAGGAAATCAGAGTTAGAAGCGAAGGACTAACATGTATATATCTACTGAATTGCTGCAAATCTTCATCAGAATACAGTGAGCAAAGAAAAGCATGTTGAGGTGTATGTCACCTATTGCACTCTCTGTACCCTTGGAATAAACGTAAGCAATGACTACTGCTAATCATTTACTCTTCTGTGTGTTTTAGTGAACAGACTGGCCCGCTCCAAGTACTGCTGAGCCAGGAGGTACCACTGGAACCCAACAAAGAAGTGGAATTTGGGTCCAGTTCTTTCTTCCACCCACCTGCTTCCTGCCATGAATTGCACTCATCATTATATCCAGAGTCTTCCTCCTTGCCCCCTTCTGAAAGCAATCCATCCAACAGGATCTCTCCAAACTTCCAGTCTGCTTCTGCTGATTTTCATGACCAAGTTCCCTCTTTTCCCTATAGGCAAGGGTTGGCAGAGAGGTCTGCAAGAACTGAGAATGATGCCCACAATAGTGGGGAATTCACTGACATCACAGCCACAGGGCTAAAAGACTATAGGGAATGCTGCAGTAGCAGCAGGTTAGAAGAGGTTCATAACATAATGTCTGTTCTCTCACCTCAGTACAAATCCAAGGCTAACACAGTAGACTCGGGGTCTTTGCCTACACTGTTTCCCTGTCCACATCCTCCACAAGCAGCATCTCCTGAAAAGGACAGCCAGCAATATCCTTGTTCCAAACTTGCAAGCTCTCCAGTGCGGCCCAGCATTGATCATTTAGGGGCCTATCATGTAATGGTCCCTGCAACTTCATCCCCTACACAGCAGTGCTCCTCGGATCCTTTGCAGAAAACAAATAAGTACTCCAGAGCAAACAGCCATGAAATTTTATTACCCTCACAGGGTGAATATGGCACAGCAGAACATTGCAAATCTGAGGCTTTTAGTACAAAGGGACATGTTCGCTCCTTGGCAGAGCAGTTTCAGAAAATGCATGCAGTCTCACAAAGAAAAGGTACTCATGAAAAAGGCTGGATTGCTGCAGTGTGTCAGGATGAGAAGTCTCCAAAGTTAACACAAAAATCTTTCATCAACCCTTCATCCTCTGGTTACAGACAGCTAATCCATCAAAACCAAGAAAACAAAAACCAGTCTTCTGAAAAATTACACTCAACTGTGGATATTGGGGACAGGGTAGTTTCTTTGAAGGGTTTTACTGCCCAGCCTGTTGCTTCTAAGAGTATTTGTTCTCACAGTGAAGAGCTGTGTAGAAGAGGTGGACAGAATATAGCAGACCCGGCACCCTACGTGGAAAGGCACTGTCATGATGGAGGAATGAAAGAGGTGGATGATGGAGCTACTAGTAGCATGGTTGCCTCTATGCCTGTGGACCATTGGGTGAATAATGTTACTAGGTATTACAGTTCTCAGAAGGCTAATAAGAATACTGAATGGCTTCCTGTACCTGGGAGGAGTTCACTCCTTTCTGATCAGAGAGCAGTTGGAGATGACTCGAGCAGGATCCCAGTGCATCTGCATCCACAGTGGAATCAAGACACAGAACAGGAGCTCTCAGAACTGGAATCCCTCTATCAGACTAGTCTGCAGGCATCTCAGGCCACTAGGCCTTTCTTGGGAAGACAGGACAGTGCTAGGTATCCATTTGACCAATCAGGTAAGAATGATGGAGCTGTTTTTCTTGGTTGACCTGCCTATGTACTCCAATATAGGTGAAGATACGTTTTTCCAGTCGATTTAGTTAAACGGGCATTAATTTGTGCACAGATGCAGAAAAATTCAGGTTATGGACTTTGAAAACATTCCAGCTGACTAGAGAAAGCAGCGTGGTAGCACTGCCTGGGGAGGCTGCATAGTAGCTGTTGGTCTTGGCAAACGGAAAGCAACATCTGTTAGGAGTAACATAGAAATAATTGATCGCATTTTCAAGTAGGGAACTACCTGCTTATGTCAGGCTGCTGAATTCTGCTGTTTACAGGTCCTGTATCACCTCTGTAATGTACTAAACTGTTTCTATGGCTGAAATCAATGTTCTCCACATTTGTGAATTTTAACTGATTGTATTGAATTTGGGAATTTAGTCTGTACCTAGTTCAGGGGAATAACTTTTGAAAGTGTTTCCAGATCTGTGAGAGTTGAACCTGTGTTTTGGTAAGGACTTCCTTCTTTAAGTCCTGGAAAATTACTAGTGAAAGCAGCACTGCAAATACACGGCCTACACTAAGATCCATGAGACCGCGTGGATTAGTTGGTGCTGAAAGAAAATGAACAGATTCTGTTGGTGGGGACATCCAGCTTTGCTAGAGACATTCAGTTAGAGTCTGAGGGCAGCAATCCAGTTCCACTTCAGTTGATCTGATCTCCTGCCTGAGATATAGAGCAACCTTGTTTCTCTGCTTACCACAAGTGAAGCAAATTTCTTTATAATCTGTGTCATAGCATTAAAGCCACAAAATTTTTGGTTAAATACAAAGCAGCCTGAAACTGGGTGGGTGGGTACCAGAGTGATACATATATAGCTATAGGTAAATACTGCAATGCATACACAAGGCAGGCTTTGCCCTGCCCTGCCCCCATGGAGGTAGAGTCTCTCTCATTCCTCTCAATGTACTGTGACCAGAGTGAGTACTGCAGTAAACTCTTGAACAGGTTTTTGTTCAACAGCTTGAGTTTTCTATGGAACTCTCTTGTCTTGCAGTCCACTCGCAGACCATTTGAGACATCAAAATGTGGCCATTTCCCATTTGTTGTCCTTTTGGTTTTCTTTCAGTTAGGCAGGATCTGACCTCACAGCTTTGCAGGTGCTCTCTTGCATGGGCTTGAATCAGAAGGTCTTTATATGTTCCTACTAGTGGACTGATTATGGACGTTCTTTCTGGAAATCTACCAGGATAAAGCCCAGTTGCTTTAGTGTTAGCTGGAGCTTCAGAGTTCTGTCATCAAATGCCCCACTTCTTATGCTGACTTTTCTTGCCTATTCTCCCACTACCTATATGAGGGATGTGAGATACAGATACTGTTCTGAAGTGTGAAGTGTATTTGGGATCTTTACCCCTGGTTAGCTGTGACTTCCAGTTGTTTCTTCCCAAGTTCTGCAAATTCTGTATAAAACTGAAAAGTTTGAACCAATGCATCTACTGTGATGAACTGGATGAAAATCACCAGAGTTAGTTCTAGGACAGCTCTTTCTTGCTTTTAACTTGGATTACCTATTCATTTGCAAATAGTGTTTTAAGTTTTCTGACCCATACCAACTGGTTTTGTCAGACCTTTACATTGGGAGTCATGTAGGGGTGAAAATGCCCCTATTTCACTAGTGGAGTGTTAAAGCCAAGACCTGCTCCTCCAAAAGTGCCACTGCAATGCAGAAAAGATGTCATTATTTCAGCACATCACTTTTCTTCTTTTATAAAGAGTTTCCCTGTGACAGCCTTTATTATGCCACTGATTTGCCTGTGTGTTCCATGAGAAATTTTAAGATTTTAACTGGTTGATGGGGATGGCACTGAAGTGAAGTAATTGTAGCAACCCTAGTTAAAAATAACACTTCTAACTATTTAACCAGCACAACAAATGGCTGAAAAACTAGCACTAGGTGGGAACAAGCAGGTGACTGTGGGGAGAACCTAAAGTTGACTTACTTATCCCAGGTAACTTCGGGTGACTTCCTTCTGGTAGCTGATTTTTGGCCCTTTAAGCCCCCTAAGCAATCTCACCTCTGTATCACTCAAGTGCTGGTGTGCAGTTAAATCTCTCAAATAGTTCAATTAACTGCTCCCCAGAAGCCTGCAAAAGGGCAGGTGAAGCAGGAATAATATCCTGATAGACTGTCTCCCTTTGAAGTGTTGGAAGTTAGCTTATGTATTAATGTTCCAAGGGTCTCTGACTTCTCGTTCTGTCTGTATAGTCTGTCTGTCTTTGCTGGAGTCAGACCTAAGATAGTCAGAAGTGTGTCTTAAGGTGCGTTGAATTTAACCACAGTGTTTTTCTTGCCAGTCTCAGTGAACCCGAATGTGAGGAAGCTGCCTCCTGCAGCTGGCATGGGTCTCTCGAAAACCCCAACAGCGGAGATCGAGCGCAGTCTGTGTGGATCCACTGTCTCTTCTGTCTCCAAGGTGACATGTTGTTACTTAAGATGTACTAGAGGGGCAAGTGCTTGGCATGTGCCAGAAAGAATTTATAGTGGGAGAAATAAAATGTATTATGCAAAAGGTACTGGGGTCATTGATACTAATGTTAGAATTTTAAGTGCAGTCTAGCTCAGGATTAATTAGCTAAAATATGAGTGAATTGTGCTACATGCAGCTTGCATGCTGTCAAATGGTCTAAATTCTGACTTGGAGAAACTGAAGGAGGATCCCTGGAGGATCCCCAAAACTGTAAGATGTAGTCCCTTTGAACTCCCTTGCATCACAACTTAAGATAACTACTTCTTGATGTTACCACTTGCAGGGGCACAGGCTTTTTTTTTTTACTGTGTCACTACATATTTTTTAAGTGGGGAATAATTTGGTATTTGCTATGGTTGGTCACCTCAGAATGGGAGATTCTTTTTCTTCTTTTTTGAGGGGTAGAAACTGTTTCAATAACTGGCAGTTAAATATCAGTGCCTCTATATGAAGACATGAAAGTATTTTCAAGGGGAAATGGCACTTCCTGTAATATTTCCGTACTTGATAGAGGGAGTTTAAATGGTCTTCCTTTTAGGGAACAAAAGAAAAGAAAGAGGGAATAAACATTTCCCTTGCTAGCATAGGATTAACAAGTTCCAATGCTCAGCAAATAATCCTAGATTTATTTTTTTGTTGTTGTGGGAAGACTATAGTACTTTATCATAGGATGAGTCTCAGCTGCAGCTATGATTCTCTCTCCAGGGGCAGTGATGCCTGTAGTAACAGTCAGTCCTTTTGGTAGATTCATCCCAGTAGAAACATTTTGTCCTGCCTTTAGATATTTATAAAAGAAAGAATCTCACTTACACAAATCAATCAGTGTATATTTACTAATGGAAGAAAGACTATAAGGAATAATGTTTTTAATCACCAGATCCAAACAGGCCCATTTATCTTAAGTTTTTAAGATAGTACCTGGATGAAGGATTTCAAAAAGGAAAAGGTCATAGAATATCATTGAAGTATATTCCATTAGATTTCTATTCATCTCTTTCCTAAAGTATTATACAAAATTGATATTATGGAGAGCCTTTTCTGAAATGTGTGATATTGTCTGCAGGTCACATATACCAGAGAACATAGCAGGGAACCAGAAGAAGAGGAGATATACAGTGCAGAGAATTTCCGTCGCATTGCTCGCAGTCTCAGTGGGACAGTTATCTCAAACAGAGAAGAGACCTTGGTCTCTTCTCACAGTTTTGTAAGTGGAATGATGTGCAGCTTTCCAAAGAACCATCATCTATCTGTAGAGTTACTGTTTTCTCTGTCTGTGTTTATTAGTTAACAAACAAGACACCAGACAACTGCCATGGTGATAATAAGCCATGGTGAAGGTGTGTCTTTTTTGTTCTCTATTTGGAAGAAGAATAAACTTTTATTTAAGTAACAAAGCCATCTTCTTCAGGTGTCATTGCAGAGTAATAGCTACTGTAGCTGCTAGCTGACATAAATTGCCAATGGGCTAAAACATCCAGTGTGAACTTTTTTTTCAGTTGACTTAAAGTATTTTCAAGAAAGCTTCTCATACTCCTGTAATTTTAAAAAACCCACCAATAGTCTTGTGAAAGTTTCTGCTCTTTTGTGGGTATATTCAGCAAGTAGCATTTTTAGAGAGTAAAAGTCAGCATTAAAGGGGAAACGATTCAAGACATGGTACATAAAATGCAGTAGTCTTACAAGTAAATTAAAAGTGTCAGTGAGGAAAACAATAGCAGAGTGTTTAGCAACAGAGCCAGATATAATCTGACATTTTGGCTTGGACTGAGTTTTTTTGCAAAAGGTACTTAAGTATTATTTATTTATTTTTATTAACTGCATTAATAAATGTAGAAGAGTATCAGTTATTTAAACTGGTTGGTCCAGTTGCATATTTCTGCTGTGTACCATAAGCTAAGAATATGTCAACTTCTGAGTGTTTTCTCCTCAATGCGCTTTAATTAAGGGCTTTAACACGTATCTCGAGGTTCTGGCAGAAGCAGTTAAAAACCTCTAGCTGTCCAAGACCCACTCTCTCTGCTGGACATTTTTATCCCCACAGCACGAGCACCAGTAGGATGTCTGTCTGTTACTCCTCTGTGAGTTAGGCACTGGGCTCAAGTCTGTGATGGTTTGTTACTGTGCCGTTCAGCCACCCCTGCTCTTTGGTGTAGGTACCTCCTAACAGCGTGAATTGATACACCACGGGGAAATATTTCAGCTGCAACAGGTAGTTTATAGTCTGCAATCAGAGCTTTCAGAAAAGCCTGCTAGAAAATTGGAAGGAAGGGTCAGCAGTATTCTCTTTATTTGGTAGCTTGTATAGCTTGCTAGTTCCAGTGCTGACTGGCCTGCCATTGTTTTGTGGGTTCCATTTGTGAATTAAACCGCCAGGAGTGGTTTGTGTTTGTTTTGGCTTTTTCTCTTTGGTATCATTCCAGTCAGATGATCTTAAGTAGCCCACCACTGCAGTAAGAGCCTTACTGGATTGATGCAGTTTTTATTTGTCTGTCTTTTTCACATACAGATGCATGTTTTTGTTCTGGTGACTCATCCCTTTCTTCCTTGAATCAACATCGTCTTTGCTTGATTCAACCCAGCTCTGTGTTTACTCATCATTTTATGTTCTGTTCTTCTCCTTTCTCATTTTATAAAAGGAAGCACCAAATACGAGGAAATTGCCAGTGGACACCAGCCACCGTTCTTCCAGCTCCACTTCCCTTCCTTTCCCCCATGATCCTCCTGTATTTCCCTTTGATCCCCAGCACAACCCAAACCAGGTGCAACACCCACCCCATGATGTACTGATGCCCAGCATGGTGGGCAAGGCACGTAAACTGTCAGGTAATCACAGGACTTTTCATCCTTCTTCATGATCAGAAATATTGCTGAAATACAGCTCCTCGCTTCTTGTCTTTCACCATCTGCCTGAATTCCTCCAGATATCTGGAAGTTTCTTCTACTCTGCCCTTTGGAGTTTTTCTTTGGTTCTGTGCTAAGTGTGCATAACCAAAGCCAACAATCTTTATGGAAACATCATGGTGACTTTATATAAAATCTAATTAATATTTCTGTGAGGTATTTTCTTTAGTGTAAAAGTGGCAGTAAGACCATCACCTTGTTGCCATGTATGAGAGTACTTCCACAATCTAATCATTCTCACAAATCACACATGCAGTTGTGCCAGTAGAAATAACTAATTCCTGCATGAGAATTATTTTGCCTGTGACAGCATCAAAACCAGTTTGATCTACCAGCCTTTGAAATACTTTGTTGGGCTCCTCCATCGTGACACAAGGGGCTAGTAAAGAAATCTGAAGTCTGTGACAGCAGCTGTGGTAGGATAAGGAGGAAATGCAGTGAGGAAAATGAATGCTGGAAAGGGTACATCTAGCTTTTATTCAGAATTGCATGTCAGCCAGTAACTAGATATACTGGTCGTTTTGTCGTTCTTCTGTCACCTGCTGGCCACTGCTGAAAGTTCTGAGAGAATGAAACAAAAAAATAGAACTAAGCAGACTTTTTTTTTTTTTTTTTAAATTTCAGGAGATCAGAAGAACATCATCCAGAAACTTTTGGTTGTGCCTGACAGGGGTGAAGCTTTCCAAGGTGAAGACTACCCAGCTGTTGCACTGAGCTATGGGAGTCTCCCTTGTGCACTCAAAGGCACCCCCTCCCAGGGGCAAAAGCCTCCTGTTAATCCACATTTAGGAGGTGGAGCACTGAGTGTCTCTGGCCGTTGGCTGAACACAAGTTACCCTGCCAGGCAAACAGCCACATTACCAGATAAACGAACAACGCTCTGGGGGAAACATGCTGGCCAGCCAGGCAAGAATTTACAGGAAGGCTTCCTCCAGCATCCTTCGCAACATCCAATGCATGAATCTTATGCCATGGGTTGCAGGCTACCAGCCAGCACAGACTACAGCACTTTAAGAATACCACGTGAGCCTTCTTGGGATCCCGGTGCCTCTCAGGGTTGCCCTGTGCCCCCTTCTTGTGTCAAGGCCCCGGGTCCAAGGAGAGTTGATATGCCCCCAGAAGAAGACTGGCGACAGAACAGCTACACCCCTCAGCCTGGCAGAAGGCGGATGCTGCCAATGCATGCGATGGATGGGACCTTCTCTTCTGCTTCGCAGGCACACAGAAATATGCTGGCTCGAGCAGCAGCAGCTACTGCCACCATGCAAAATAATGGCTGGTGAGATCCTGTCAGCTCCATGTGCCCTAATAATCTGCTCTGAATGGACTGTAGCTAATGCCAGAGCATGGATTGCGTGGAGACAGGAAGCTTTCAATCAGTACCTGTACCAGTTTGTCTTAAAATGTAGCTGTACAGTCTGTGGAAACTAATTGCACTGTATTTCATTTCTGACACTACTGAACTGCTGTCTGGATGAGGAATCTTAGCTATTCTAGTCCCGGCCTCTCTTAGCAAACAAGTGCTATAGGAATGGTGAGCTTCAGGGGCATTGGTTTTACGGGTAAGTTCGGAAACTTGTGCATGTTTTGAAGGAAGACGGCAACTAACAAAAGGACATTTTTAAGGACTCTCTTTCATAAAATGTAGCTTTGGTAAATTCTTCACATAAAAAACCCAATCCATTTGTTTTCTTCTTCCTCTTCTGTTTCTTCCTAGGGAAAAAAAATTGGCCCGCCTTGTGAGTTCCAGTAAATCTGTACTTGGCAGGTGGCAGTTAGTAAAGCACAGTAAAGCATACCCAGTTTTCAGTGTGCTGAGATCTTGTTCAGAGATCACAGCTGTAATTGCTGCAGAGGAAGTGGCAGGGAGTCATTGTTCATCAGTAAAACTGAATTTTCCCCACTTCCTTAAGGCAAACTAACAATGCTTCAAACAGAAAAGACTGTTAAAGCTGCACGCTTAATTACACCAATGTAAACACAGAATAAGTTTAACTATTTTAGTGTCAAACATACTTGCTTTTGTAAGTATTTTTAAAATAAATCTATCAAAATAGTTCTGTTTACCTGTGTATGAGCTTTCTTTGCTATTTAGCTTTACTCGTCAGTTGGCTTGAAACTTCTGATTTTCTTATACATGAACAAACATGAGTAAATTGTTTATTCTCGTTCACTAACAAAGTTTATATAATAAAGACTTAGATTGGAGGATGTGCCTAATTTTGACTCTGGACTTCATGTGTTTCATTACTACTCAGCACTTAAATTTCATAATGGACAGTAATTAACACTGTCCTTTGAAAAGTATTTTGAGACTTCTTGTTTGAGGGGAAACTACAGCATCACATCTATGCGAGATGGTCGTGTATGCCGATACACAGAAAAAATCATTAGAAATGATGGGTGTAGTGAAAAGTATCGTTTTACTCGCACTTGCGCTCCTTGCTCCTGCAAACGCTTTCAAGTGTGATGGTTCCGAGGTGTTTGAAAGCGCGGAGGGCGCAGCCCGTGCCGGGAGCGGGGCTGGAGCCCGCGAAGGGCTGCCCTGCCCTCTAGTGCACGGCGCTCCTGCACGGCCGCACCCGCGGGGCTTCGCCCTCGCTGCGTGCTTGGCACCTCAGGGATCGACGGAATTTCGTCAGTGTCATTTCTCAGTTGCTGTTGTATCAGTTATTGTTGCAGTCTCATGTAACTACATGTGGAATTGCGTTTAAATTTGGGATTATGTTGCACAGTTCTTCGCACTTAACTGGCCCACTACCAGAACAAAGTGCTCTGTTCTTCCACCCCTCCATTCCAGAAAAGCTCTCATGACTTTTTACTTTTTCACATAATGGTTTTGCCAGTTTAATAATATGGAACTTTAAACTACTAATTTTCTAAATGTAAACCAATTAAGTATTATTTTACTTGAAACAACTATTTGAGGTTTCTCAACAGATAATTGTTAGTTTCTGAGGCCATAGCCAGCTGCTAAGTTTCTAGCCATAGAAATTACAATTTTAGAAAGTGACTGGAATGCAGTGGTGGATATTTGTACAGAAACATTCTTGTTGCAGTTTTCTCTCATATCAGTAGAACGATACTAATGGAGCAAAGGGAATCTGGGCAGAAGGAGCCTCTGTTTTCAGCTTTCTAATACCTTCAGCAGTTGATGAAAGGTACTGTAACCCCAGGATGCAAATGAGGAATGGACAAGTACTTGATAACTTTGCTTGACTACAACTCTAAAATATTCAGGTTGCAGTGTGAGAGTTAAGTAGTCTTGAACATGATTAGCTAAAAAAATTAACTGCCAAAATAAGTCACCTCTTCAAGAGTCAATATACAGTATGAAACTTCTGCAAATAAATAAAATGTGCACGCTGAGATTTATTTCTTATATCCTAGTGAAGGGAAGGAGAGGAAGAGTGCTATACCATAAAGTTCTGCATAATAATTCTGAGTTGATACAACTTAAATAATCAGCGGTATCCAGGTTGACTTTTTAAGGGTTTATTCCATCATTATAGTTCTAGCTACCATGCTCCAAAACTGTTTTATAAATGTCTTGTGTATCTAAATTCCTTACTGTGAAATTAACCAGCAGCTTGAAAAGGAAAAGCTGGGTCCATGTGGAGCATTGTGTTAGAACACCTGCAGAGAAACGAACTGAAGTACATTCAGCAATATATTTACCATGGGAGAAAATGCGAGACTGGAAAAATACCATTACTTCAGCTTGTGCCTGCAAGTCTTAGTGAGGTCAGTAAGTTAATATATACTTGGTAATTCATTTGACTTAACTGTTAAATTATATGTCTTTTCAGTTATATTTATAGGCTGTTTAAACCGTAGAAAAATCAATTATGTAGCAGTTTAATGTCTTCTTCAAGTTCACTGTTGCCTGTAGGAAGGGTGAGGGAGGGAGTTTCCACAAGGAATTCAGCAGCTATTTAGAAGTCTTAAAAGTTTCTAAAGTTTGTAATGGAATATAACTTTTTCTTTGTAAAATACCTGTCACTGGCTGCATAGTATGTTACTGGATGAAGTTAAATGAAAAGAACACAGTACACACTCAAATTTACCTTTTGAAAGTAATTTGAGTTCTCATAAAAATAAAATTCTTATTTCTTATGTTTGTATGATCTCTCATTGTGTTTGTTATATGTGTTTAAACCTGACTCTAGGGGGCAAAAAAGAGCAATAATGAAGAGTAAATTGGTGTCCCAGCAGTAGCAAATTTATGTAAACATGATCCCTCTGTATATGGAAAAGGAATTACCTAGTGTGGTTTCGAGTTTGTGCATGGTTTGTGGAAATCAGACCTGCTGAGCAGCAGATGTGTTCAAATGGAGTTTGTACTGGAGTGTGCAGCAGCACTTGTGAGTTACCCAAAATGTGCTCTGCTTTAGGGAAGTGCCTGGTCCTTTCTAAACAAAGGCTACTGGACCCATGTTAAAGTGTGGGAAATTTGGGAAGAGAGAAGGAACTGTCTTACTGCTATTTTCTATGAATGCTAACATTGCTGAAATTGGCTTACCACTGATGATTGGGTAGGACATAGTAAGTCTAGGCAGGATTCCAGAATACTGGCAGTCATGCAGGTTTTGCATGTAATGTCATTTGAAGAGATGGACAGGGAGGGGGTATAGGGAGAAGAGAAGAAGGAAAGCAAAAGATGAGAGGGTGGATTGGAATAGGTAGAACAGGTGGATAGGTGAGGAAGGCAAAATGAGAGAAAATTTGTTCCTTTTCACTCACATGTGTCTGTCTCTCCAAGGAAAACTCAGTAGTTGATCTAAATTTTCTTTCCTTCTTTGAATGGATAGATTCCTGTGCAGGGAAGGTCCTCAGCACCAATCTGGTGCTGAAGCTTTTGAGAGGAGAACATTGACTGATGAGACAGTGTAGGCAATGTTCTCTATAGCAGTCTTTAGTTATGTTCATGTCATGGTAAAAGCAGAAACACATACCACTGCTATATGTACAAATAGACACTGAACTTAACCTACCCTGTTTGTCTGTGGTTGTGCCAGCTTGAGCAAAGATAAAAATGCCTTTGGGTTTTACAAACACCTCACTGAAGTTAGATGTGTTCTGGAGTCTCCTACGACTGTGTTGTCTCCTGTTCAGCACTATAGGTGGTCAAAAGCAAAAGTAGGATGTTTTTATCCATCTATGCTTGCTGCTTCTAGCATTTTATCACTGCAGAGTCCAGAACCTTTTCAAGTCTAGTTAGATGTCTGTAATGCTGCTTGTAGGCTAGTTCTTCACCATTACTATCACTGATGGAATGACACATAAAGTTTCAGAAAAAGCATGTTAGATCAATTATATTTTTGAACCTCTTGTACTACTGCTGGAATAATTTTATATCTGCATTGTTCTTCTAGTTCATTGAAGGAATTTTTTCATCCTTTAAAGCCAAAACAATATAACTTAGAAATGTTTTTAAGGTTTTGACTAATGGAAATGTAACAACTAAGACCAGCTATACAGTCACTTCAGAGTATTTTTGCTGGTGGATTTGTGGAAGAAGTTGCAAATGGATGAGTTCAGCTGAAGAAACATAAACTTCCTCATTGGCATCAATAGAATTGTTTTAATATTCATTCTTGAGTAAGTAAACACTGAATATACTTGTGAATAAGAAGATCAAGTGTCTATTTGTAAACTACTGTACATTAAATTTGTTAAAGGAGGATTTTCTTAAGTTTTGGCTGGCCCAGTCCCAGATGATTCACCAGTGAATCACAGGCTTGAGAAGCTTTGTGTGTATACATCAGTAATCAAAATAATTTTAAATATGAACACATAAGAAAAGTGAGTACAATAAAGCTGTACTTTAGTAATAAATCTAGGAATCATTTCATATTGCTAAATTTTATCTTCTTTACTACTCAGGCAAAGTGATTTTGATGGCAGTCTAGCAGTTAACTGTCATTCCAGGGTTTTACTCAAAATTCCTACCAGTTTATTATTATGTGACTGTCAACTGAGGGAGCTCCAAGCAGAGAACTCTTGCTGATTACAAAAAAATTTTTAAAAATCAAACTATTCAAGATCGTCTTAACTGGCTGAAAGCACATTAAAGCATGGGCATATTAACATGCAGTATCTGTGTAAAAAGGAAACAGTAGCTGAACAAAATTGACTTGCTTTGATTTACAAATCTTGACTTAATAACCTTGAATTACTTGGCTGGAATGCTGCACATGAGTCTAATGTAATTAATGAATGTATATTTCTACTTGTCTGAAAAGGTGTAGGCTGTGAGAGAGAGATATAACTATAACCTGCCATCATAGCTTATATACTATTTAAAAAATCTCTGGGTTCTGTTTGCTATGGAGAGGTGTGTTTTGTTACTTGAAAATAAATTGCTTTCAAATTCCTGTAGCTCTAATTCAGCATACTATACTTTGTACAGGTTCAGACTGGCTTTTTTTAAGATATAAAACATGTCAGTCAAATGCAAGTTAACATTATACCACAGTTAAGTAAGCTACAAGTTTTTAGAAATTGGGTATTTTTAAGTAAATTTAAGAAGAAATAACCAATTATTCATGACACTATGTATTAATTGTTCCTAATAGGATGAGATAATGCATACATTTCCATTTTTCTGGTACTTCAGTTAGTTTCTCCAGATAGATTAAAAAAATAGTTGATATTAACCAGCCATTTCAGTGCTGTATGCTGGTTTTGGATAACTGCCCTTAGAGGCTTAAAAGAAGCTATTTAATACAGCAGATATAACCAACAGGTGTTTGACACCTCACCTCAAGAGGAAGAGGAAGGTATGGGTCTGGCAATCTTAACTGATTTTTCACAGTAAACTACTGATTTGAACACAAGGATGTAATTCATATGAAGAATGAAGTAATACAGACCCGAAAATAAAATTTTAATGTCTCTCTTGGGGGTAGGAAGCCAATGTCTCTCCAGTGGTTTTATAATTTTCTCTTTGCATGTAATGTTACTGGGACAAAATACGTAGAGGAAAAGCTTTTAAATGTTTGTGTGGGATTACTTTGGGATATCCTTTTCTGTGTTCATTTGTCATGGCCTCAGGTTTGGTCAGTTATTTGGGGTCATTTTTTGCTCAACCCTTTCTTCAATGCTATCCAATCCCAATGCAACAGTTAATTCTTCTTAATACTTAATGGTGTTCAGTCTCAGAGGCTTGGGAAAAGGATGCAGAGGGGTAAGCTGAAAGCATAGTTGCACTTGGGCCATGCAGTAACAATAGCCAGATGTGTTTATGAGAAGAGTACTCTCCAGCAACTGTGTCATCCTATCTCTGCCTTTTGTGGTTTGTTCACCTACATTTTCCTTTAAAATTGATTAATGGGATTTCTCCGATCTGTAGGACATCATGGATCAACATGGAGTCATCAAAGTTAAAAAAAAGAAGTGTCACACTGTTTTATACCGTAGTTTATGTTGCTGCAGTAAGGTGGTTGGGTTTTTTTATAAGGTCCTATACGTAAACCTGCTTACCCTGAATACTTTGTCAGTTAAGTCTCTTGCTTGTGAAGACACTGAGGAAACGAAAGAGAACACAAAGGAGGGCAGCAAAAAGCAGAACTCAATTTTTAGAGTGAGTAGAGGTGACTATTAATAGTCTATTAATATCATCAAGGTAGTAAGATAAATTAAGAGAGGGAATTGCTTAGTCTCAGGTGGTAGGAGAAAGCAATTGCTTAAGGCTAAGGAAGGAAAAGTTTGAACTAGATAATAAGGGCGGGGGAAGGAATGTTTTAAGCACAGAAAGTGAGTGATGTTTTGAGGAACCTAAAGAAGAGTTTGAGGTACCATCACTACAGAGATGTGAGATTTAAATGAGAGATGTGGCTGATAGGGTTTGGTATGTAAAATAACCTAAAATTCTGGAGTCAGGTTGGGTTGCTTTAACCTGCTTTTCATAGTTGTGATATGCAAGCAATGACTGTGGCCTTTACTAGCTTTTTTAACACAGTCTGTACTTCCTCAGCCTGGTCACAGAGGTTATTGGACCGTGAGGGAAGTGTGTGCAGGAAGGGAGTGTGAGAAGATAGACTGCAATAGTAAAGTAGCTTGTCATTTTTACCAGCAACTATCTGATAATTTGGTTTTGTTTTTTTCTTTTTTTAAGTCAAGGCAGTTTCTCAGTACTGGATGATACTGGGAGCTGGAGTATTGCAGTGATTCGTGATGCTGAAGAAAATGGCTTAAGACAATGCTTTCAAAGTTTGTGAAAGATGCCTTCATGTTACAGATAATAAGATTTGCCATAAAAAAATTAGTTGGGAAGCAGGGAAATCTTGTGTCCTCTTAAAGCTTTCAAGTAATCTTACTGAAGCTCAGTACAGCAGTATGTCAAAATGTAATTAAAATAAAATATGCCTTGTTCTGATGCAGTCTCACCGTTTATGTCAACCACAATATCCTTTCTGGCAATTCAGAAAGGACAGTTTAAAACAGTCACTAGTGAGAGTCAAAGAAATGGAACAACTTCTTAAAAGTTTTGTCTTCATCTTATTCTCACTCTTACAGCACGTCTTCCTCTCTCAGACCTGGTTTATCTCTGCAAGATTTGCTCTGTGAGTCTTTCTCTTGGGATCTGGAATATATCTCTCCCTCCTGTGATTCAATTTCCTTCTTAGTTTTCAAAAAGTTCTTGTTGGGTAATTAGATGATTCTGGGACATTGCATTGTGCCAGTTTTTAAGGTATGTCGCCGTTAGTCAGAAGAGATTGTTCTGATCATCTGCCCTCCCGCATGAGATGGTTGTAGAATTTCACACAGTCATTTTTATATCTAACTTTGGCCTTAACTTCCATAAAGAGCACTTGTCTGAAGCAGCAATTTACTAAAATATAGCTGCTTCTATACCTTGCAGCCCTCAGTCAGGGGAGGTGTCAGAATAAGTGTAGGTTTTAATATAGCATTGTTTTGTTTAAACAGCTTTTGCACGCAGCTTCAGTGGGTACTGCTTAGAGATGGAGCAGAAGGAAGTCAGGGATCATCTGCGTCCCAAATGGCTCCATTCCCCATGGTACAGAAGAAGATGGATTGGCTTGATTATTCCATGTACTTCTCCTGCTGAATTGTTTCTCTATTATGAAAGCAGTTCAGTGGTAGCAGCTAGGTAATGGTTTGGAATATCCAGTCAGAATTGGAATGAATCAGGCTTTTTTCTTTTCCTTTTTTTTTTTTTTTTGTTGAGATTCATTGTTGAAGTGTGTGGAATGGAATGACCACTTGGTGGCAAAGCTGAACAGGAAGTAATACGTGACTGCTTTTCCAAAATACTCCATTTGTCTGGTATTTGTGGGAAACTCACAGGATTATAAAGGCACACTGACTTCTACCTACAAGACCACGTTTATGTTTGTAGGAACTTAGGAACACAATTACAATCATAATGCTACTTGTGGTGCTGGTGGAAATTGATTCCTTGAACACAACATTTGTCAAATCAATCATCTTTGCCTACACCATGAGGTAAATTAGGGCAATGTGAATGCCCCTTCCAGAGTCCACTGCAGATTTAGAGACAATACTACACGAAAAAGCTTCAATGACAAGGTAAAGGGCTTAGGAAGAGAGGGAACTACACTTTTCTGCCTAATGAAGATTTTGATATTGTCCTACTGACAATAGCAGATGCTCTTTATTTTAATGAGGCAAGACAGAATATATCAGAAAAATGACCATAAAACGCCAAGGTAACTGTGCCAGCTAGCTTCTTTCTAGCTGTTGTTATCCAAAATGGCCAGATTATTATTTTTAATGTTTTAATGAGGTGTGGTTTGTAAGAAGATGTAACACCATTTTTTATATCAACCTAATGTATTAGGGAGTGAGGGGGTGTGAACCCAGCAAGATTTAATCCATATGAGCATTTTCTTCAGGGGATAGCTGGATATAACTGGAAGTGTTTCAGCATGCAGGGCACTGGGTATGCTGCCTAGAGGCTGATAATGTCTCCTTCTGGCACAGCATCATAACAAAATATTATGCTGTGCTTTTTCCTCAAGCAGAACTCTGACTGCATCAGCCCCTTCTACTTCACACCTCAGGGGACACGGCTACGGGCTCCTGAGAGAAGTGAGCAATTGAAATAAGTAAGGCATTTCTCTTGCTACGGCACTTCAGGTGAGGTGGAGATTCCTGACAACAGTTCTCGGCGAGTCTCAGGCTGTGTGTTTGGAAATATATGGACAAATTAATTTCTTTAAATTACGAAAATACCTCTGCTGCTTCAAGCTGTCAGACATTCAAACTGCATTGATTACTGAGCTGCTCTTGATTTTAAATGAGAGACTGAATTTATTCGCACTGCTTTTTGTTCCAGCAGATCTACTTTAAGCTAATGCTAAAGTCAATAGGAGCAATATTTACTTACTGCCCCTCCTGTCCCATGTTCACACTGCATACTCTGAACGGATGCACACTTGTGCTATTGAAGTAAACAAGCTTTTGTCCTATTTAAAAAACAGGCCCTCTAAATTTGTTGTACAATGACAGACTTCTGCAGAACATGTGGTATAAAGTAGTATTTCCTGCTCCTGGAAAGCTTAGGGATTAAATCCAAAATAGCCAGCCAGGATTTCTTCCATGATGCTCTAACATATCCCAGCTCTCTTTTTGTGTGTGTGCATGTGCACACATTTTACTTGTGGATAGGAACTATTAGAATTCTTTTTTTTCAAAACTTCGGAGTCTTCTGTCACTAATAAACACAAGTGTCATTAATAAATACTCCAAGGCTTTATAATTCTTTATAATTCTTATCACCTTAAAATTTTCAGTTGCTTCCTTGAATGGTTTAGTGATGTTTCAGTTTCTTGCTTGGACTATCTTGGCCATAGAATAAGAAGAGCGAGGTCAACTCAAGCTCTTGATTTCTATGTCTTTTTGCTTGAGCCAAAGAGCTTCTCATGCTCAACATGGCAGGTCCTCATTTCGGATGTCATCCTTTTTCCTTGGACCTGAATTTGAAGATTTTTGGGGTCGGTGGTTTGGGGTTTTTTTCCTGATGATTATTTGGGTTTGTGTTGTTTGTGTGCTTTGGGGTGTTGGTTTTGGTTTGTGTTTTTTTTTTTATTTGGTTTTTGTGTGTTTTTGTTTTGTGTGGTTTGTTGTTGTTGTTGGTTTGTTGGGTGATTTTTGTTTGGTTGATTTTTTTAACCCAGGTAATTTCTGTGATCTAAACTGCAGCTGACAGTCTTACAGTCAGCCTGCACCGGTACAACACTAAATACAATAAATCAGAGGAGACAGAGGTTAACAGCTGCTACAAATGAGAGCAGGAACTATTCTTTTCATCAGCAAAGTTAAGAAAGAGTAGTCATTAAAACCAGATTAACTTAGGTCTAGTAAAGTTGTACCAACCTGTCTGCTAAGACAAAGTCCTGTCTTATGCCCTGCATGTGACTGGACCTGTTGTTCTGCCCAAACTGTGCACAGGGCCCTAATCTGACACACCTGCCAAGGCCAGGTCGTGGTGCTGAGCCTCTGCCCGGGCAGCTTTGAGGGCTGTCGGGGACATGGAGGGGTCAGCTCGTCCTGCCGCACCCAAGGCTGTCCCTGCTCTTTTGTCCACTCTTGTTCAGCTCCAGGCGTGGAACTGTGAAGTCTGGCTGAATTATCTGGTGTCGGGAGCTTGCTGTAAGCCGTGCCCAGGTTCTTTGGGGTGAATTTCTCTATCCTCTTTCCTCTCCTGCCTTAGGCCGGCTCTGCACCCACAGGTGAGGCTGCGGGGCTCCTTCCAGCCGTGGTGTGGGCGAGAGGCCCCTCGCTCTGTGGTGCTTCCCGGGGGGCACGGAGGGCTTCGCCACCCCACAAAATGGCTCCCCCGGCCGTGCAGACCCCGGCCCCAGGGGCGGCCCCGCGGAGCTCTCCATGGTGGCCGCCGGCCCTCGCCCGTTCGGGGTCGCTGGGGGCCGGGCCCGCCCG
>WEIV01026031.1:39345-51125 GCA_013390005.1 Calyptomena viridis
CGTCCCGCCCGGATGCGTGTGCAGGGCCGGCCCGGGGCACCGCCGGGCTGTGGCCCCTCCGCGCCCGGCTCTGCGGGGCTTTTCCGCCCCGTGCGCAGGGGAGAGCCCGGTAACTGCAGAAGCTGACAGCGCCGGGGATGAGCGAGTGGGAAGGTGCTGCCGCCCTTGCTATTGGCTGCTGTTCCCAGGTTCCAGTTCTGATGGAGAAAATTCACCTTGATCTATTTCCTTGTAGCCTTCCGTGGTAATCTCCTGGGGGACCTTTAAAAGTCAAACGTTATACTTCTCAGAACAAAACGCTTTACAGTAGCGACCACAATGCTGTAAAATATTAAGTTCTTTCTTCTGAACCCTACCAAGTGAGTCATTTTGGTATTTGTGAGGAGAATAATCCTTTGCAGCCAAAGCATCCTAAAATATATCCGTTAGACCTAAATTTTCAGTTAGGTAGCGCTTCAAAGAATTCCTAGGTTGTGTTTACTCAAATTGCAGATCGTTTCATTTTGATCTCAGTGGTTTTCATGTTGAACTCTGAGGTGGCGTTGTGGAAAGTCGTAGTGACAGCCTTGGGCTGTTGGAATTCACAGTCGAACATGAGCAATCTCCTTTTAAGATTGCAATTCCTAGGAATGCAGGGCCTGACTGAGTTTCTAGGGGTGGAGATCTGGTCGTTTAACTTTTTGTATAACCGGGGACCTTGAAAAATGAAAAGAGGATATATTTTCTTCAGCAGGACTTAATTAAAGCCTTGGAATCCCATAGTATGTTTTGGAAATTGGCGTGTTTTCCGGTAAGTCGGAAAGCTTTGCTCACAATAAATTGTTACTCATTTTGGATTGCTTAACCTGTTGACTTTTTTGTAAGGGCAAAAGTAGAAAATGTTAAAACCAGTCTGTTGGAAACTTGTACTCGTTAGTGCTACTTAATTGTGTGCTATATAGAATTGCTGAGGTTTTGTACCTTTACTGCAATTTGTGTTAAGAAATTAAATTGTTTAGACAATGCAAAAGAATTAACCGTAGGTGATTGGGTACTTTAGAATGCAGTGGAGAGCCTGCTGATTTCTAATCACTTAATAACTCAGCTTGTTAAATGTGACTTATGCATCTGGTTGTTTAAAATTGTAGTTAAGACTTGCTTCATTCTAACAATTAAATGCCTGAGGTTGCAGTATTTCTTTGAACTTGGGTGTGTAGGATGCAGAGCTATTGTAAATGTAATCAGGCTTCTATGGTTTCATCTGATGTGATTAAAACCAGTTCACATAGCAGCATTTTCCTATACCTTGTGTTGACCTGTCCTATCCATACCTATCGTGCTGAATCACGGGCTTCTGGAAAAAGCCTGGACAGTATTGCCAAGCTGCCTGTGTTATTGATACGAAGGGCAGGGTGGTTTGGTTCCCCCCTCCTCCATTAGGTGCAATACAGTTGGAAGTATTTTTTTTGGACAGTGACCCCAGAGGTGGAAGATTGCATAGTATATCACTCCTGAATGGGAGTATCTGTGCAACATAAATATATTTGTTGAAACCATGCTAAAATGTGACAACTGTGTCACATCCCTGTTCATAAACAGATGCGATGCCTCTCACATACCAAGAAACAGTCCTCATACTCTTGCCTATTGTATATTGAATAGGTAATTTATAATGTCTCAGATTCATAAGAAAAGCCCCAGAGAAAAATGCAGTAATATCATGTGGTGTGTCTATGTATTGGTCTATATTTCATTTTTCATGCTCTCCATATACTGTGTCTTTGTGGGAGGAAATGTGAATTCAGGTCCTAAAGCTTGCTGTTATTTGCGTTGTTCCTCTTGCTTTTATTTGAGCTTTATTTTCTTTCTTTCTGTTACTGGAAGAGGAGAGAAAGAACAGAATCCATTAAATTTCACAGGCCATGAGAAATTAAATTCTTTACCACTAATAATATATATTAGCAGAAATGAGCAAGAGATGCTAACCCAAGAAGAAATGGTTAAATTATTCTATCATCACTAACTAATCTTTTTTAATACGGTAGGATAATGATTAGAATGCGTCCCCCTTAGTATTTTGACCTATATATTTAGTAATTTGTGGGAAGTCCATACATCTAGAGAAATATCCAAAAGGTTATCAGGTGTAGTATGTTAGTATTAGAGATATATATAATAAACACAATGATGGATTTAAATATGCAGTCTATATAGTCTAGCTGTGTTGGTCTGGCATACCTTTCCAGGTATGAATTATATCATCAAAGATCAGTGGTTCCTTTTAAAGTTTATTAAAAGCTCAGATTTTCTTTCTCATGGCTTAGTTAAATTGCCTAAGTAATTTGTACTTACAGAGTTTTGTATAGATTAATGGTTAGCTATGAAATTGAAATGTTTAAAGTCAGCTTTTGGCATTTGGTTCCCAAAAGGTGTCTTATGATGAGGCTTTTGTTACTGTTTGTTTTTTTTTCTCTTGATAGATATGAGAAAATGTACCTGTTGTCCTGATTTACTGTTTTCTAAGGCAACCTCTTAATCTTTGAAGGATGCTTAGTGTTTCACTGACTTGTGGAGGATAGCAGTTTCCTCTGTTATGTTCTGTCAAAATCTTTTTTCTTTCAACTGCTGTTGATATCCAAGTGCTGTGTCTGGTTCTTTTGCATTTGGCTTTGCCTTTCTTGTTGGGTGACAATTGATTTGCTTCAGCCAGATCACTTACCTTTTAGTGCATGTGGCTTCCAAACTTTAAATTTGTCACTGTATCTTTTCTCCTGAAACAACTGTTTCGATACCTTATAGTAAAGTGCTTTTCATTGACGGGGAAAGAAGTGGATAGAGTGGTCCTGGCATGGCAAGGATGAGCCTTTATGGGCTTTTCTTTGAGGTCAAAGCATCAGGGCTTCTCTGAGCCATCTGTGAGTAACTACACCTCCCCAGCACTGTGCTTTGTCCGCGTGTGGGTGTTGCTAGACTTTGGGAAGCAATCCACAGGACCTCGTCCTGCTGACCTAATGCTAAATTTGGAGATTATGTCTATTCTTCTGGAAATGGTAGGCGTCAGTATTCCTTTGTTTTGGATTAAAGTCATGGTACAGTCTGATTGGTCAGCTGTCATTTTGGATATTAAATGGAAGATCATTAAAACAACTCTTCAGAGAAACCCAGAGAGATGTAACCCTTGAGCAGGATCCTAAATTAAGGCACTAATAGCTACTTTTGAATAATTATGTCCATGTAAGGAGAAAAAGAAATCATTGCAGTATTTAATTCTACAATTCAGTCTGGTTAAAAAAAAAAAGGTAAAAGGTTAAAAGTTGACATGCAGTATGAAGCCTGTTTTAAAAATATTATAAGGCACTTAAGCTGCTGGCCAGAAATTATTCTGAGATGATCCAGAAAAGTAGCAGTGTAAAGAGAGTATTAAAAGGTCGTATTTTAAAAAAAATCACAGTTTTGTTTTAGGGGAGAGGCAGTGGAATGGAACTGAATTCTGACAAGGCCAGAGCACAAAAATCAGACAACTACTTAGATATGTGTTTGTTGTGTAAGGAATTAAGGACTGTTTAACACATGAGTCAGTTCTTATTGCTGAACGGGACCAAAGAATTCTCTCACTGAAATGTAAGTGCTTTCAAAACATATCAACAATTTCCAAAAAAAATATTTGTCAGGTGGCTCTAAAGGAATTCTTTGAGGGGTTTGGGTGCAAAATTGTGGGTTTATTTTCCATAGCCTGTGGCGTAACTCATCTTCTGAGTCAGAGAGATGGAGCACAGCAGCACTTTTTTTAAAAATTCTAGATTGAACTGGAGAACTGTAGATCAATAAGTTTAATTTAAACAAGATTCATAGCACTTGTAAGGAAGAGTGGACTAACTATATCCCAGGGGATAGTATTAAAAAGGAGTTGGTACAGTTCTCATAGATGAAAATCAAGAGAAATTGTTAGAATATTTTGAAGGACCTGGTGAGCTTATTGATCCAGGCAAAACTGTTCATCAGGTTCCTTCATTGAAGCCTTTAATGTAAACAAAAGAAAAAATATTCTCTTGGATACAAATTAGTTAGGCAAGAAAGGATGTTAATAGGTAATAAGCTCACTTGGTGGAGGGAAGTTAACATCTGTCTGTGCTCTTTAAATGTGTTGACGAGTTCTTTAGAAAACAGAGTGAAAGGCATATAGTGACACTTATCCGGGATAGCAAACTTCCCGAGGTGTTTCAAGAAGCTCTTGTTAGACCGAGTGCCTGGCTAAAGAAGTTCTAGGAGGTTCTGTTCAGAACAGACCTCTGTGAAGAACAGAACAATTCTTGCTTGAACATAGAACATGATGGACTTAGGAAAGAAATATTAGGGTCTGTATGGATAATATTCTCAAAATGTTAGTGCAGTGGCAGTCAGTGTGATAGGAATTCAGGGATTTTTAGATGACCAGTTTAGAAAAAAAGTGGTTGCACCATCATGCTGTTATATATTTCATGTACATGATACACTGTTACGTCTTGAGCAACAGTATGTAATTTTGTTCCATCTTCCTCATTTTCTTCTCTAAGGATATGTTCAGAGGCACAGAGTGGCTTTCAGGCAAGGTGGAGCGAGAAAGATGAGAAATCTTTGACTTGGAAAAGAGGTGGTTGAGTAGAGGATAGAGTTTTGCTTACCCTATGAATGGTATTTAATGGAAAAGTTGAATAGGAAGAAAGTGTAATTATTGTCTCTCTGTGAAAAGGAGAAATGCAGTACCAAACAAATCAGAAAAGATGAAATACTTTTTTGTGTAACATGTAATTAAAATTGTGGAATTCACAGCAATAAGGTACAGTGGAGGCAAAAACTATGAAAGTGTCTATTTAGAATCTGGACAAAATAGTGGAAAATAGTTCTATCAGTGATCATAAACATGATGGTCTGGATGAAAGTCTAGAGAAAATCCTTAAACCACCCTGCTTGGAAGACAGAGTATGGGGAGGGAAAGACCTGTGCATCCATCATTGTCAAAAGCACATTTGAGCACTAAGTAATCATTTGGCATAACACACCATGGCAATTTTAGTGGGAGAAGTATCTTTAAATACTTTTCAAACAAATAATTCTCTTTTTCCCGAAAGAAACTTCCAAAAATATCAACCAAGTTAATTGAAAAACTACACAGACAGGATAAAAGATGAATAAATACACCTTGGTATACTGGGTATATCCACAGTTTCATGTGAGATTTAAAATTCTGTGAAATTTTTAAGACTGTAAGTACATGATAGGTGAAGATGAAATAAATAGTGCCTGCAGTGCTGTTGTAGGGTTTCAAGGTTTACAGGGTCATTTTTCTTGCTTCTAGAATGCTTGCTAATATAGCAGGAATCTTGCATTCAAAGAAACTTTAGGACAGTTTTTGTAATTTGCAAGAAACTGACTTTGCTGGATCTGTGCTTTCTTGTTTGGGATGAATAGGGTAACTTGTGTTTTTTGTCAGCTACTGATTGTAGGTTTCTGATTCCAGTAGAGACTGCTGTGTATTTGAGCTTATCTACTATTTTCAGGATTGCTGGTCCACAGACCATCTGTGGTATCTTTATGCTATTTTTTTCAAATCTGTTCTGCCAGATGCAGAAGGATAATTGGATATATTCTGTCCTCATAGCAGTCATGGGTGCTACATCTTCTCCTTCTTTACGGATGTTGGCAGAGGTGTGAAAACTGCAGGGACAGACTGAAAGATGTGGTAGGTGTTAGGCTTTGTGATTCTTCTGAGTGATGGTACACAGACAGCAATGCATTTATAAAACCATAAGCCCACAAAACCTGGCCAAACGACAGAAAAACCACAGACAACTCTGCTGTCATGGTAATAAACCTACTGACAAAATGAATTTCTTTTCACAGAACACCATGGTTGCATTGATATATCACTTGGTGGAGACAAACATTGTATATACTGTATATATATATATTGTTTCATGTATACCTATCACCAAAGCAACAAATTCTTTGCAAACAGAATGTCTGTGTTTAGTAACCTTAGTGATGTGAGCTGAGACTTTATCTATGAATTCGAAAACATTCTTAAAACAGAAAATACAATCTGGGACATTGAGCTTTATTTAACAGCCAAGACTAAGTTCATGAAACATGAGTATAGAAGAAAAATGGCTGATTTTCTTTCAGTGTCAGAGAAAAAGAGTTATTTAAGTTCTACAGTCTTAAGAACAGAAACATTTTTGCTTGTGGAAGTACAGGACTTGATCAGGTTGATCCCTGTTACTTTTTCTTACACTAGTCTAGAGGCTTTGGTCTCATCTTGTTTCATGAGACCCTGTTTCATGAGACCCTGTTCCACCAGGGTGTCTCTGATACAAGCCAGATTTAACGGAGGGTATTACACTGGGCATATATATCAGCATGGTTTAAATTTACAGTATCTATATGTAAGATTTTTTAGCAGCTACTGTTGTACTCAGTTACTAGGCAGTGTGAGATCTGCTTTGGGTCTGGAAGTAGCGTGTTTGTGTTAGTTGCCATATTACACCTCTGAGCAGGGATTATTACATTGGGTAAACTGCCACACTAATGTGGTTTTTCTACTTTGAACCTCTTTACCATGTAATGGGAATTTGTCCATTCAAATTATCCTTTCAATCTCCACAGCATGTTTTATTGTAAAGTTTAAATGTACCCAGAGGCTTGTGGAAAATCAGTGTAAAAGTTTAGAAGTTTTTGCTTTTGATACCTCTTAGTAGTACTTCAGTACAAAGGAAGGGTGATTTTTCCCCCTCTTTATTAATGCATATGCAAGTAGTAACAAAAACATCAAAATGTTTTATTAACAAATTCCAAAAGCTGATCACTTTTTTCCCCCAGAATTACTGTTTAAATTTTTGGATCAATATAGTCAATATTGCGTCATCCATATATATGTATTTCTAAAGTGCCATTTTCACTAGTAGGCAATTATTTGGTTTAGAAAAGCTTGTATGTTCACAGATTCATAGAATCAGAATCACAGGATTACTGGGTTGGAAGAGACCTCCAAGATCATCAAGTCCAACCCATGCCCTAACACCTCGACTAGACTATGGCACCAAGTGCCATGTCCAGTCTTTTTTTAAACACATCCAGGGATGGTGACTCTATCACCTCCCCGGGCAGACTGTTCCAATACTTTATTATTCTTTCTGTGAAAAACTTCTTTCTAATATCTAACCTATACCTCCCTTGGCACAGCTTGAGACAGTGTCCTCTCGTTCTGTCAGTTGCTGCCTGGTGGAAGAGACCAACCCCCACCTGACTACAACCTCCTTTCAGGCAGTTGTAGAGAGTGATAAGGTCACCTCTGAGTCTCCTTTTTTCCAGGTTGTTATATACCATGATGTGTTATGTTTGTTACTAACATCTATACTTTGACTAGTAGGATATGTCTGTTATTTTGTACTGCAGTGTGTATTACTTCAGAGATTCATCTCTAAATGCTTTTCTATTGTTTAGCTTTGCTGGGAATGGTAGAAGGGAATCCCTTAATGCCCAACACCATGTTATTTCCTTAGGGTAATTCCTCTTAATTACCATTCTTTTACAGTCCCGAGAGCACAGGTTATGCACAAAGACTTGGAAACATGGATTTTATTTCTGTCTTGGAACACATCATGCAATTCTTTTTCCTTAGGCTATGACATTCTATGACTACTTCATCCAAGGTTTAATTAAACCCATTAGTTTGCAAAAATTGTCTACATGCTTCAAAAATTATCATCCTTAACCTATTAAAAGATGTTGTTTGTAATATTTTTCAAATATATGCACTCTAATGTAGTGCTAACTATTGCTGAGACAAAAATTAAAGTATAAAAGGGAAGAAAACAGTTTTTATAGTGTTACTTTTTATTCACTGAGTGATGAAGATAAAATCTTTAGCCATGTTTTATTCTGCCTTCTCTGAAGATTAATCTTAAAAATTATTTTTGAACAATAGGAAAATACGTGTATTGTGTAAAGGATTTTGTTAAACACTGAGGAACTAGTTTCAAGACTTAATTTGTTCATGAGGCAAATATAACTTTAGGGATGCTTACTTATTTCTCATACTACAGTCATGGGCATTATGGATAGCCAACCCCTGGGTATAGTTTGAAATCTGAGTCTTCCTAAGTATACTAATTTAGATAATTCGACATAGATCTTGACACTGTATTAAAACAGCTGTTTTTGTAGCCTCCTAGAAAATGTAACTTGATAGACACACTCAAAGCTATAGTTTGTTAAAATAGAATGGACTTTTATACTAATCTGATCTGAAATACATTAAGTAGATGTAAGAACTTCGTTAAGAGAAGGAAATTTTATTTACCATGGACTTAGAACACCTGAAAAGTCTGAACTGACGTAAGGAAGAGATCTATACCGTCTTTTTGAATTCTGCAGCCATCGGTAGACATAAGTCAGTAATGATTTGCACTTAAGAGAATGAAGAACAGGTGGTAACCTCAAGAGACCATTGTCTACCACACACTGCTTCTACCCAAAAAACCTCCAAAAGGAAGAAAGTCATCTTTCACTTAAGTAGATCTTATCTAGGAATAATACTGGGACTAATGAAGCAGTTTTTACAGAACTGTGTCTCGGAGGATGTCTTGGGGTGACTTTATGATGTATCCCATATCACCAACTCTACACCAGGAAAAATGAATCTTGGGCCTTTCTGTGTCTTTAAACTGGGCCTGAGAGCTGAGACAGCAGCTTGAGGAGGAAATTTCCGCAAGACCCCTGGAACACCCAGGTCCAGCTGCAGAGCCTTTGGGCTCATTAACACTCCTTCCCACAGCTGCAGGAAATAAAGCTTGAAAAGGGCTCCTCTGAAGAGGTGCTGGAGAGAGGATGAAGAGTGGAACTTCTGTGTTGTCCTGAGACTTTGCTTTGTCTTGTTTGCTCCTGGACTTGTTTGGGACGTTAGAACATCAGAACCTCACTGGGAGCCCCTTTCACCAGCCTGGTCTGGAGGGGGGGCCCCCACATTTTCCTCTCTGTGGCAAAGGAAGAAGGAGATCATATCAACAAAAGGACTCTGAGTCTTCCAGGTTCTCTCTTCCCACCGTGGGGGAGGGGGAGCTGCGGCCTCTTTTATCAGAGAATATTTATCTCTCTGAACATATTTGTCCCAAACCAGGACAGAGGTGATTGACTTTGTCTTTGGGAAAGTATGTGAGACCTCTGATGCTTTTGCAGCAATTAAAGCAGGAGAAATGTACTTTGTGAATTGTCTGGTCTCTCATAAAAGGGTGAGCTTAACTTTGCTGTGTTGAAGGCAGTTGTCAACCCACAAATAATGTGTTAGAAAAATGGAGAAGAAAGGACCTAAAACTAATTTATGTACTGATTAATGTAAGCTTTGAAATAATGCAAAAATAACATTGAGAAGATATGAAGGTTGGAAAGTCATGTTAAGAAAAACAGTGAATAATAGAGGTCATAATTAAGTGCTTCTAAAAATTAGTTAAATTTATTTTGTTGGAACAATTAATTTCTCTTTTCAGAGCCAGATTTAGGTTTTTAAACAATTGTGCATGCAGTGGAAGTGATTGTCTTTTGATATCTTAAGTGAGTTAATTTTCCTAACATTTGGACTACATGGAATTTTAACATTTCTGAGTGAAACTTGAATCATTACTAGAGGAGACCAAAGGAAATGCATGTAATTTTTCTTTTGTTAATAAAATACTTAATGTCCAAAAATGAAGTGCCGAATTTGTTTTACACTGTGGAAAGTAGGGACACGTTTTTCAACTTATTCTTATTTAGAAACTTTTATAAGAGCAGTAGGCAATTCTCCAGTTTACTTTCTAGTCTTACGGAATTTAAGTGAATATATGTATATGATTTGTGCATCGGTTGATAGATTTTTATTATTCAATGAAAGAGAAAACTAACAACATGTTACTAGTAATTTAGAAATCAATTTAAATGAAGTCAGCAAATATTTTAGTATATAAACATTTATTTTTGGAATGTAAAGTTTAACTCTGGAGAGTAAGAAAATAAATATGAATAATCTATCTACGAGTGTATTCATACTAACAGTTATTATCTTTGAATAGATGTTCTTCTCCCATTTTCTGTTTTAATAAATAATATTTAAATGGAGAGAAATGAAACGGTTTTGCTCCTGGTTTAGTTCATTCTTTCAACGGTGTTTGGATTGAGGTGGGGACAAAGTGAGATTAATTTTATTTCTGTAAAATCCAGGATGAGCGCGATGATATTCTGACACAGTGCTTAGTGACTGTTTTGAAGTATCCTCTTTTTCCATGCTCCACATTCATACTTCATTTGTGCAGTAACTGAACTGCCATTGTTTGAATTCATGGACATCAAATGTGCTGTCTGGGCGGTTGCTGAGCCTGCTTTGGTCCCCAACTCTAATTATTTGTAATAATTTCTTCTCGTTATTTTTTATTGTTATCAAAGTCCAGTACCNACCACTACTTATTGCCTCATTTTATTTCTAGTCTTTCAAACAGTGTTGTATCCTTTCCTTGCTTGCTTTGGATTTGTTTTGGTGTGGTTTTTTGTTTGCTTGAGATTTTTTGGTGTTTTTTTCTCCTGAGGCTTGGATGATGGGATAATTTTTAAATACTTTTGCTAGTCTGAGTGTATATTAAATGAATATCCTGCATCTCCAATACCTGATCAAGTCCTTCAGTGAATGGCAGTATATTGGAGAGAGATTTCCTATTGCAAAACCAGTTTTGACTCTTAGAAATATTGTACATATTATCGTGCCTTCGAACTCTGTTTTATAGTTTCTACAACCTTGCATATTATAGATATTTATTTTTTTAAATAGATAGCACTATTCTATACAGCTTTTAATGGTGTCATAAAGTTGGTTGATTAAAGGACAAGTTTTCTACTTTGGATGGCAGCTATTCCATGATAGATCCAACCCTAGGTGGACTATGATTTAAAATAGCATTGTCGTGACTGCTGTTTCTTCTTTTTAAATTTTAGCTGTCCCTTTCCCACCAACGCATCGCTTAACGTCTGAAGAAGTGTTTGACACAGATGGAAGACCAAGGGTTGACATTTTGAAGAACCACTTGATAAAAGAAGGTCGAGTGGATGAAGAAATTGCACTTAGAATCATCAATGAGGGTGCTGCAATATTACGGAGGGAAAAAACTATGATAGAAGTTGAAGCTCCAATTACAGGTAATATTTCTAGATAATTTCACACCTAATTAAATTTGAAAAAAGCCAGATTTTTTTCAGTAGTAGAGTTTGTTTTAAAATTGCTAAAATGAAATTTCTTTGTTAGTCTTACTGAATTATCCCTCATAACTGCATTTGCTTAACAGTCTGTACATTGTTTTGCAAAATGAAGTCATTAAACCTATTAGAAAAGCTAGTATGATGATATTAAAATTGATTAAAAAATGAAGTAGTTAAATGCTGTTGAATGATGGATTTCTAATTCCCACTATATTGTAAGTGGGAATAAAGGCATCTACCTGAAATCTAAATATGCAAAGAGAAGCTAGTTGAAGTGGCTTGAAGCAAATCCCTGGTGACTGGGATTCTTAGTGAAAAGTACACCTTTATAGTTCATTTGTAAGTGAGGCTGGTGGTTGCATGTAAAGCCATATTCTTGTGAGAGTGGTACTACTGGAAATTGTTTAAAGATTGTTTTAGCATCTTTAACACTAGGACCAAAAACTTACGGGTTTTTGAGTATTTTCTTAGTTTGACTAGTTCTATTTCTGTTTGACCTGGTGAAAGATGGAATTGATGTCCTTTAGTATTTTTATTTATAAACA
>WEIV01026046.1:6762-28034 GCA_013390005.1 Calyptomena viridis
CTGGACTAAGTTGGCCAAGCTAAAGCTCAGCCTGCCTTCTTCGTAGGCAATACTTAGCAAGACTCCTGAAGAGAAGCCTGCTGCTGAGATCACCCCACACGCATGGTGTAATTCTCCTGGTTGGTGTTCTAAGGCTAGCCGGGGTGGACTTGCACCAAGAACCGAACCAGGAATTGCATCATAGAAGTTGCCATAGTAAGGCCAAATACAATATAGGCAGGATGTTCATCAAGAAGGAGACCTCGAAATGACTAATCAAAAAACATACTGGTTAAGTATTTATTCACATATGAAGATAGATGTCATAAATAGTGAACATAAATTAAGACTGGTTTAACTGCATCAAGTGGATCTCTCTAAGTTAGCCTTTAATGTCTATTATTCAAATGTTCCAGGTTGCAAAATCAGAAGTGAAAAATGATTTATGTGGATAAGCATAGAATCTCTCAAGGCATATAACTAATTGAAAAGACCACAGGTTTAGCTGTGATCAAGTGTGTTACAACTGATGCATAACTGTTAAGAAAGGGACTGGTTATTATTGTGCTTCAGTTCACAAATTCTGAACTCCCAAATGCTCCTACAGCATATGCATTTTAACATAAGACATCAAAGACTTGATTCACTCACCCACGTATAGGCTTTTTATTCCGTTTAAGATGCACAGACATACCTGAAACATCCACAAGGAATGATGCAGAACTTAAAGGACATCTGTGTATTACTACAGTGTGAGCTTGAGGCCATGGTGGACACAGGGCATCTCAAATCCCATAGGTATCCATATGTATCATAAAGACTTCAGTAAGTCTTTAACCATAGATATCAGAGGCACACTACAACACATTCTGTGCATAAGGAAGAATTTGCTCAGGAAACACTTGGCACAAGAAAACTCTGGGGGACAAAAAAAATGGAAATCAGCCATACAGTCAGCATAGATACCTGAGATACAGAAACAAACCTTAATCAAAGAACAATGTGAAACTGTGATTTTTGGCAAACAGCCTTGAGAAGTCAGAATGGACACAGAACTGTAACAGACACCAGGTGTTTGCCACAGCCCAGAAATACAGACTTTGGCAAGATTACTGCTGTCAGAAAAAAGAGTGAAGATACATCACCTGGTTTACATTCTGGGATTTGAGCCAGTGAATGGACTTCTCAGACAAACTTATCATCTTGGTACTGTGCTTATAGGAAAAACTTACTTAGATTTTGGTATTTGGCTGATATCCCTCTTTGGTTTTTTAATTTTTTTTTTAATTAAACTAATGCTACAGGATTGCCTTATGGAAGAGCTGGTGAATTCCCCAGATTAGCTAGGCCAGCACAAGGATGGTACAGCACATATAATGTGTGAGGGCCTGGCATTTAATGTGGTTTTGGCTATTGCCAGGGTGAAAGTGAGCATGATCTTTGTCTTCAGGATGTGAAGAACATGCCCTGAGGATCTTCAAGAACAACATGTGTCTCTGGTCACTGGTACTTACCTATCAAGGCTGGGCCCAAAGTCACCTTTGTACTTCCATCAGCCCTGGCATTGACATTAACTTGGGGAATAGTTAATTAATCTGAAGGTTTGTTTCCCTCAGTCATTTCTTTGAGTTCTTTTTTTACTTGTGTTGTGATCAGTTCACATGTGAAACTGCCTCCTGCTGCCATTGATAGGCACACTCTGAGCCCTTCCTTCCACAGGCTTCTGCTTCATATTCTGTACCCAGGTCAGTCTCTGGCCATCCAAAGCAGGTTTTGTTACATCTGAAAGGCTGCAACTGAGCTGTGCAAAAATAGAGGATGCAGATGTGTAGTCCCAGGGAAAGAGACCCTTCCTGGAATGGAGAGTGGAGATCATTGTGACATGGGGATTTTTCCTGTGGGGCAGGGCACGCAATGTGCCCATGGCACTTTGCAGATAAGAATGAATCTGTACTAACACAGAGTTGTCATTTCAAAGCTGGTTTTGAATTACAAATGTAAAGAGCAATGAATCCCACAAAATTGCTATATTTGCTTTTTCTTTCTTCTAACTTGCACACAGCTGAACCAAATTATTTTATGTCCAGTAAAAGTCCTCCCCCATAAATGTGCTAGCTGTTTCCTTTCATATGAATTTTTTCCTTATGCTTTATGAATTTTTGAAAATGCAGGGCGAATAATTGAACTGTTGATAAAAATATATCATAAGGAGTGGAGACTGCTGCACTAATGAAGAAAGAAAGAAAGAAGCATTTTTTTGGAGTCAGAAAGCCTGGGGCAAATGAAAATCCTCGTAGTTTTGCTTGAGTGCAGATTATGGACTCATAAGTTCTGTGAGTGGACAGACATGCCCAAATAATTGTTACGACATGTGCATGTTATTTAGTATGATGGTTGCAAACAAAATTCCCAGGCTGGAAAATCATTGTCTTGAATGAAACTTAAGTCCAACTTAGATCAAAATCCATCCTTAGCTGCTTTGAAAAATTATCAAAAGCTTTGGAGGAAGTTTCCCTGTTTCTTCTGTGAACATGTCCAAGGTGAAAAGGATATTAACTGGGGTCTCTAAGCATCTCACCTGCTGTCTGGGATTTAGGGTCCAGGGCAAACAACATTTTGCTTTGTGTCTACAATCTCTTCAGATGAAACTTAGGTAGGATGGATGACTTTTAGTGTGTGGAAGAAGAGGAATGCATGGATTCAGAAAACTGGTGAGAGGGATGACAGTCTTCCTAATGTCCCTCAATATATTTTTCGTAAGTAACAAATTCGCTTCTACTAAAAAAAAAATGGTTGAACCAATTTAATAACATGTTCAATTGAAAAAAATTGTTAAGAGAAGGAAACCTTTTGGGTCCCAATTACTGTTAATTTGTAATCCAGTGAGGTCAAGTACCTGATTAAATATTTATATAGGAGAAAGGTCATAGTCTTTTGTGATCTTCTATGCCCTGTGTTAATTTTCCGTCAGATGCAATGAGTTCCTTTTGGAAAACACTTTATCAGAGAAAGTAAGCCTTGCTCTTGGCCTCAGAAAAGGCAGCTGTTGGGTTATGATGACAAGCAGTTGAAATAAATCTCTTGCAGTTAGGTATATTTTTAGCTCAAGTTTTTCCAAGCAATTTAGTGACTTTAGGCTTCTCAGCATTTGAATGCTCATCTTGAGACCTTTGGAAGGCACTACAGTTTAAGGAAGTAAAGAGTATCTGACCTCTGGAAGTTTGGACACTTTAAAGAGGTCTCTGCTGGACATGTACATGTCATATGGAAATCTTCTAAAATCTTACTTTTGAAAACCTTGCACTCCAAGGACACAAAACTAGTATACAATAGTATTGTTTTTTAACTATTGTAATTTGTTTTGTAATTTAACCCCCCCAAAAGAGCCCATACCAGTCTCAGGGGTATCCGATGAGCAACTAACTGTCTAGGGGGAACTCAGGCAAAACCAACTGGAACCAGCAGAAATTTGTCAGAATTTGTAGTTTTCCCACTGTATGTATGGAGGGACAAACCACTCTCTCTGCTCCTCCAGCTGGAGTGATGAGATGGATGGAGATCAGCCACAGTCCCTTTCTGAAACACTTCCCTTCCTATGGCACTGCAGTCAGGGTGTGGGATCTTGGATGTCTTCCTGGGGTGAACCCAGCGTCTTCCAGGGAGTACTCAGGTATCCCACGTGCTTTGTAGGGTGATCTCTCTGCCAGTGGCAGCCTTTGGCAACCTGATGTGGGACACAGTTTCTGTGGCAAACCTATTTTGTCATTCTCATATTAAAATTAATATATTTTTCTGCATACTTCCTGTTTTTTTTGCCTTGTGTGTGTGTTCGCTCATGTTTAGCTGGACGTTTTTTTAATTCTCTTTTACTACATTTTAATTTTCCGTGTATCTCTCTAATGATGCTTTACACAATCACACATTTGAAATGTACATTCAATCAAAAGGTTCTAGACAACAGTAGAGCAAAGGCAAACATATTAGCTAGCTTGGAAGCCACAGGAAGCATTTAGGGAAAATATGGTGCAGAAGGATGGCAACAATTATAGTTTCTAGAGGTAGTTCATTTGCCATATGAACTATGTACATGTATGAACTATGTAATATGATACATTATGTGTCATACAAAAAATTCCCTGTGAGTATGAGACAATTATGAGGTTTTGTGTTTATGATGCAAATATAAATTTAGCTGGAGAAAATCTGTATGGAGCAATTGATGAGTGCCACTGGAGCTATAACACTACTGTAATGACATGCAGATATTCTGAATTAATAGTGTTGGAATGATCCAGTTGGGTAGAACTTGGACTGGTAACTGTACTCTTATTTTTTCCCTTTGTAACCCATGATTACTTAGTGACTGAATTAAGTGTGTTTGGACAATGAACACTGATTAGCACTGGGAGAAAGATATGACATCCACCTATTTGCAATAACTTTTTTCCCCCCTGTTGGTATGTAGGTCGCACTACTAACATCCTGGAGACTGAAGGTGATGCAGATGAAGCAGGTGGCTGTATCCTTAGGAGGGTAATGTTCCCACTATTCTGCTCTTTCATGAAGAGTAACTGTAGAATCGACAGAATATTTGCTGTCATAACGCTATACTTTTCTCTTGTTTGTCAGGTTTGAAATGTGGGCTCTTGGAAGTAGTGGTTATCAGTTATTCCCTGTTTATGTAATATTGAGTGAAACGGGACAGTGATCCAGTTTGCCTACTAGTAGTCTGAATTTTCTAATTTGATATTAAACAGTCGAACATGAATTAGCAACCTAGGCTTCTATTTTACTCAATGGGCAGAATTAGGCACTTAAGAATTAATTTCTTTTAAATTTGAATGTTTTAGTGGAGAATGAAAATCCTTGCTAGAGAAATTGTATCTGCTCTTTTCCCAAAACATATAGAGTTGAAGGCCAGGCAGTAATCATCTCGTCTTGCCTTTAGTATTATCACAAACCATTACATATACCACATTACAGATATAGAACCCAAATAACTTGTACTTTGGTGAAAGAATATCTTCATAAAGTCAACCAGTCTTACATGGAAGAAGTCCAAATATGTAAAAGAGTCATACTATTTCCGGTAGTATAGAGTTCCAAAGCTTAATCGTCGTCCTGCAGCATAAACCCCAGATACATTTATTCTAATCTGAATTGTCTGGCTTAAGCTTCCCAGCCTCTGGGTTCTTGCTGTACCTCTCTCTTCTAGAATTTTTCACAGTATTTGCTATCTGAAAAGATGTTACTGAAATCACAGTAACCTCGCAGTCTTGCTTCAATAAAATAAATATACTGAGCTCCTAGAGTGTCTTATTGCAAAGCATTTTCTTTAGCTCCTGGGATGCTTTCTTCACATTTTCCTTTTTTTCCATTTCCTTCTTAGAACATGGACACCACATGGCTTCACCACTGTCATAAATCCTCTCTGGTTCTTGCATTCCCTGTTTAAGCATAAAAAGGCTGGGTTTTTTTGCCACTGTAAGACACTTTGAATTCCTGTTGAGCTGTACTCACACTGGAGCTTGTTTATTTTAATTTATCTGCAGATATTTCTGTGTAATATTCTGTAGTTACATGATATATTATGACCACAAAATTTCAAGCTAAGTGCCTGCTACGGTATTCTATGTAACATAAGAAGTCTGATAGCTTTCACTACAGTCTCAGCAGAAAGACCTTAAACACTGAATGTACAATGACATTTTTCCAAAATCTATCAAATCTGGGTATTAACACAGTGACCAGACTTCTGCAGAGTGACACTAGCCAAATAATTTGACTCACCATGTTGCATTAGATTTGTGTGCATGTCAACAGTCTGTGTTGTGATGAGCCAAAACACTAAGGGAAACAGAGCTCTTCCAAAAATGACAAGTTAAGTCCATTTTAATTCTGTTACTTCACTAAGCTTATGGGTTAGCAGCTGAGAATCCAGCTTACCCCTTCAATAAGATCGTTGCTTTCAGCCAAGGAATTTGGAGCATGTTTTAATGGAGTAAATTAATTACGTAGTAAAGAACTTGGTAACTTTTGAAGCCAAACTGCAGACTCCTTCTAAAAGAGTGCACTTTCTCAAATAGAATATTACAGAGCACATTCTTATTCTTAAGTGCAGAAGATACCAGCTTGGATTCAGAATTATGGGCTGGAAACTGCATTTTCCTACTCGTATTCTAGCCCATGGAAGGATTTCCTACTGTCATCTTAATGTCTCTCCCTGGTTATTTTTTTAACTGGTAGAATTTGGAAGAGAGAAATATTGTATTTGCCTACTGTCTCATGACATCTGGTTACTAGAAAGGGATTAGGAGATGGAGGAAGTCCTTGACCCAACAGAACCCTAAACTTGAAGAAAACTTAGACTGTAAGCCGCTAGGGACAGGACTGTTTTGCTGGTCCATACAATGACTTTCAGAGTGGCATTCTTGCCCATGACAAAAAGCTCCCAGGTGCTCAAGTAATAAAACTGAAAAATATGCAAATAATCTCCTTGAAGATCCAGTGCTTTGACGGATCAGGGCCACGACTCAGCAGATGAATGATGTTGGCTCACAGCAGCTGAACAAGCCCTATTGTTTTAGGAAGCTGTCATCTTGTGCTCCAAATTCTAATCCTTCATTAAAAATAGCCTCTAGCACATAATTGCAAAAATAGCCTTCCCCACTTGGACTGACAGCAAATTGATGCTGTGTTGCCTCTAGCTTCTGTAATAACTGGAGACAGCAGCTCAGAATGGCCTATATTCAGTCCTTTCACTTCAGTATCTTGTTGACTCTGAAGCCTAATGATGACTGTCTCAGAGTGCATGCTCATATTTAACTGATGATCAAATATGCAAGAAACAAGAAGAAAAATGATCAACAGGGATTAGTGTCTTTAGAGTGTTCAAAACCTAAAGTATGTGTTTGTTGTTTTCCACATGATCCTTTACCTCAAAACATGGCAAGTAACTTCTTGCGAGGCACGATATATCTCCATGATAAATTCTCTATTTCATAAAAAAGTATATTTGTTACTGTGGAGGACATTAAAACTTGTTCTTAAACAGTCACAGTTTTCGGTTCCTCTTTTTTCTATGCTCATAAGAATGTAACTTTGGGTAATTTCTAGTTTCTCATGTTTGCAATAAAAAGAGATGAGAGTTTAAGTTCTCTACTTAATCTTCTAAGTGGAAATGTGCATTGTATGCTCATATGAACTGTTAATTTTTTTCTCCATTCAATTTGTAGATGAAAGATTTATGGAATGAACTGAATTAAATAAATAAATAAAATAAAAAAGTATCCAAGACAAGACCAACTGTACTGCAGCCAACTGAGAACTTTTTTGTCCAACATCTGTTCAAAAACATCTGTGGCATCGGTCTAAGAGCAGGTGCAGCATTGAGGAACAAGGGTATTAGAGATGCAGATGGACAACGTGTATAGAGGATTTGGGGAAAACTTCTGTGAATCTGGAAGTTAAAGTAATATATTCCAAGGTATCCTGGGGAATTAAAGGATGATCTTTTCCTGAGGCTTCCTCTTAAATTTGTTGATTATGTGTGAACGAATGGGACATTTTGAAACCTGGATAACACCTAATATGGTCTAAAGAAAATATTTTAATCTGGAACTCTGCAAATAAACCAGTCACTGTTCCTATACAACTTTTTAGTTAACATCTTTTAGACAGTGTACCAGTCCTTGTGAAAATCACTTTTATGCATAGAGAATATATGTGAAACTGTGAAATATTGTCATGTAGTATGACAACAAATTGTTCTTTCTCTGTCATAGTTGGAAAAACAAGTGTGCTAACAAGAAAAGTGAATTTAAGCTTCTGTAAGAATATCTTTGCGAACCACCTTAAGGAATATATGAGAGGAGCCAACTGAATACGAAACTCCTAGTTTTTCTCTCTCCTGTGAAATCCTCTACTGCTTGTTAATTGGCTAAAGACTTTCCAGAATGCAGTCTTCTCTGACACAGATGGTATCAGGGGTTGCGTAAATCCTGCAATGTCACAGAATGACACATTCTGTGATATATTCTGTAAAATAGAAAATACCAGTTAATTTCAAAGGTAGGATGAGGAAGAAAGTTTGGGGATTTTGGTTCTTTTTTGTTTGTTTGCTTGGGGTTTTTTTTTGTAATATAAATGTGTTTTGCTGAATACTTCTTGCCACTCAAAAATCCTGGTTACTTGAAACAAACAGAACATAATCTGAGGATTAAGTCAATTTTTTCTATCATCTCTGCAGGGCTCTGTAGTAACAGAATTTTACCTTGATGCTATGAACACTATTAAATTGAAATATTTCAGAATATTCAAATATTTCCCATTTGCTGTAGTGGAAGTAAAAGGAAAAATACCTATGGATGGTAAAGAAGATTAAAATAGTTACTAAAAAAGAGTTCGTTTCATGTAGATTATAGTTCATTTTGCTGAAGCACTTCTGTAAAATACTGATATTCTCCTTTTCAGGTAGATTTTGAGTTGCCCTATTTATAACAATGTGTTATTATTTTAGTTGTGAATTTCTGTTCACCAGGGTGATAACAAACATACACTCTGCTTTCCTGCCTCTACAGAGCTGGAGGCGGGTTTTCACCTTGTCCTAGTTAGACCAGTCATTGATACAATGTAGAGGCAATCATTAAATACAGCTGTATACAGAAAACCTATAGTTTTAAGTGTGTTAGGCTTTTCTTGGGCAAGTAAAGAAATGCCAGAGGAAATTGTCTAAATGCATACTGACACTTTCAAGAATCAGCTACGTCCCTAAACATGTCTGACAAACTAAGTAAGTATTAATTACCTAATTTAATGTAGCTTGGCTGATCTGTTTATCAGGCAGAAATTTTGTATATCATGTGTGTCTTTTATTATTGTTGCATGTCAAACTGAGGTGGGATTTGCCTCAGTTTTTGAAGACTTGTTTCAAAAGAACATAGCTAAAGTTTGCAAGAGAATTATTTTTGTAACATTTTCCCACAAGGCTGGCTTGTCAGGCTTATCAAGGCACTTTATGCTCTCTCTTATAATGTAATATTTAATACCTTTGTTTTTTGCATTTGGTTTCCTTGGTACCATTAGAGTAAGACATGAAAAAAAGGTAGATACAAAAGTGTAAGTGTTGCTTTGGCAATTAATCTGCCAAACTATACACAACCAGCTGAATAACTAAAGAGTAGGGTCCTGATCTTGTAGGCACCTACCAGAACACTTCTTGTCCTTCATCTGGGTAATTCCACCTGTGTGTTCTTACTGAGCAAGAAAGCATTTTCCGCTTTGTTGCATGGAGAAGCACAACATAGGACACGCAAGGCTTCCTTTGGAAATTTCTCTCCTTGATTTAACACTAAAAGGTGTTTGAAGGAGTAGGGCTCAAATGTGAGGTGTGTACGCCTGAGAGTTATCCAAACAATTGCAAATGCGAGGAGTCTGTGGTTTGGGCTTATTGTAGCATTTAGCAGCCTGCTGAATTAACTTCATATGTTATGTTTCATTTCTGTGGCTGCTTGGAAATCTTGAATTCTGTCCCTATCCCAAGCTTTTGGATTGCTAAATGTACGGCAGACTGCAAGGGGATCTTATCAGAACCAGTGTCCCCAAAAGCTAAGAGAACATAATTCACACTCCCAAAATACAAGGACTTAAAATAGAATGTTGTCAGGTGTAAGGGCTTATGTCCTGGCTGTTTTCAACTTTAGTGAGAGGTTCTCCTCCTGAATTTGTAGACTGTAGGTAAATTTAGATTTCTATCTCCAGTAGCACTAAAATGCCGCCCTTTTCTCTTCATGCTCCTTCCCATTGGCAGTCCACTGGAGCTTCGCTGAGTTGCAGCTGCATCCTTCATAAACTGAGGAATGTGCTTCACTTCAACCTTTGCCAACTTCTTCATTTTTCCTTCTTCTGAAACTTTTGAATCTAGCCCAGTAATGCTGTTCCAAAAAGGCATTCCAGTCCTGTTTCTATCTCCTACTTTATGTATTTACTCCTCAGTCTTCCTCGTCCTCTATTTTTTCAGTTCTCCATAGGGAAATAAAATTAGAAGGGACTCCTCCTTTCCTTTTTTTAACCTGACTTTTATTCTTTGGTCCCTTCCCACCACAGCGGTCATTTCTACTAGAAGCAACATCTCTTGAGTTAGTAAAAAGAGAGACAGGCCTTTTAAATAAGTCAGTCCTTGCTAAGAGGAAGTGGGAGATGACAGTAATTTTCATACACAATCCTTGAAGGAAAGCCAGGCATTTTGTGTTGATTTCAAAGCCCTTTGTTACCAGAGAACATTATTTTACATTCCCAAATGTCAGTCCTCTTAGTAGCATTCTGCATCAGATCTGAACAATATTTTGAAATGCCCTTTATTTTTGCTGAATTAACATAGATTTTTTTAATATGAATGAGAATGTTTGTATAGTACACCATCTTTCCATATGTTTAATTGCTGCCACCTTGTCTGAGTCTAGTTGAACTTTATAGGTCCTACAGAGCTGATTTCATCCAGCCAAAGCTGGTACAAGATGCACTTGGATTTAGGTTTACTTTCTCTGGCTTTTCTGTCATTTCCAACCCCAAGAAGCAAACTGTACTGAACCTGTTCCATATGCAAGATGTGATACTTTAACACAGACTGTGTGGAAAACTCAAAAGGCAGAAACTATCCATTGACGAAACCAATAGTGAACTATCCAGGGTCAAAACCAGAGAAAAAACAAATATTTTACCTTCTACTCCTGTCAAAAAGACTAGTGGTAAGTGCCTGCTTGAAGTGTATAAGAACAGCTTGTTACAGAAATATTCCTGGATTTTATTTCTATTGTTCAAACAGAGCTAGTAAGACCATGTATACTGTGAGATTTTTTCACTCTGAGCTTTGGCATATAAGTATATTGCATGCTCTCATTAGTCACATTCTCAGAGGTATTAAGCACCTGAAAACTCCAGTATTCAGGGTACAAGTTACTAACCAGCCCTGAAAACTGAGTTGCAAGAGGTAGACAATTTTTTTTCTTATCAGCACTTGTTCCACTAAGCAGTGTTTCTGGCCATATATGCTCTGCACAGGGAAACTTTTGTAGTGTTTTCAATATTATTTCAGAAATGGTTTTATGATTTGTGGCTTCCAGAAAAACATATTCCAATAAAACAGCTTTGACACTTGCTTCACCTGGTTACTCAAAATATTAACATCTCTGTTGAGTGAAGGTATGGCAAGCACATCGAGGACATAGTAATCTTGGGCACTTCTTCTTTCATCACAGACAACTGACACAGAAATTGTTCCAGCTAATTTCTTTTTTCCCCCGGCAACATGGTAATCAAAGACTTTAGGGAGATACTCAGTACGCAACCATTGAGATGTTGGCATGACCCCAGGAGATTTTAGGTTTGCTTCAAGGTAGTAATACAGACTTGGGTTATCAAGATCACTGAGTACCACATTAACACATGTAAATGCTTCCACCATCTTAAATAAAAAAAAAAAAAAAAAGAGCTCACTGAATTGTTTTGGTTCTAAACAGTTATCTGCTTTCCTGTGGGGCACATGAGAACAAAATCAGGCCCTCCCCTTGTGATGTGCCTTGCAGCTCCAGGATAGTTGATGATGGGCAGTCTTTCTTCCAGGATAGCAGTGCTGGCACACCCCATGGGCAAAGTGCCATCACCAGAAACATTAACTGGCATTTTATACGGAAAAGATGGAAACTACTTTGAAGCATTTCTAAATCTTGTTTTTGTCTGCCTCATCCTGATGTATACAGTGGTCCTGGTTTTAAGGCCTATCCTTTTCTCAGGGCGCCTGACCTTTTTGGAAGTGGGGAAACAGGAGAAAAATGAATCGATGCTCCTGTTTCCTCTGCTTTCCACCTGACTGAAGAGTACTTTAGGAGTGTTACATTACCCACATTTTACAGAAATTGGGAGTGTCTCTCCTCCCTAAAGCCTGTGGCTGTTTCTTGTACCCCTAACACCCACCCTGGGTGCAGGCGCTCCCTCAGGGAGTGGTGAAATGGATGGTCCTTTGCCCAGGGAAGGAAATAGCTCTGGAGAAAAACTGGCATGGTTTATCTTCAAGAGTTTCAGGCTTCCTCCCTCATATGCTCCCTGGGGACTTTCCCCTCTGCTTGCCAGGGCTGGGAAGGGGTGGGCTAGGTCCTGGCTGGACAGCTGCTCAGATGTAGTGGGAGGTACGGGGAGAGCTGGGCCCATGAAGCAGCATGCTGGTGGCTTCTGGCACCTTCCTGGCAGCATCACCTGTCTGGGTCAGTACAAATACATGAAAAAGAGGCTTATAACAGAGAAAACACTGACTGCAATATTGCTGTGTAGCAGCACTTGGAAGTGCACGTGGGTTCTGCTTGGTTTTGGGGAGCATCATCTCCTACAGTGGGCGGCTGTCCCCCTCAAGGACCTCCAGTGGCACCGGGGCAGGCAGTGACCAGTGACTGACGGGGGAATGGTGGGAAAGGTGGAAGGATAGGACATGAGGTAGGGCAGGATGTGAAAGCCCTCATGCACTCCTTGGCTGTCTGGTTGTGTCTGTCTCTGGTTAGGACCACATGGATAATGCAAGTACCAGATGAACGAACACTTATAGATTTTCTTAGGATTTAAGGGTTAGTTAAATATGCCCCTCTAAAAAAAATAAAGTTTTCTCACTTTTTTGATACGGTACTTCTGTTATCATGATATAAATAATTTTGAGGACACTGTGGAAGACTGTACTAAGCTGTTACCGTGTCAATTACACAGAGCTATATTTTTGTGCTCATTATTATTCTTGGATGTCTCTAATTTACATCTAAATGTACTGACTAATTTTGATTCAATCATGTCAAAAATGATAGGTCATGTGTGGGAGGAGATGACAGTCCTACCATCAGGAATTGCCAGAATGTGAATTCCTCGGGGCAATGATTTAATGCCCAAGTCAAGCAGTGCTGTCAGAATTGGAGGCCAAATTATGACACATTATGCTGTACTATGGACTTGCACATACAATACATATGAAAAAAGTGACTGAGATTGGAGTTATTAAACTATGCTTTAACTGCTGCTACATTTTCCTTCTCACTCTCTCCCCCCCACCATCTTTTTTCCCCCCTGCTCACTGCATTTGTTCAGAGGTACTAATAATGGTACAGAAATCTCTTCTATAACAACCAACATCTCAAACCATTCTGAACAGCAGCCTGTGATTAAAGCAGATGATAAAATAATGGCACTTGATGTACATTTCTGCTTAGCCTTTCTTTAAATCATTTACACTTTTTTAGCAACCTACATGTCAACTAGGTGTTCTGTGAAAGGGCAGGACCTGCTTGTTCCATTGTGCTTTTTCCCAGGATATTTTTTTTATAAAGGAATCCACTGTCTCTGGATAAACCCGCTGAATAACCTTCAGCTGAGCAATTCACGGGAACTGATTTGCATGTTGGATAACTCATCCTAATTATTTCACCCTATTTCCTTTTTTTTAGCTTAAGGAGATTTATCTGTCAGAAGTGAGATTTTTTTTTAGAAAATGTTTGCTTTTCTACCTCGTCTGAGAGAGAAGGTGCAGAGCTATTTGCCATGAACACTGTATGCACAGTTCATTGTATATTCTTGTGAATCAGTGCTGTCTGTGATGAACGTCTTAAAATACTTGGTTAGAATCACTGTGAAGCTGTTGAATTTGATGATCTTTAAAAAAACTCTTGCTATTTCAAATAATTTGTTTAAGAAGTTGTGCTAATTGATTTTATTGGCACAGGAATTAACAATTTTAATGGTGCACATCTCAGTTTTAAAATGCTTAAATGAAATCCTTTGGATTTTTTTGAGGTATTGGGGATGAATGAAAGGGAAATAATTTTGTACTGTCACAAATAGAATATTTTAGATATTGCTTGAGAAATGGGCTCTAATAAAACAGCTAACATTTAAGCCTATCAGCTGAGAATGGACACTGGGAGGAAAGGCCATTGCTGGTTTGGGAATTGTCAGCAAGTTTGGTTTGCTTGGATGAAATGCAGGGACATTTTCAGAGAAGGTTTCAAACCCTGTTTATAAACCCTTAGACTTAATGTTCACATAGCCTCAAATCCTGAGAAATAAATCTCTTCCGAAGCAGATCTGCCTTGCTGCAGGCATGTGGTTTGTGTTGTTCTTCCCTTACCTCCCTGGGTACATTAAAACCAATGGTGTCTCAACTTTCTCAGTTGGGCTAGAGTTGAATGCCAGCCTGGGAACTATCTCCATGTCCGATGTGGTGGTGGCCACTTATCGCTCCAAATACCCAACCATGTCCTGGAAGTGCGAGAGGTTTCCAAATGGTTTTTGTACTCTGTGCACAGTCCTAACAACTGTTCCTGATCTCCTTTGAGGCCATGGGAAAAAAAGGCAGCAGGATGGATGGACACATGGGCCAGCCGAATTGATCAACCCAATTAACATTATTGCAGTGCAGGTGACAATTTTTGTTACACTATGAGGAGAGTGTATTATACCTACTTTCACAAAAGTGTGGTGAGTGCCCAACCTGTTAAACAGAAAGGTCCCTCCATCTTCTGGGAGAGTTCTCAGGCAGTTCCCACAGGCAGGATTGTTCCCATAGCCTCAAACTTTTTTATGTGGTTACTGATGTTTGTGCCAAAGCTGCAATGCTGGGTGCTCCAAAGGGTGGTAGAGACAGCAGTAGGAATGAAAAATCCAATCCAATCAAGTTCCTATTTCCCAGGGGCCACTTTGGGCAAAGGGGAGTAGAATTTGTCAGGACTTGGAAGGAAATCAGTGAGAAATTATATGGACTGCATTGGATGTTGTGATTGTGAGAGGCAACAAGGAAAGTGTATGGATCTGATTTCATTTCTGCAGGCATGCAATTGAAATTCTTCCTTGCACTGACATGGTGTAGAAATGATCTGCAGCCAAGTGGATTTCATACTTCAGTCTGCGTTTCCCTGAATGTGGAGAGTTCCTATCCCTGATAATTCAACTTCAAAGCTAACACCTTATTAAATGAATAGAGCTATTATTTCAGTCTGTTTGGTCACAGTCAGTTGACATTTGAAGGCATTAAAGAGAGTTATAAACTCCACTGTTTTCAAACAAAAGCGGTGTTTTAAAAAATATAGCAAAATCATCAGGAATATCTTAATCTCATTATGTCTATGTGCCTGAATACCTCTTTTCAGTGCTTAAGCAAAACATGAACTAAGCTAGTTATCCTGACTTCTGCTTGCCATAGGCTTACTGAAAAGCCAGGACTAGCAGTCTGATTTCAGTTGTAGAGAGAAAGTGAACAGCTGGAAAGGTAGAAATACAGAAAGCTCAGTAAGCTGCCTTGCCATTTTGCTGGTACCTGAAAGAAACATTTTTATATCAGACCTATGTAAACTTGCATGATGTACAAAATTATTTTTGGATTTCTATTTGTTCCTTCCATTGGATTTCGGGGCTCTGGAAACAGCTGAAATTTTGCATGTGGAATTGTGTCAATCAACTTTAATCCCATTAGTTCCTGATTTTCCCAGAGATATTGTTTTTTTCAAACAAAGTTTGCTCTATTTCGCATAAAGTGAAACTTCTTAAGTAAGCCAGTCACTGGCTTACCTAACAGTCTTGTTTTCTCAGGATTAGGGTAGAGGTAGAAGAGAGAATAAACCCTGAGATGCTGTTTGAATAGCCTGCAGCTTTATTAACACATCTGGGAACTATCCAGCAATAACTTGTACAAAACAGATCATTCTTCCTTCCATAATCCACTCCACCTGTTGGAGGGCTGCCATCGGGATGACTGACCACTGTGGCCATTCTGGCCAATGTTTTCTGACATTGTTTTCCATATGGTCAATAGAGTTGTGAAGAAATGACCGGACAGCAACCTCATTCAGCAGCTTCTCTGGACTCCCAAACCCTCTTCCCCTTTGCTGTTTTCTGCTTGCCAGCCTAGATCTGTTATCTGCCTGCCCCACACTGGCTCTTTGCAAGTTCTAAAATATTCCAAGCTCCCTTCTGTGTTTCTGAACTGCTGAAGTGACTATGCTCAACTTGTTCCATTTGTAATTCCGGTTCAGTGAGTTCCTGTCCAAAGGAAAGGAAGGGAGGAAATTTTCCCTTGTCCGTAAGAATGTGGCTTTTATTTAACATGCCTTCCCTAAGATTTGTCTATTTAAATGCACTGTAAGCTAGGACCAACACATACCTGTTTCCTTTCCCCATTGACATATCTGTGAATTTGTTTTGTGCAATTCCAGAAGATGGGTGGATTATCTGTGTCAAGTACAACTAGTAACACCTCATTGTCTTCTCCCTTTTTTCTTCTTACTGGGTTGACCTGGCTGCATTGACATGCAACTATATTTCTGTTCTTTGTCAGTGTAAAATGGTCTTTGATTTATTCATGGGCTCTGGCACAAACATAATTGATTTCTTTCAGTTTAGGCATTTTAAAGTCCAGGTAGTCTATTCTAGTGATTGACCTCTTCTCCATAGCCAGCTGGGAGAGAGAAACAAATTCAGAGGGAAAATTCCACAGTCTTGGTGACACACTAGCCTGGCATGCATTGCATTTTGTTGTTGATGTACAATGGGCCAAACTAGCTAGATAAAGGTCAAATAACACTGATTCAGGCTGAACAGTACTTGTGACAGGATAATAAAAACAATGACCTTACTGAATTTTTCCTTAGGGAATTTTTCTTTTCTGCCGTCTGAACCAGCTTCTTGCCTAAACATCTCTGCAAGACTACATGTATTAAAAATAACTGTGAAAAAAAGACATTATAAGGTGCTTAGAAAGCTCAGGCTGAATAAGAAAAGAAGGACATACTGGTCCCTTTCCTTTTCTGGAATTCATGTACTATACGATAGCAATAATTCTTAGCAGTAGAATTCAGCTATGGAGATAGAAAACTTACAGAATACAAATTTTTGTGAATCTGACAAGCTATTTTTTGAAACCTCAGGATTCACCAAACCTCGCCTGAACTTGCAGAAGTTCTGTAACCTGACCCATTTGTACATTTTTGGTGATATTACCCACAGAAAATATACTGACTGTCCAGGAAAGACTTTCTGTTGGTATCCCCAGTCATGTTTCTTCTCTTTTCCCAGTACAACTACCAGCCACTGATACAAGCTAGTTTTTTCCATGTTAGCAACTGACCCACAATGCCCTTTGCTGAAAGACAGAAGAAGAGCAGGAAGCAGAGTTTGGCAGAGAGGTCAGAGCTGTCTTTGTGTTCTTCTCATAGTGTGGGAAGTCTCTAAGGAGGGAGGTGAATCTCACAGAAAGGAAGTCTAACCCTCAAAGATGAGAAGAAATAATACCAGCCAAGAGAAAAGCTGCGCTTGTATGTGGGAGTGGGAGGATGGTAGAGAAGCCAGCCACTGCTGGAATAGGGTATTTGTGAAATGACTTGCACAGGAAGACCAGCTCTTAGGGAAAGACTTGAAGGTTGTGTGTTTCTTGCTGGTGGAGAAAAGGGTTGACGCATTCAAGTTCATTACAGAGGACAGGTTCAATTTGCATTTGGTACTCTTCTTGCTACTTTCCCTACCCATATGATATAATCTACCTTCATTGGTGTATAAAAACATTCAAAATTAAAGTTCATTATCAGCAAATGGGTAAAAAAGCAGATGTGAATACATGCACTAATTAAATTGAATGGTCCGGCACATGGTGCTTCTGAAGAATGGCACTGGTGCTTCTGAAGATTAGAATAGAAAAAGTATTTGTGCAAACTTATGTATTTCTATACAGAAATCTTTCCTGTTTAACATTATAGTAAGATGAATGTATTATTCAAATTCCAACAAATGCTGTTTTCCAGATGTGACTTCACTAGTTACTCCAAGCTATTAAACTCTCAGTGCCCCCAGACTTGACACATATTTGACATATAAACAATGTTACACAAATAAAATAAAAATTCCTTAGAAAACTGATCTAATAACATTGGAGTGATAAACCTTTAATGTTAGCTAAGTATAATATGAATTGCCAACAGCAAACAACAGACTAGGAAACTGTGTTAGCAGGACAATGCCTGCAGTGTAAAGAAACACAAACAAGCAGAGCAAACAGAATATTGTAACTGGAATTTGATTTGGAGAATTGCTCTGGTGGGTAACTGTGTATAAGGCTTTGCACATGCATGTGTTTTTACATGGGCAATGGTCACACCATCTTGTTTCAAATAATCAGGAACTGAAGAAAGGCCTTCAAAATAACTGATACAATTTAACGGGTTAGGGTGGACTCCATTGGTTTCAGTCGTAAACACAAGTTGAGATTGGTGAGGGCTTCCTTCATATGGCTCACTCAAGGAGAATGGGGAACTAACTGGTTTAGCACTTCCTACTTTTTTTCTTCCTGTCCTGCTTACACCTTTGTATGAAATGAGTAATGCTTTCGCCTGACTTTGCTGAATGATTTACATTCAGGAAAAATGGTTCCCTGTGGAAATAACAGCTATTAATTTTGAGTACCAAGACTAAAATAGCCTTGATACCATCATGATAAAGAATAGTGTGGTTAGAATCACTGTGGTGTAGCATTCACTATGATTTTTTTAGTGTTAATTTGGTCTCTTAATTTGACCTCCTGTTAGGCACTTTATGAAATGAAGATAAAAATGGAAAGGGTAATACATTAATGCTTAATCCACTTAATGAAATAGGATTTCCTTTGTGATTCCATATAAATTAGTGTATAACTGCCACTATTTTACCTGGCATAATAACAGAGATGAAATTAATTCTCTGCTGTAAACCTTTGCAGTTAATTTTGAAGTGGTCACTTTACCCCTGCGGATTACTGCATTTTACTACTGTTTGGGAGATCAAGATTGTAGTTTTACTTTATGCTGTTTTCTACTTACTACAGTTGTTTCCCTTCTGCATCTGATACTCTACAGATGTGAAGAATGCTGTGGAAGGGGAAGGTTAATAATGGTACATTCTTCACACAGGATTGTTTTGAGGTGGGCTGTACAGGTCACTATGTTACTTCACTTGCTTTCTTTTCCTAAGTCATGGCAAGCGATTAAGAGATGGAGGGAGAAGAGAGGTTTTCTTTCTCTTCAAGCCCCATAGGGAATAAATAATTTGCACCTAAACATCTTTCAGTCTTCATGGCTTACTGTAAGGCATCCAGTTTGAGGGCTGTGCCCTGTTGGTATTAGCCGTTGCCCTGAAATGAGTCTTTTCATGGTCCATGTTATGATTACTGGCATCATAACTGACACATTGTGGATTAAACCATTCATAGCATGAATGGCTATGGTTTGAGCTAAACCTATGTGGTCACTGATTCTGTGGAGCCTGCATAGGAGAAAGATCAGTACCACATGCATTATTCATGTTGGAGGACCTGTAGAGCATTAATCAGTGTTAATCTTCCCTCATCAAATCTATGCATTGCAGAGCAAAATAAGAAGACAGCAAGCTGGTTATCAGGGCAGACAGACTGTTTATGGGACAGGCACATCATTTAAGAGAAATGAAGTATACTTGGCCGACTGCAGTATTACATGTGTTATTCTGATGAGTTCATGAAGATTTGGAGTCAATTACACCATGGGCCAATTAAGATTTCTCTGCAACTGTTTTGCAGTTTTGCATTCCCCATGGAAACACTGGAATCACTCCTTACTTGTAGATGTGTGAGATTAGAATCCTTTACTCCACCACTACTGGCTACAGGCAGCTGCTTTTACAGGCAGCTCACTTTAACATGAACATGCTTTCCCCTTCTGCCAGTGGATTTGATGTGTACCAATTCTGTATATGGTTTTGGTCAAGTAATAAATTCCCAGTTATTTAGTACAGTGTTCTGCCTCTTTGTTTACATCAGCAGGACTTTTCCATTAATGTACAACCTTGTATTCAGTTGGGACCAAGTAATATTTCCATGTGTACTGATTTTGGTCTATTAAAATATTACACATTTTTTATTTTTAAAAGAAGCCACAGGAAATTCAATTCTTTCTTTCTTTGAGTTTCATTATTACAATATAAAGAAACATATGTGGGGTTTTATTCCGTTGTTCATTGTAACATGTGGCTGAAAAATAATGTAAATTTGGGACTTAATTGGACTAAACAATTGGCAGACAAGCTGCATCTGGTTTGAACAAGATCCAAACATCTTCCTTTCTGAAGACTGTGGGGCCTTGAGAATGATAAATTGAAAAAAAAAATATTGAACAGGTTGGGTAAGAGAGCCTATCAACCATGAGCTTTGAGGCCTGATTCTGGTGATCAATAGCTCCACTTGAGTCAATGGCGTTAAAGAAGCATAAAACCCATTAATGTCAGATCAAGCTCTCATCAGTTATTTGTAATCGAGAGTACTGTAGTCCAAGATCTGCAGTCCCTCCCTTTTGAGGTGTAATGGCTCAGTGCACCAGGCCTCAACAACTTTATATGCTCTGCTGGTAAAAATGTGCTTCTGGCCTCTTAATTTCAGAGGTCGTCTTCTGAGATTAGAGGAAGAAGCAGGCAGCAGACAAGATGCCGATAGGCCTTGATTTATTAAGGTATTGGAACAACGTAGAAGGAGGAAAAAGGAGATTAAATAGTTTTTAAAGTATAATTTCCTACTGTTTGAAGTATTGTGTAAATTAAATCTGAAATTCCTTAACCCAGAATCTCAGCTGGCTTCATAAAATATCAAACCAATGAGAATTCTTAGGTAGAATGACAAATTTAAGTGTCCTCCCTCTCTTATAACCCACACTTTCCTATAACACTGTGTATGTCATTTCAGTTGTGTGTGTGTAGCAAGCATTGGCACAGAAGTGTGGCTAAGGTGAGATCTAGACAGGTTGTTTCACTTAAGGAACATTTATTCACTGCTTTCCATCATGGCAGAGCATTCCCAGGCCAGCCTTAATGTTTCTCTGTGCTCCTGGCATTCAGAGTAAATATCCTGAAGCTGCTTAAAATTAAAAAGTGAAAGTAGTTAATGCTTGTATATGGTAATTCCCGTTTGTGGAATGCAGTCATGCTTTTGAGAGGATGAGGCATGGAAAAATGAAGCGTTCTGCATATGATGAAATAGTAAGTTGGTAGCAGAGCCTGGAAAAAGGAAATTGGATCTTCAGATTGCCAGCCCATTTCCTCCACAGCATGGACTCTTGGAATGGGCATTAATACCAACATTTGTATTTCCATGACAGGTTTTTTTTTCCCAATGAATATTTATCTACATATGGTTGAGGGAGGAGAATAAGTATAACCCTCATCTTCCCCAGGGTACTGCCTTTAACCATTCATGGGTACATTACAGAGGAAGATGGAAGATT
>WEIV01026114.1:0-10180 GCA_013390005.1 Calyptomena viridis
ACTGAAAACAGAACTGTGGGACATTGCATTTAGGCTTTCTGGCTGTTGTTTCCTTCTTCTCTTCTCTCTGTTCCCTTCCTTTCCTGTCAGCACCACCCAAGGCCACCCTAGTGGGGACCTTTTTGCCTCCTTCTCTGTGCAGCTCAGGCAAAAAGACACACCAAGTGGATTTAGTGGCTGCTCCTGGTGCCTTCTCTGCACCACCTCCTTTCCTTCTGTAGACTCAATAAAGTTCTTTTGCATCCAAAGCTTGGTCTCTGAGTCTTGTTTCATTCTGTGACAGTTCTCCCAGTGAACTCAGGGAAAAAATATTGACAGAGTGGTGGGTTGGTCTCTCTGAAGTGAACTTTTATTTTTTCCCTTTCCCTTTGTCTTTACAGACACAGCCCTGCCTACTCCACAGCAATGACCATCAGGGAGAAGACAGCTCTGAAGAGTGACGGGAGTGGGGGTGGGAAACAGAAATGCCTAGGGATAACTCAGAACCTCATCCCTCCCTACACTTCTCTTACATTAACCATTGTGCCCAGCTTGTGTCCAGACAGACAGGGCTGAGGTGTTTCATGTGTTAGAATTGTGATCAGCCACACAAAAGAGCTGATTTGGAGCCCTTTGCAGGTGTATGTACCATGAAGGAAGCTGTGGCCCTGTGAAGAGCCTGAATCAGAAAATATTCCTGTTAGGAATCTCCACTACAGTGGAGAGAAGCCCAAAGGGAAGCAGGTCCTGCTGGCAGGACCAGTTAGCCTGTCACAGAGCTATGCTGGAACATTCCCTCTGCAGGAGAATCTGGATAGGCTGGATACATGGGCCAAGCTGACATTGTGAAGTTCAACAAGTCAAAGTGCTGGGTCCTACTCTTTGGCCACAATAACCCCATGCAACTTTACAGACTGGGTCAGAGTGGTTGAAAAGCAGCCTGGTGGAAAAGGACCTGGAGCTGCTGGTGGATGGCAGCTGAACATTGGCCAGAGTGTTCCCAGGTGGCCAAAAAGGTCAATGGCACCTGCCTTGTAATCAGGAATAGTGTGGCCAGCAGGTCCAGGTCCAGGATTGTTCCCCCTGCGGCACTGGTGAGGCCACACTTCAAGTGTCCAGTTCTGGAACACTGAGGAAGGACATTGAGGACATTGAGGTGCTGGAATGAGTCCACAGAAAGGCAATTTTGCTGGAGAAAGGTCTGGAGAAAGGTCTCTGTGAGGAGAGACTGAGGGAGCTGTGGGTGTTTAGCCTGGAGACAAGGAGATTCAAAAGTTCAGAGTAAGTAAAGTCTTTCAAGGTCATGGTGGGTTGATCTTGGCTAATGGCCTGGTGACCATGAAGACATGCTAACACTGCCTATCCTCAACTACGCATGAAACAACGTAACACAAAGCTGATGGGCCATAATAAGCCCAAGGGAAATACCAACTAATCACTGTTCCAGAAAAATGGGAAATAAATTTAATTCATTGACAACTCCCCATGGAGTTGGATAAAGAGATATAATCACCCACCACAGCAAACTTCTCTGCCTTCTTCCCATGCAAGTGGCACAGATGAAGAGGGAAAAGGGTTTGTGCTCAATACATTATGGAAGTCTGTGCACTCCTTCTTCCTCACTCTGATTCCCTTCTCCACTGAGAGCCCCCTGCTAGGGGGTGGGTCATTTCCAAAGTGGGCACTTGTTCAAGAATAAAGTGGCCCAACATTTCTCCCCAACAGGTTCACAGGACCTGCCAGCAGGATCCACTCCACTGTGGGCTCCTCACCACTGCAGTGGACATTCCTGACAAGAATCTCTTCGAGTGCAGGCTCTCATGGGATCACAGCTTCCTTCATGGTATATCCACTTGCAATGGACTCCATAAAACAGCTGATCCCAATCAGCTCTTTTTTGTGGCTGATGTCAATCCTGACACATGAAACACCCAACACTCTCTGTCTGAACACAAGCTGGACAGAATGGTTAGGGTAAGGGAGGTCTAAGAGCTTTCCCCAGGCATTACAGTTATCCCCACTCTTGCCATGTTTAAGAGCCATCTCCTGCTTTGATGTGCTCTTTGCTGTGGAGTAGCCAGGGATGTGTTTGTCAGAGCCATGGGAAACCGAACCAAGAAAAATCCACTGCAGGTATTATCACCCACTATTGGGTCGACACTTTCCACTGAGCTCAGTGGAAGAGTTGCCATTGAATGATGGAGGAATCTGAAGCCCAGGCTTACATGTAAATGTCTCTGTTGAGGTGGACAGAGCAACACAAAGTCACCTCTCTCAAGGAAAGCAAAGAACTGCTTTATTGTGTAAAAGCATAAGTGAATATACAGATCAGAAGGCTAGTATACTTTGATACAATTGGCTCAAGGTTTTTTTCACAATCAATATTGGTTAACACCATCATCACCCTCTGCACTGTCCAACACTCGACCCTCACAGTGGTCAGTCCTTTTCCATGTTTACCAAACATACTTTGGGACTTTCCAGCTGCACCATCCTTATCTCCTGGGTGGACAAGAATAGCTTCTCAGGGATACACAGGAATGCTGTCAAGTTTGAGAATGTCTTCTAGGTTGATAGCAGGCCAGCTGCTATCCCCAACATGTAAAACTATTTTATTGAGTCTAAAGAAGAAAAAGAGTTCGTTCGGAGAGGGCACCATGAGCAACCACTTGCATGCAGTAGAGGTATACATCTGCCTGGGCTGCAGAGGACGGGAGGTCAACAGGTCCACACTTGGGTGGTAATTTCTCTGGTCTTTGGCTCATCACCCAAGGATGTATGTGTGGATAGGAGACAGGAACTAAGTGCACAATGGGTCCAGTGCAGACAGATGATGTCAGGGTGTTATGGTTTGACTCCAGCTAAATGTTGAGAGCCCACACACACATCCAAAATTTCTCAGAGAAGGAAAAAAACCTCAGCATTTGTGATAAGGATTACAAGCAACTGTTTCTTAACTATTTCACAAGCAAAACAGGCTCTAACTTAGATTATTAAGTATTCGCTACAACGGGCTCTAACTTAGAATATTAAGTATTCGCTACTACTACTACTANTGCAGGTGAATCTTCGCTTTCTATGGTTCTCCACAGGTTGCTGGGGCCTTATTGCAGTGTTTAAGGCATTTTCTCTTTCTCCTTCTCTCTGACCTTGGTGTTAATCAAACTTCTCCCTCTCCTCTCTCTTAAGCGGCCATGATGTTCTGCCTCACTTTTTTTTTTGTTTCTCCTTCTTAAATACGTTATCACAGAGGCGTTACCAGCTGACCTTGACTAGCTTGGAGCTAAGAAATTTCCAGCAGCTTCTTAAAGAAGCCTCTCTCATAGCCCCCACCCCAGCTAATAAAAAACTCTGGGTACTTAAAACCACAACACAGGGGTTCTTTGTTTCAGAGGCAATCAGGGTCAGGCTGCAGTTGGACTTGGGACACTGAGCCCCACTCCAGTCACAGGAGACTTGGTAATGAGTGGCTACATGCCAGTGATGGGCAGCCCAGTTTCACAGTTTGCTCTTTGCTCTGGATGAGCAGAAGATTTGGGGATTAGAGACAGCTGGATGTCAGCTTCCTCTTTGATTTATTGAGTCCCAGATGAAGGAAAGAGGGGACCAGCACATTCAAGGCAAAGAGCTGGGAAACAACATGGTAAGTTCATGGCCCGTACTGAGTGCAATGGGGTTGGGCATCCTTGGCCAAGTGCTCTGACCTTTCGGTGACCACATCTCGTTGTTGGTCAGAGCACTCTCCTCCTGCAGGAATTGAAGAGCACTGTGTAATCACTATTCCATTTGGAGACGCAATTGATCTCTGAATGGGATGGGAAAGTAAGGCCATTCCCTCCATCTTCCTGTATTTCTTCATAAAAGGATAAGAATATTTTGTCTAAATTTCCATCTTTTGGCCTGTCTGTAAAGGTCAGCCAGCATTGACTAAGGAATGTGTCAAACCCAGAAGGGTCAGATTTTCATCCATTCCCATATCAGGCTGCAGTGACATACTCAGTTCACTGGGTGTCTCAGCACAGCTCAGCTCCCCTGGGCACAGACAAAGACACCTCTCACCCAGCATTCTCTCCTCTTCCAAATCACACATAGTGAAATGTCTCTACTAGAGAGGGAAGTGGATTGTTTTGGCCTGAAGAAACAGAGGGTCAGGGAAGACTTTATCACTGTAGTACTATGGAGAAGGAGGTTGTAATGAGATTGTTATCAATTTCTTCTCCCATGTGATAGAAAAAGAGGAAATGGCCTCATATTGAGTCAGGGGGGGTTTAGTTTGAATATTTGCAATATTTTTATTTGCAGAAAAATTTAGCAAGCACTGGAAAACATTGTGCAGAGATGTGACTATCTGATGTGAAACACTATCCCTGGAGGGATTTAAAGAATGTGTAAATGTGGCACATAGGAACATCATTAAGTGGTGGTGTGGACAGCATTAGGTTTATGGTTGGACTCGATGATGTTAAAGGTCTCTTCCAACGAGTGTGATTCTATGAGTGTATAGCTGACAGGAGCCGTGGGCTTTTGAATAACACAATTAAAAATGAGGTAATTAAAAAGCCAGTAAACCCCGAAACTACCTCCCAAGCAATGACTTGCAACGGCAATCAGCTACTTCAAGGCAAAAGGCAGTTGCAGCAAAGCAGAACTGGTGATCAAGTGTCTTCCATGTTGTCTTTGCTCTGTTTTACCAGCCATACCTGAGTGTAGGTGTAGCCAGACCTTCACCTGGGGTAGATGAGTTCAGTCAGTTGGCAACAGTGGCTGCTTTGTTCCTTTTGCAGCAACAAAACCATAGACCAACCCCACCACAGCTTTGTTCCTTTCCTCTTGTCTAGGCAGCTGATTCTTTCTGGTCATGTACTGGGTCACTGCAAAGGAGAACAAGGCACCTGTAACTGATTTCATTCCCCCGTGTTTCCCAGACCTCCCAAGGAGGGCACAGTTCCCCATGGTCCATTCTCTTCTCCATGTATCTTGTAACCTTGATGCAGAATGGCCTCATCATTTTCACTGCATGGAGCTATCAACATCTTCCTTAATTTGTTCTTCCTCATTGATTTTCCATTATGGAGATCTGGTACAACACCGCTGTTGTGTCAAAGCTGATGAAGCACAACCTTATCTCTCTGGAGACCAGGTTTGAGTGAACTAATTCACTTTTCCAGTATTTGAAAGCTTGCTACAAAGAGGTTGATTGTTCTTTCCTTACAAGGACTAGACCCACAGAGGCCAATATGTGCAAGTTGCACCAGGAAAGATATCATCTTGAAGCAAGAAATGGATTTTTAAGAGTAAGAACAATCATTCCCTGGAAATACTTCACTAGGCAGTGTCCCTATCACTGGAAAATTTCAAGATGCAATTGGACAAAGTGATTGATAATTCCATCTTATCTCCCTTTCCCGCTGTAGTGGTTTGACCCTGGCTAAATGCCAAGAACTCACACACACAGCCACACTTTCCCAACTCCCCTCCCTGCAAATGAACAGAGGAGAGGGAAAACTAAAAGGTTTCACAAAGTTTGTGATAAGGATCGTAAGGAACTCCTTATTAATTATTTTACAGAAAAAACAGGCTCCAACTTGAAATATTAAGGATTTATTATTATCAAAATCAGAGCTTAAGAGTGAAAAGTTTGATAGATTCTCGAGGTACTCGTTGGTTGTTTGCTAGAGTACCTCTTCTTATTATCAAAGTCCAGTACCAGATAAAGGAATAAAACTTGCAGCTTCTCAGTTTTTCTTCTGTTTATTAAGCTTTATCACAACTTCACCATGTCACCCAAACCTGGGTTTAACATACCAGAGCGCATGCTGCGAAAAGCATTTGCTGCAAAGCGTGGAAGCACAAAGAGAAAGGGAGTAGGGTGTGGAACGCCTCAAATGGCGGCTGTATCTAAGTTTTTAAGGACACTAATAACCAATTAACAGATAGCACATCTTCTGTTTACAATTGGTACCAATAATCCTAACTTACTACTAACACGTCTTCTCTACCTCAAATCTATTCTACCAATCCTCAAATGCCAGCTCTACTGCAGTGCAAGGAGCAAGAAGAAGAAGAACTCAGGGCAACACCCAAAATTCTCCATCTTGTTTTCTTTTATATCTATACTACAAAACCTAAAACTATAAGCTTCACTTCTATGACTAACTAAACTATGATCCAAATTATTTTTTTGCTGCTCTTGCTTTCATCAGTTTTGGAAGCCCTTCCCAGGGACACAGATCAACAACTGTATCCTCTTGGGGTCTCTGTAAGGGTCCCAGGTCCTCCAGGGCAATCTGAGGTGTAGACTCCTCATCCTGGACTCCAACAATAGATCTTACAGACACCTTTCTGCCCCCACCCCTCCTTCTTTCAGAGATCTCCCTTCTTCCCCCAGTGGTCCGGGAGGACAGGAGTGGGGGGGTTCAGTCAGATGTTGTTTCTGCTGCTGCTCAGAGAAAAAAAAAAAAGGAAGTCCAACCCCCGGCTTTCCCATCAGGTTTGCTCCCCAAAACAGTCTGTTACAAACTGCTTCATGAGTTTTATTGTCCTTTATGGACAGCAGCTTTTCAAGGTATGTTGTCACATAAGTCACTTTACCAAGGGTGCAGTCCTTCATGTGCTGATTGCTTGGCTGCTTCAGCGTGGGTCTCCCCGGGCCACCAGTCCTCCCAAGAAATGCTGCTCTGCTGCTCCAGTGTGGGTCTCTTCTTCCCACAGCCTACAGGACTCCATCAGGCCCCTGCTCCAGACATGGACATCAAACATCCCACAGGATCACAGCCTCTCTTTTTCCAGCACTTATCTCCTCCAGTGTGGAGTCTTCCATGGGTTTGCAGGTGAATCTATGCCTCCAATGGTTCTCCCACGGGTTGCTGGGGCTCTATTCCAGTGTTTAAAGCATTTTCTCTTTCTCCTTCTCTCTGACCTTGGTGTTAATCAAACTTCTCCCTCTCCTCTCTCTTATGTGGCCATGATGTTACCCTTTTTTTTTCTTCTCCTTCTTAAATATGTTATCACAGAGGCATTACCAGCTGACCTTGGCTAGCTTGGAGCTAACAGTAGCTGTACTAAAATGGAGAAATTTCCAGCAGCTTCTTAAAGAAGCCTCTGTCATAGCCCCCCCCACTAACAAAAAACTCTGGCTACTTAAAACCACAACACCCATGAAACATGGGACCAGATGATCTTTCAAGATTGTGGTGGGTTGATCTTGGCTGAGGGCCTCATGCCCATAAAGATATTTTGTCACTGCCCATCCTCAACTGAATGAGAGGAGAAAATGCAATGCAACAGTGATGAGTCAAAATATGGCTGAGGAAACATTCAGCAATTATTGTCCCAGTGTAGGGGTAGATGAAGTTGGAAGACTTATTTTTGAGGAATTTAAGGCATGTTCACTCAGGGGAATTCTCCCATGGGATAGAGAGCCATCTTTCCCAAGAATGCATTTGTGTTTTTCTCCTCCCACATTCCACTGGGATTGGCTCCTTACCATGGGAAGAAGATAAATACAGACTTTTCAGAAGGCCTCTGCAGCAAGATGTGGGCAGGAGAAATAATAAAATCCTTGAGAAGAAGAGAGGTATGTCTTTTACCCAAGGTCTGGTGTTTGTAACATTGTTAGGTTTGATATTCTCAGTGTTTTTGCCTTCAGAAAGAAATTTTCCTAAATCCTTCTACTCCTGGTGGTTTGTATTGCCAGTTACCCATGGGGCTGGGTAAAGTGAAATAATAGCAGATCTAAACCTACATTGCCCCCAGCCTTCCTTCTTACTAGTGTCAACTTTACTGCCGACTTCTCTACATTCTTCCCCCTCAAATGGCACAGGAAGAGAGGGAAAGGAGGTCACGTTGGAAGTCTGTGCACTCCTTCTTCCTCACTCTGATTCCCTTCTCCACTGAGAGCCCCCTGCTAGGGGGTGGGTCATTTCCAAAGTGGGCACTTGTTCAAGAATAAAGTGGCCCAACATTTCTCCCCAACAGGTTCACAGGACCTGCCAGCAGGATCCACTCCACTGTGGGCTCCTCACCACTGCAGCAGACATTCCTGCCACAAACCCTTTTTCCCTGATGGTCATTGGTGTGGTGTAGCCAGGAATGTGTCTCTTAGGTCCAAGGGGAAGGGCACAAAGAAAATTCCACTTCAGGGATTCTTACCCTCTACTTCCTCCACCTGTTTCCCTGAGCTCACTGGAGGAGCAGACCCAGAATGAAAGACTCAGAGGCTCAGGTATGAATGCAAGACAACTTTATTGAGTCTAAACAAGAAAAAGAGGTAGTGCAGAGAGGGCACCAGGAGCAGCCACTAACATACAGTGTGCGTGTCCATCTGCCTGGACTGCAGAGGGAGGGTGGCAAAAGGGTCCCTACTATGGTGACCTCAGGTAGAGCTGACAGGAAAGGAAGGGAACAGAGAGAAGAGAAACAGTAGCCAGAAAGTCTAAATGCATTGTCCCTAAATTCAGTTTTCAGCCCAGCACCGTGTTCTGAGGTCTTGCAGGTTCCTGCCCAAGGACATTGCCAGCAGCTTTAGCAGGGCCGACATCTGTTGCCACCGTAGCAGCTGGTGATGCAGGAGAGGTCAAAGCCCCCGGAGTTGATGGGCACTCCGTCACAGCTGAGGATGCTGCCAACGGCAGCGGAGGTGGAGGATCCCACCACGGTGTTCTGAGGGAAGGAGCTGAGGATGGGGCCGGGCAGGGTCACCACCACAGCAGGCGGCTCAATGACGACGGTGGAGCTCTGGCACTGCCTGACACAGCACTCATTGCAGCTGTTGGCCAGCGGGGTCGGGCCGCAGGGCTGGCAGCAAGGGTTGCAGGGCTGGCAGCAGGACATGGCTGTGGCTCAGAGGGGCACCTGGGAGAGAATGAAGAGACAAGCACAAAGCGGGGACCTATGAGAAGCAACACCTGGCAGCCAACCACTCTTGACTCAAGGCACCTCCTGGACCACATTACACTGCCCAGCTCAAAAGGCCAATAATCACTTCATCTAAGTCCCAGCCTCTCTCTACACAAGACCTTCTCTCCTATTCCCTCTCCCAGGAGATGCACCTCCCAGCCCTGTTCTAGAAGAGCTCATGTCAGCTGGAGTAGTAGTAGGAGAAGAGGTTTCACACTCACCTGATTCACAAGGAGAAGGAGGTGAGAGAAGTTGATGAAAGAGCAGAGACTTGGGCTGCCTTTTATAGCAGTCCTGCACTGCCTCTGGCTGAGGCACCTTTGTGGAAGTCATAATTTTCTGACAAGCTCATGTCAAATGTGAACCACCCCAGGTAATGGTAGTGGCTGTGTCCTGGTTTCCTGTACTTGTGTCTTTTCATTTCCTGGCTCATATCACGAGTTTTCCTATATGAAGAATTCTTTAAGTGTGGGGATGAGATGCTCAAGGGTTTCCAGGATGTAAACACGTCAGTGCAGTCAGGAGGCTCAGATGAAGGGCTGGTGTCATCCCATACAGGCAAGTCATGTGAACCTGTGTCATTTATGTGTTTCTTTTGGGGTAAATTTGTCAGGAATTTAGCACTGCTCTCGTCCTCCCTGTCCACATGCCCAAGGACTCTGATACGAAGAGATATGAAAGAAACATCCTTTTTTCTTTTTCTCTCCACCTCTGAGACAGTCACTCATTGCTGTACTCTCTCGTGCTTCTTCTTGGATGGTTTGACTCTATTGCTGCACTAACTGTCCTCTGAGCAAACTTATCCTGGGCCCATTTTCCTTATCTCCTCTTTGTACAGTCTCTGTTGGACATTTATGAACAGTAATCATGCATCTGGGACCTGGTGTTTCCCACAATACTTGACTCCTCTCCCATCAGTTGCCCTGCACACCTCCTCAGCCGAGTTCCCACTTACTGATATTTTTCTGTCCTTCTATGAGTGAACATTGAGAGTGAAGTGGAGATGCCTGGCTGTCTTGACCACAGTGATCACTAAGTAATTGAGTTTAAAATCTCTGTTGACAGCAGGAAAAGTGCCAGCAAAACCTCAGCTCTGCACACGAGGAGAGTAAGTAAAGTCTCCTGGGAAAGTATTTTTGCAGGTGCTGGTGTCCATCAGTTTGGTCACTTTTCAAATATCACCTCGTAAGGACACAGGAGAAGCAATTCCCACGTGCTGGAAATCAATCAGGCAAGGCAGAAGGCCAGCTTGGCTGAGCAGGGATCTCCTCTTAGATATTAGGCAAAAAAGGAAGGTGTGTGC
>WEIV01026115.1:2872-15846 GCA_013390005.1 Calyptomena viridis
CATTCAATAGTTATATTATTATACTATAATTAATACACCCTACATTCAATAAACCAATACAGTAACACAAACCTGTTCAAAATCATGGGAATATATGTAAACACTAAAATAGAAATATTAACATGTTTACTGATGTCAGGATGTATATTCATAATTACTACATTTTCTGTGGAATATCTTGAATGTCTGTGTTTTATAGACATAGTTAACCTACAGTTTATGCTGTCAGTAATTTTAAATCTATTGTATTTTCTCCATCAAATATTTTATGTGGTAATGTACTTTAAAGTTCTGCTAAATGTATACTTAATAAAGGCTGTAAAGATGAATAAAGGCGGAAAGTTTAGCTTTGTTTATAGTAAATATAAAGTCACATTAGGTTTATGCTTGACTAGCTGAACAATACTTCTGTTTTCTACAATTTTGGTACAGAAATGTTCCATACTTACAAGAAGGAAAGCAAAGAAGGAAAGGCTTGTTGCTGGAAGAGGTGTGTTTTCCTTACCTGCTGTAAGATAGGCTTCCTACTCAATAAATTGCAAATTACTAATACACCACTTGCATTATTGAATGCAATTGATTTCATTGCCTCTTTTAGCCTCCTCTTACATACTTAATGCTGACCCTGGTGCATTCTAAATTAATTGGTAGAGTTACTACCAATTAATGTTGTCTCCGAACAAAAGTCAAGCAGGAATTCCTTCTTGCTTTTCCATGATAATTTCAATAAAATTCTTTACAGCAAAATTTTGGAAAAAACCTGTGTAGTTAACTAATCAGCAGTCTCTTTCAGAATGCATACCAGTTGTATTCTTTCCAGTAAAAGAACAAAACGTATGTTATAGAAGCAAGAATAGAGAAAGGCCTCGCTCTTTTAATGTATTTACATTCAGAATCGTTTTTCAAGTTTGGTGGGGTTTTCTCGAGTCTGTTTTACATAGCCTCACTGCAAGGTTTTCCTTACAGAAATTAGCAGTTTGGAAGGAATAATTTTAAAGTCTCCAGTACTTTACATGACAAACTCTAAATGCAGTGTAAATTCAGGTGATTGACAAAAAGAAGAGGGAGCAAGGAGAAGCATTGCTGTTTTACAGTGCTGCCAAAGCCTCTCTCAAATACAAAGGCAAAAGTGTTTTTGAAAAACTCTTTAAAATTCTCTTGGAAGGCTCTTTTGTTTCTGAAAGCTGTCAAGACTGCTAAAAAGGTATTTCCAGAGCAATGACTAAAAGCCCCATTTTTTTAAGGTTGGAGCTTTGTAAACTTTTATAAAACAAGACCTGAAAATTTTCCATTTCAAGTTCTGGTTCATTTTCACCAGTCTTTATACACACTCCTATACAGAATGTCACAGCAGAAAGGTGCCCTGCCTGCAGTTTGGCCTCAATTGCCTAGTAGAAGAGAAGATGGAGGAATGGTGATTGCAGGAGAAGAAACTGTGCAAGGCCAGGAGACCATATCCATGTTTACTTCTTGAAGGAGACCTTGAAGGCCTGTCGTGTCTGCTCTGTACTGGGGAGTATGCAGGTGCATAACACAGCAGAAGTGCTCCATCAGGAGAGACAGCAGCAACAGCATCACCCATAGTTCATTATCTGTGGAGCTTAACACCTTATGGAAAATCTTCCTTTAGAGCGATAAGGATGAAGACTGTGAATTTCTCATCCACCTAGGCACACAGTAAAATACGAAGAGAATTAGATATACCTTTCCCTTCCTAATAAAAGTACCAAGAACTGAACCCTGCTACCTCTTAAGAACTGGAAATGGGAGCCTCCCAAGACAACTTGATTCTCTGTGGTGGTAGCAGGACAACTGCCTGCCACCCAGGTGGAGGCACAGGAACATGTGGAAAAGCATAAAGGACTGACTATTCTTGCACTATTAATTGATCTTCACCAGTGTAGTTCTGGTGGAAGCAGAAGCATGGAAAAAAAGCCCTCATCAATCCAATGGAAGGGGTAGCCAGACTAGAGTTTACACTGTGGCTAAAACATGTAATGGTGCATCAAAGCTCTATTGTTTCTGTCAAAAATAGCAGGGAGGAGTTGATTAATTTTACATTAAGGCATTGTATGGTTACGAACTGAGTATAACTCCCTGAGGATCAAATAGTGCTTTGGGTTGTTTTGTTTTAATATGAAATTAATTATTCTTTTGATTGTTAACCTTGAAAATAGCAGTGAAATTCTTCCATAATAAGAGTTCAGTTGTGTAATGTAGTGAGTGGAATTACACGGACCCTTGATGCAATGCAAATCAAGCAGTTTATTACGATGCAGAGCGAGAGACAAAGTATGATTACATACTATTCTGTTTTATACCTTTATGGCTAACTAATACATAGCAAAGCTTTTGTTCTAATATTATTCATTAGGGGATTTCCAACCCAGGGTCCGATCATTTGGGCAGAATACACATCAGCCACATCTTCGGTGTCCCTTCCTCCAATCATGGAGGTACTCGCAATCCTTCAGGTACCTGCAAGGCCTTCTCTCTGCTGCTTCTTTGATACACTGTATATTTTCCTGTGTAATTCCCATAGCATTTCTTGCGCTATTTCCACAGCACAATCTAATGCCTAGGCCTGATCCTCTTTAGTGTAAATCACATTTTGACTATCAAAACAGTTATTTCACTATACAGCTTGTAATGTAGGGTAAAACAAAGAAACAAAACTACAGGAAGCAGGAAGCTGCAAAAATGCAAAAGTCCAACTCTGTATTAATGAGATGTTGATCCAGAACAGTCTTTTGCAGGGGCAAAAACTCATGCTCTAATTATTGTCAAAGCAGTTGGGTCCCCTAAAGCAAGTGAGGCTCTCTGCATCACCTGAAGTACTCAATCTGAGCAACCAGAGGTAGCTGCCTTCCTCAGCCCAACCCTACGAAGGCTGTTCTCTCCTCTTTAAGGACAGTGGTTTCATGAATCTGCATCTCCAAAGCAGTCAAGCAGCTGGTAGACTATTTGGCTACTTTACTCAGAGAGGATGACTTTAAGACAGCCTTGGATGCATCCAGCATAGCCTGCTTTTCCCTGATGATGACCAGTAGAAGTGAGCAGCTACAACCCAGCACCATGCAGATTTTCTTGACTGAAAGGTTTATACAATGATGGAGAATAGGAAGCTCATCAAAGGCTGAGTGAATATTTTATTTGCCTCCCTTCAGAGACAGGGAACCTGTTAATGTGGCAATTTGCCTGTTCCTCTATATAAACTGTTCCATAAAAATTTACTTTCTTTGAGCCTACTGTAATATATAGCACTCAGCAGAGCTCATATCTCCCTGGAAACACGCTGGATTTTCCTGGCCCATAGCCAAGAACAGTATGTCCACAGGGGGACAAATTATTAGAAGATATTGGAAAAAATCCTTCAGAATTACCTGTGTATGCTTGGAAATTTGACAGACACCCTTCCTTTGGCAGTTAAATAGAAAGGGTAGAGTTCAGGACCAGAGATAAGCAGCAGGAGAGAGAAAGTTACCACAAAACAAGCAATGAGAGTCCCTGTTATTTTTCAGAAATCTTTTAGATCACCTCCATGAAATTTACAAATATGCTTCTCTTAGGCCCTGCAGCCAGTGTTTTATACATCATAACGTGGAAAATGAAAGTTGTCTGAGGTTCCTGGAAAAGCCCAAGCCCTATTTCTCAACTTGATGAGGCCAGTGAAATCTATGTGGGTGTCTTTTTTTTGCATTTCAAACCATGGCATTTTTTTTCCAGTTTATCAAGCCTGTACAGGGCATAAGTATCATCTTACTCAGCTCTGCACCACAATCATCTTGGTACAGCTGATACCTGTGTTTATTTTTCACTCCTTCTGTTTACCTGTCAAGAAGGAACAAAAATTTCTTGGCAGAGTATAGAGCACCCAGGCCCTGAAAAGGAGAGTCATGCCCTGGCTTAGCCTGTGAACATAACCCAGCTACACAGAGAGGTAATTATGTTTTGGGAGCTCAGCAGACTGTGCATAATTATACTCTGAGGAGGATTACTGACTTGTATGAATAATACCATGATGCAATGGCAAGTGCAGAGTGTATGTCTCAAACATACAATCCAGGCTGGATGACAGACCCCTCCTGGACCACTCTACCTGCTGCAGAGATCAGTTGTCCCATTGGGAAGAATCCCCTACATGAATCAGTTTCCAAGACAGACCTCACTTGTTCAGAGATAGGTAACAAATATAGTTTTGTCCAGGAGATAGAGAAGTCAAGACTTGCTCATCAGAGAAATAGGATTTTGAATGTGAAAAGGGGAAATACATTGGTCACTCTGCCTGCAGCTTAACCTGAACTCAGTCAACCTTTCCAGTTTCTCACTTCCCAGAAGCTCCTCAGCCAAGAGACTTACACAATGGTTCTGGGATCCAGAACAGTTTTCTGCTAAACCTGATGCAACAAACAAGCACCTTAACACTGCCCAACCCGTGCGTGTCGGCACAGTGCACAAAGCCCTACCCCAGGGCATAGACAGTTATGTATGAGACTATTTAGGACTTCTCTAGCCCTTCTTGTTCCCTTCTCAGTGAAATTCAGTAAAGCCTCTTGCACCACCTGCCCACCTGTCAAGGAGTACACAGAAGGACCAAGGAGATCTTTCTGTGTATTATGGAAATGAGCTGTTGGCAGAGGTGACCCCAGCCTGCAGGGAGATCCCTTTGACTCAATTCAATCAATCAGTAAGGCTGTAATGGGCTTGTTTGCCCTGTTTAGCTAATAGCTTGCTTTGGACTCCAGCCCCCCTATGCAGCCAGGTTTCTCAGTTTTTGAGGTTACCAACACGTAGTGAACCTGTCCCACTTTCTCTGCTTGCTATTTGGCTTTTTAAAGCTTCAAGCTTATAGCGTTAAGAGATCTTGACTAGTAGCTCTGACTGTCATGCCATGATGTAGGGCAGGCAGCTGTGAGGAGATAACCCCAACTGTCATCCCAGCCTCAGCTATCCCAATGGCCTGTTGCCTGTTGGTTCCCATAGTATTCTTTTGAATATTTAAAAAAACCCTACTCATTGCACATAAAGTCTTGTTGGTATCTCAAAAGCCTGGTGGCACTTGAAGTGCTTTTGGGAGCAGATGTGAGATCTAAGTGCAGAGTTATGGGAGGAGACTCAGAAAGGCATTTCTTCTCTTTAACAATCCCATCTTCTATTAGTTTGTCCTTTGCCTCCTAACAGTTTATTAGGACTCCTTAGTCGTATGATTTCAGAAGCCATGCAATGAGCAGGGAGCTGGACTTGGTGATCCTTATGGGTCCCTTCCAACATGAGATATTCTATGATACCTTACCCATTCTACTAGACTTGAGGGAAGATGGCACAAAAGAGGGAAAAGTCAAGTACATACAGTCCAGAAAGTCTTTCCTTTCCCTTAACAAACAAAAAAATGAACAAAAGATCCTGAAAAACTTCACCCATCATGAATACAGGATATGAGGTATGTGATCCTCTGCTTGTGCTTTGGCAGTCTCTGTAAAACCAAAAGTTTGAACTGAAAAAGATGGGAAGATAGTGACAGAAATGGCTAAATCACACAGGACATCACACAGAATTAAAAAATCATTGGATTTGGAAGGCACTTCTGGAAATTATCTAGTCCAGGCCCCTGCTCAAAGCCAGGGTCAAGTATAGCAGGTTGGATAAATACATTGGGTAAGCTGCAGTTTCAAAGGCAGAAAAAAGCAAACATTTCTTTTAATTGGAATCTGAGTGTCCAGCTCTAGGGCACTTTTGAAAACTCTTGCCGCAGTGCAGCCCTGGCCAGCTGGCTGATCAGCTGCTCCAGTCCCTAGGCAGCAACCTTTGAGAAACGCCTCCGCCGTGGGTGTTTGTATAAAATACTGGCTTAGCTTTCAATAAGCTTGCTTTCAGGGAGAAGATGTGGACAAGCTTTGACCAAAAAAGTAGAAACTGCAGCCCTTTGACAGATGAGTTGGGTAATTAAAGGTGACAGGGGTTTAAAGTGGAAGGGTGGAGGCTAAGTGGCAAGGAGTAAATAGAAATATAAATGGCAAAGTGTGGGTGACATATAAGTTTTAAGGAATGCAATGTTTAGTAAAGCATCCAGATGGACAAGAAAAACTACTTGTTGCCCAGTTAGTGTGTATCACATGCCTTATAGCAATCTCAGGTGTGCCAGACCATTGGCAAAAATAAAAATAAGCAATCAGCAAAAAAAAAATTTGTCAGTTATTCAGGTTTATAATGATAAACGTAGTAAAAGTCTAATCTTAGAGAATAGTTTTGTTTCTAAAAAGAAAAAGAAATAAGAGGAATCATTAGAGCTCTCGTTGTGTCTCAGCAAAATGATTAAACCAATAGGTGTACCACACACACACTGCATTTTTAGATATTTGTTGCAACCACAAGGATTTTAGAACACAGAGCTTCATTATTGTTTAGGCACTGCTTGCGGAGCACATATCTAGACTACTAGTGTCTATAAACATTTTAAAATGTAATAGTTTGCATATGCTGTGATGATAGACTGCAGCCACTGCTGGACAAATATTGGAAAGGTTTTTTGTGCTGAATAATTCTACACTATGAAAATGTTCAGAATGAAGTCATTGCTGAAAGTGAGAAGTGAGCAGAAATTCCAAGTGCTGGATGCACATCCATTGGACCCATTAATGAATTAATAATTCCTTACAATGGCTAAAGTGGATTTCAGCATAATGGTATGTTTTAATAGTGATCTGTGATAAATTCTCTCATGCTTTTAAATTAATAAGCCAACAGAAGTAAAGGTAATTTCCAATTAAAAAAAAAAAGAAAGAAAAAAAATTAAAAGCTTACCTGGATTATTCTATCTTGTGTTTGTGACCAAAAAAATGAGCAAGAATGGATCTATACAAATGTGTATTGCATCTGATGACTTTGTAAGTAATACAACAGCTCCAAAGTATTTAAAAAAAAACAAAGTTAAAAAAAAGTGAGGAAATGGCTTATCATTTCATACTGTACTGGCATTAGAAGTATTGAATCATATTACAGTATCAGTCAGTACCTTCAAACAGAGGTTGAGGAATTTCCTTTAAATATGAGGTATGTTTCCTGTCATTTAGTTCAGGAATCATGCCCAGGAGTTTTGCCTAAAACATTTTCAAAGAGCGAAAATCAAATAGAAAACTGGTAATTTAGAGAATGTCACTGAACTATGGCTTTCTTCAATATCGAAGAATGTCTTGGAATAAAAAGAAGGCATCCTGTCAAACAACTATTTTGGAAACAAAAGCTAGATCCTGGAAGTTACCATTGACTCATCATGTTTCAGTGGGTTTCACAGATACTTAGCCTCTATGGCTTGGGCCCAAAAGCACGGCTGGTCCCTCAGCTTATGTTCAGGAATCAGAGCAGTAGTTTTTCATGAGTGTTTGCTTAGTACTTGATATCAATTTTTCCTTTTAACATGCAATCTGTGCAACTGCATTTTATCTGCAATAAGCCTTAAAACCCACTCAAAGCAGAAGGTCTAGAGCAAAAGGAGAGTTAAGACCAAAGATGCAATTAGATTAAGAGGAAAATCTTTTGTTAGTTATGCGAGGAAGAATTCAGTCCCCTACACTCTCAGCCAGCATAAATCGTTGTTCTACTGGTAATAAGGCGGCTGTCAAATTAAAGCTGTTCAGAGTCCTACCCTTTTTTTTTGTGTGTAGATTCTTTTCTTCCTTAAAACAGTGATTTTGCACCTGAGAGTGAGCTGTGGGGTAATAGTTGGGTTTTACTGTTACAATATACCTACATCCTGGTCAAATTTCCCATATAAAGTTGTTTTGTTTGCTCTAGAAAGATCACCATAATGTAGGGGGAAATTGTGGCAGTTCAAAAGAAATAGAATTGCCTGTATTCCTGCTCTTCTGCTCACTGCTGGCATTTGTGAAATGGCCAAAGGTACAGGCCAATGCTTGTATGGGGCACATGCTGCAGCGATCATCAGCCTGTGCTTATCTAAGTGTAAGGCTACCAACCTGCAAAGCAAAGTCAAAGCACCTCTGTTTATCAAGGTTCCTGCCTTGCAAAGGTGTGCCTCATCCATGGGGGATTTCTAAAGAAGAACTTCGTGCCCATTCCCCTAATACATCTTGTACAGTGAAGGTGTGAGGATTTAATTGAAGAGATTCATATGTAGACACAAGTAGTGTTTTACCTATTAGCATTATAGTGCTGGGTTTAAACAGCTTCTGCTCTTTACAGATGGGCTGTCAAGACTCTCACTGGTCTACGATTATTTTTAATAGAGGCATAATCAATTAGATTAACTACGTGTGTTCAAAACTGCCATGAGAAGCCTATTTTATGAACACAGAACATTAGAAAAATCCCTTTACAGGAGTTACTCATATAGAACAGAAATAAATTATAGAGTACCATGTGCCATGAGGACATTATTCATTCATGACAACACGATTTTGTCTTTGATAAACCCTACACTGTACAAAGGGAGCCACTGAAAAGTTACATGTGGCAGCGCAGTAGGGACTGGTGCCAGCGTGAAAATATAGTAACCACTAAAAAGTATCTCAACTGCAACTACATCTGTCACACACAGCCTTGGTGGGATTCGTGGAAACTCTAGGAGAAAGAAAATACTTTGGCCTTACTAAACCATGTGTGGGAGCCATGTGTTTTGAGACAGCTGATTTTCAGTTGGTCAGAAATCTCTGTCAAGTACAAATGCTAAGGCAGCCAACACAGAGACAGGGCAGCAACTCTGGGATTTGTTTTGCGGAGTAACACAGAGCAGCTGGAATATGCTCTGCTGAGACTCCTAATGCCCAGATATGTGAGATGTTTTCAGGTGGTATCAGAGTCCCTTTCTTCCCCAATGTGATCAGACATTTTATATCTTGATTTAGATCCTGTTGGCCTTTTTTCTCCATATGGGTAGATGGAGATGATTAGCTATAGGAAACCAAAAATACAAACACATTAGGGACAGATTACAGTAATGTGCATTGTAAAACCTCAATTTAAACCCTGATTAGACAAAACAGGTGTTGTCTCACTCATTGGGGGGCAGAAACTGACTAAGAAGCTGACTGAAACGTTCCTTTTATAATACTCCTTTCCAAAGGAAAGGTAGATGTGTAGGGAAGGATGGAGATAAAGGAGTAGCACACATGAAGAGCTTGTCTTGACATGCCACCAGAACTCTTTTTACATTGCAGACCTGAGAGATGGAAAAAGTTCCTTGTTTCCAGAGTATGTTAATACCTGTAGTCAAGCCTCTATTCCACTGCTGCAGAGACTCTCCAGTCTACACACAAAACCCTCTCACTCAGCACTGAGCCCATTGCTCTGCCACTAGGTATGTGCTGAAGAGCAAGGAATTTATAACAGACACACCATTTGTTGCAAGTTGCTGCTGCGAATGTACCTACCAGACACTTCCTCTGCAGGCTGAAGGCTGCTGAAGCCACATATACTATGATTTTTCTCAGTGTGCTGTCATTGAAAACCAGCTAAGCAATCTGAGTGAGAGCTCTGTGGCTGATCTATTAGTTCATAGTGAATGTTCTCAATCCAATCCATTTTAATTTCATTTTTAAGTGTCCACCCATGACCTATGATTTTCTGACCCTAGATTGGTCGAGCAGGACTCTTTTAAGCTCTTTGCCTGTACCTTATTAATACAAATCCTTTTTTCTTTATTAGTCTGAAACGCTCATTTAGAACATAGTGGACCAGGTCCCATCATTAATCTTAATCACTGGAATATCTGAGAGACATACAAACACATCCTGCAATAATAATGGAAGTGGATTTGCCTGGAAAATGAAGCAAGTCTTCATAGGAGGTCTCAAGTATCTCAAGTTTCCCCTCAGATATGGCTGTAAATGTGGTCTCCAATGTTTAACATTCTCCTGAGTATCCCACAGTGTCTGCTCTGCTATCAAACAAGATGCGACACAAGGGTTTTATTTCAAGATTAGTCAACACATGGAGGTCCTAGACGCTATGCTTAGTGAAGAAGACAAAAATGGCTTGCTGAAAATGACCAAAACTTTACCTTCAGAAAGTCAAACTAAGAGAAAATATTAATAAAGTATATTGATTCTGTCACATATATGCACCTGCCAGCAATCACCTCCTCTGCTTTACTTGGATGCAGACCAAGACATCTCTTTTTCATCTAAATATAAGGGTAATGGAATGGAAATTAGGAAAGTTCCCTTAATGTAGGCTAGAGCAATTTTTATAATGTGTTCCTTTGCACCTATGTAGGGAGTTATAAAATGTCAGAATAATGGTTTAATTGTAAGAGAGGAGTCCAGACTTAATTCCAGAAAGGATAATAACTAAATCTTATAGACATATGTGAATGCAGAAAAGAGATTATATCAGTTATGCATATGAGTAATTTAATATGGAACAAAATATGTGAACATGCCATTGTGAGGAAGATGAAAAGTCACATTGCATAAAAGTGTCCAGCATTACTTCGTGAATTAGCAATGCTGTGTGTCAGTCAACGGTCGTAAAGAATCAAGAATGTCACTGTGACAAATTCTTCATACAGCATTACAGAAAAGTTCTGCTGTGCTTGAGATTAGTTCAGATGGCTTCTAGTGAGCAGTAGCAATACAGCAGCGAGAGGTTTGCAGGAAAAACCCACTCAGAAATTTATATTTAATACAAAATAACTGTTCCAGTGCAGATTCCTGGAAATGAATATTACTAAACCTTTGTCAGCAAGCCTGGATTTTATGGCAAACAATTAATATGTGCAGAATTCATATATTTTAAATTCTATGTTGCTTTTTCTATGTTTCTATTCAATGGTAGGAGTAAGATAAATCAGAAAGTCTCACTGCTCAGTAGTGTGAAAGAAGCACATGCATTTTCTTACCTAGATTATGAAATGTGTACAAGTGAAGGCATGTATGAAATACACTAAAATTTTCTCCTGAAAACTTTTCTTCATATCATGTAAAGAATGAAAACCAAAAGAATTGTTGTAGTCCTAAACCAGAGAATATTATGAGAATTAAAATATGCATCCCAAATTTACAAGCATAGAAAAATCTAAATTTCATTCAACTGTTGACAAAAGATGGAGGGGAATTTTTAAGAGTGTTTTAAGTGCTTTTCAACCATTTCTACTCTAATCAACCATGAACTAAAATGGAAGTTCACAGAAGCACTGTAAAAATATTATTAATAAAATTCAGTTTCTTTGTGGAGGAGATCTGTCTGAAATTGAGTGAGACACAAATACTAAGACTGCAAACCTTGACCCAGGAGATTTGAATAGCTCTGTAAGTATTCTGGGAAGCAAGATACTGGAAACATCAGCTGTCAACATTCAGGCATGACTTTTGGCACCATAGTACATCATTATCCATTGCCTCTGAGACGGTCCAAAAAAGGAAGTTAATGATAATGCAGTAAAATAAACTGACAAATATGTATAAAACAGTGGAAAATAATTTGCAGTGAATGCACTCTCTTAAAGTTGTTCAGCTCAATTTGTACATGTTAAATATAAAGATCAAGGAGTAGTTTAAACACTTCCACTTACTAGGAGTGTTTTCTGCCATATATAGTCTCACTGCTTATCAAATATGTATAGAGGTAGTAGATTCCAGGTGAGGTGGAATTTGTCTGGAGTGATTATCAGTGCATCTACTCCCAAAGCAAGTCAACCAATTTTTTAAATGTGAGTGACTCTTTATCTTTGTTATCTGTTTAGGCACAAGGGCAGAAGAATGTTTTTATTTTTATTGGTTCTATTATCCAGCTAATGCCTTTATTCCCTTGTAACTGTCTGTCATGACCAATTCTTTCACTGATGAGACTAATCAGGGATACAGTCACTAATGAAGATGATCTTGCTGATCTGTGCTGTCTGGTTACATTACAGTTCAAAATGCAGTTTTAGTGTTAGAATTTGTGTTAGGGATAAATCACACAACAGAACAGCAGATGTAATTTTGAACTATAGTTTTACAAGAGGTCTTTATCTAGCATTTGTTTAAATAGGCATGATAATTAAAGTAACAAATTTGCCAGTACAGTCAAGCAAATTGCTGAGTCTACAAAAACAGAAGCTGAGGGGTGTAGTGTGGTATTATTAACTAGAATGTCTTTCCTTAAACTCTCCAAGGCAGAACAAGACATTTCCTTAATAACCACCTATATTGTTCATAAAATTTTTCCTACTGTGTTTTTTTTGTCTCTATCAGGCCTGTGTCCACTCATAAAAGTCTGTCTCAGGTAGAACTAATTTCACTGCAAACTCTCTGAAAAATATCTGTCTTATTGAGCACAATATATTTGGTGAAATACAGAAGGGTGGTTGAAATAAATCCATTCTAGCAGTTACAGTTTTGTCTACTAATGAAGAGGATTATGACCATATGGTGCATCCAGATTGTATGTGGAAACAGTATTAATTTCAGAAAATTGATGTTATGTTCCTGATCACTGTAACTGTAAGAAAAAATAAAATATACATGAATAAATTTACAGTAGATGTAGGAAGTGGTTTCCCAGTTGATGAGTAACAGATATGATGTGCTTATTTCAGAAAGGGGAAGATGCACAGTCCTCTTGTCAATCAAAAGTGAAATAATAGTGTTTCTGGCCACTTGCTAATTCTGAACACTAATCAAGCAGAATTATGCCTGGTTTCAGTATTCTGTAGAAGCAGTCAAAACTAACTTTTAAAAGTCTCCCTATTCATCATTGACAAGACAAACTTTACTTGGTAATACTAGGTTGAATTCTGTGTTGGTAAGAAATTATCCCTTTTCAGAGTTACAGCAGGTAGGCAAGACCCTCCCTCTACTGACGCTATGAGGATGGACACTAGCTGGTGTACACATGAGCATGTAATATCCATTTCCTCTACAGAGTTCCTGCAAATACTGAGAAAGACAAGTCATAGGACTCATCCTTGTGAAACATTTGTGCATACAGAACACCTTAAAATGTATCTTGGATGGGCCATTTGGATCTGTTTGAGG
>WEIV01026115.1:30223-72759 GCA_013390005.1 Calyptomena viridis
TGAGAAATTTTAGATCTATGTGTGGGCTCTCGGCTTTTAGCCAGAGTCAAACCATGACACCAACACATTTGCATAAGCACTTACAAAGTAATGACTATCCTTTACAACAGGCCTTTCATTGGTTTTATCTCACTGCACTCTTGTATAGACAAATAATACTCAAGATAAAGTGCATGTCACATCTCATTGCTGCTTCCCCTCTCTGTTGCATCAAACAAAATCAAACTGATGCAATCTAATGTGGGCAAGTGACACGGATTGGATGATTCATTTCAAAACAAGGGAAACAAAATAAAAAAGTAAGAAAAGTGCTCTGAGGAAAAAAAGCACACTGTGTATTATAGCCTGTAATAAACCGTGTCTCCCTAGTCTCGACTTTTTGTGAAGAAACACTCTGAGTACAGGGTCCAGTCCAGCTTGATTTCTTAGGCCAGACTGGGGTTTCTGGTGGGAACTTTTCTGCACCAAGAGAGTGATGAAACCTCGTTATTAACTTACAGATTTTCCTCTGAGGATATGATATGTAGTGCCTGTCCTTGGTCGGAATATCTCAAAGACATCTCTTTTCTATACTGCAGCTTAATTTCACTGAAGACATAAAAAATTAATATTTTTGAGGTTTCCTTTATTCTTCCACCTTTTAACTGAAATCGGCCATGAAGTTTGACGGTTAAGGGGGAGAAGAAGGCAAACACAATTGTGTTCACAGATATCCTTTCCTTAGAAAATCAGGTAAGGAGAAATAGTTGGATTCTGTCAGAACAAGAGATAAACTACATCTCTTAGGCAAGTTATCATGGACTGGTAGGGTAGTGAGAAGAATGGGAGAAAATGTGATTTGTTAGGAAGCCAAATTATGTGAGCTGAGCACTATCCACAGCCCTTCTAACTTTGTCAGGGAGCACCCTACAACTCCTACACATTCTCCTTTCCTATCCCCAGATATTCTACCCATCCTTTGAGTAACTCTGCTGCCCACCAGCTGGGGATATGTATGTGCTGTGAGCCCCCAAACAACCTCGCATGCAGGGTCAGGGCTGCTGAGCTGGACAGTATGGAAAAGAGATGAGCGATCCCAGTCCTTCCCTCAGTGAGAACAGTAGTAGGTGTCTCTCGTCTAAGCAGCCCCTCACCTTGAACAGCTTTGCAGGTAATTATTATGTCTGAGACACCTATCTGCCTCTGTGAAATGGAATGATGGATTTGAAAGAAAGGGTTTTGCTACGTGCACCAGAGGAACATGTTTCCTTAGGAAATCAGACCAGAATGCCCGTCTCAGAAGCTCATCTTTGACATGAGAGACATATTTACTCAATTCAAGAGATGTGGAAGTCCACAGCTCTGGTAAAAACATTAACATAATGATCATATGAGCAGAAGAACTTTTTTTAATGTATATTATCACTGCTTTTTCCTAATACTATATTTTTTTCCTAGTACATTTAATTCACAGACGCACGCACACAAAGTCTCTCCAACAGTTTGCATTTGGCTATTTAAAACAAATACAAAGCTCTGCTGGTGTGCTTGCATAAAATTATAGGAATGCAGAGGTTGGGGAAGGGGGGGGCCTCCTGTGTGTTGATCTCTTATTTTCTCTTATTATACATCCCTCATGGATTGCAAACACAGACAGCAGATTACAGCTCTCAAACATCACTTCAGGGAGGACAAAAACCTAAACCATGATCTCAAGGAGACCGAGTTGCTATATGCTTTTTATATCTGAGACATTTTTTAATATTATTAAGCTTATTTTTCCATTAATACTGCACTGTTGTCTTATCTCTCCCCTACACAGTTGTCAGTGCAGACCAAAGAATTCATTTCAAATACCAATGCAAAGAACATGAGCCTAATTTGTGTTTGTGGATGGTAAAGGTCATAGAAATTGAATATTATTTTTTTGGCATTTGCAAATACAAGGTCAGGAAAATACAGCATATTGGCACAAGTGTAGGAAAGAGGCATGAAGTTTGGAAGGAAAATACATTTAATAACTTAAATAACCTGTTCAGATACCCAGATCAGGATGGTGACATAAGACTAATAGGCAAATTAATGGCTTAGCTTAAGATATGCTCTATATTAACTCAAAACCCAAGTCTGGCTGTTTTGCCACTTGAACAGTAGATTTATTTTGATGTGTTGTTCTGTGATTTAATCAAACCTTGCACTGCAAGGAATTGAGGATAGTTAGGTGGAGGAAGAATAAAGACAGAGTTTTGTACCAAGGGATGTGAGTTTTGCCATGTGTTCAAAGCAGAAACAGAAGTCAAGGAGCACAACTCCCACCAGTATCCTAAGGACTAAAAAAACTGGAGCAAAATTAAGTGCTTTCAAACAGTAGGCACTCTGAGCCTCTTCAGAGAGTCTGAAGCTCTTTGCCTCCCTCTGTCCTCAGACACCAGAAAGAGACAGTGTTTGTCTCCATTTGTTCCCTCTGCCCTTGCTGGTCCATACAGCTGATCACTGGCACTTCCTATTGCCACACAGCACTGGCATGACTCCAGTCTGTCACTTGGAGACTATTTTGTTTTGATTTACCTTTGGGGATGTTTCCCTGTGGGAAAAATTGGCTGTCTCTTCTTATCCAAACCAAATGCTGGGCTTTGGCAGCACAAGGGGCTGAGGAAGAACCGGGAAAGCCCAGCCAAATGTGCAGCAAAACCCTCTAGGTTCTCTGGGAGACCTTGATGAGGATGGCCAGATTTGGTCCTGTATGCTGTGTACACTGCTGTGCTAAAAATATTTGTTGTTATAAGGCTTTAGAGATGCTTTCATGAATCTCCACTGGTCAGCAAAAACTGATTTTTTCCCCTTCAGTGACCATCTCTCCAATCTGTAATGGTTTGAACAGTTTCCTTTGGCAAGCAAACTTTCTTCAAAGAAAGGTTTCTGGGGGTACAAATCCAGTAAGAAGAGATTAGTTAAGAGACAACTGAGAAATCCCCAAGAAAAATATAAAGACTCCCTTCTGGATCCACGCAAACTCCTTGTCTCTTCCTGGCTGAATTGCTGTCGTACTCCAAGATAAAGCACTTGAGTCGGTAGTTGGCAGCTGTCCAGAATGTCTTTCATCCTATCAGAAAGGTGAAAGGCAGGGAATTTGTGAGCTTTTCAGAGCAAGACAGTGATGAGTTTGCTCAGCAGAGATTGAATTTCTGGTGCACTGCTTGCCACAGCTTTTGTCTGTCAATGTTACCATTTTGTCTATCCATCCTTTGTCCCTCCTGATTTCTGCTCACACTAACATGGAATGACAGGCTTGTCCATTTAAGTCTACGGACTAAACTTCAGCTTCATTACTATGTATTAGATCTATTTTCACCCCAATTTAACGTTAATAGAGTAATTTGCAGATTTCTTAACTGAAGCACAAACCTCTTAAATTACTATTTTATTTCCTTTGTATGGATTCAGCTTAATATTTGGCATTTTTTCTAATTTAGTGTTTATGCAAATGTCACACTTTTGCTCCCCCTCTTCGCTCACTACTTGGATCTTGCCTTAGAGAGCACCATAGTCATATAGCTTTACTGCTGTCTGCTCCCATTAGACCAATCTGAGGATTCAGCTGGGACCATAGTTTAATACTTTTGGACCAGGTACAGCCTGTGACAATGAACTGCTAAGCAATAATCCTTTAGAGTAATTTCTTTAGTGTCTGCAGACTAACGGTCCAATGACTTCTCTTGTGGCAGCCTAGATCAAAATGCAGCAGTTTATGATAGAGTGGCATAACCAAAACATGTCTAGCTATTGGAAGGTTTACAGCTGATGGAGACTGTTGCGTTGCAGGGGTCTGAGAGGCAGAAAATATGATGAGAAGGCAGGATTTCATGAAGTTTCTCAGGTGTTTATTTAACTATTTGCGTGCCAGCAGTCTACAGCCTAGTCCTAAACTAAGCTATCTCTACCGCATCTAAACCTAATCCTAAACCTAGCTTACCTTCCTAGCAGACTCTGTGTCCATGCCCCTAGACAGTATGTCTAGCTGGGCCTGGACACGTCTCTCTGCTTGGCCAGATGTCTCACAGCCAGGCAGAGTGTCTGCTCTCTAAGAAGTCAGAAACATGTCTGCCTTCTTCTTCCTACTCAGTCACAGCTATAAAACACACTATATTGTTTACATTAATCACCCAATGGCCTAGAGATCAGTTTCTCCTTGTCCAACCACAAGAATGAGGCCACGTGCAGTCACAGCCTCACTTCTACACGTGCTCAGGCATGCAGCATCGGCCACAGAGACACAGGAAAAAGAAGACTATATTTGGACAAGAGTCAGAAGCTGACCATATTTGGGAAATCACATGGACACTGCATGACCCCATCTGTGATTGGACCAGAAGGCACGTGCACATCTTGTGGACCTCTTAATTCTCAGATGATTGGTTTGAGTCTGACCTTAGAAGGGCCTATTGCTAGAGTTATAGATATCTAATAGGAATAAACACTTAGAAAATATAAACTATTTTATAGTATAAAAGTAGTGCTGTATTGCAATAAAATGATTCTCTTTGCATCAAGAGAGTGTCCATGTCTCTTGCCCGTCACGTTCTCTCTCATCCTGACTCTGAAGACATTGCGCTTTCCTTCAAGGATGATATGGTTTCTACCCCTAATTTATGGCTTCACTTACAAGAAGAAACATGAGCTTGAGGACCCCATGGCCAAGTGCTTTTAACCTCTGCTCACAAGCAGCCTGAAATTGTTTGCAACGAATTTAGGAACAGCCCAGTTTAAGAAATCTGCTGATTGTGGCAGACAATATATTCATAGTTGCCTATGCTGGATTTTCTTGTCTTTGTGAGCAAAAGTTAAGGCCCTTTACAGGTAATTGAGAGAAACTTCGTCTCTGTCCCTTCAGATCTTTCTAGCTCTTAGACTGAGGCTTTTAACACAAGCTTCATAACATGTATGGCTGGTAAGTCTGTCCTTGAGAAGAGGTTCTGAGGAGTCTAACCATACACAGATGTCCAATACTCTTAATTTAACAGTGAGTCTTTTTTAATTCATTTGCAACTGCATAGTTTTATTGGAAAAAAAATCCTGAACTCTTCAATAGCTGAAATGCTGCTAAGGCTTAATTAAATACTTAATAGAAGGGTGGGGCTGTGTATTTGGACTTCATTTTGTTTAGGTTTTGTCAGTGAAGGTGTGCCCTTTCTCTGACAATGCCAGTAATATGATTTAATGGTAACATTGCAAAGTCTTGTGGCTATCATCAAAACTGGAGCTCCCTTGTTTTTTTCAAGAGATAGATTATGAATCAACCCCTGCACTTTACCTCTCAGTGTTTAGGCAAGCCAGGCAGGATTGCCTTGCCAGAAGCCACAGTGAAAGTTTACAGGGACAGACCGTCCTTTAGACCTGGCTTTCTCTCAAGTGACCCATCCATGACTGGATGACTCGAAACATCTGTTAATCGTAACAGACATTACTTTGTTAAGGTGGTTAAAATGCCTGAGAGCTTTCTTACCCATCTAAGAAAATAACTTGGCATACTCTTTTAAAAATACAATAGAGAAAACTGCCACAGTCAAAATATTTTTATGGCAGTTTAGGGGCTTTGGGGGTGAATGTTCCACTTTATTTTTACCTTTCTGGGTGGAAGAGCCTTAGGACCCAACGTCTGCAGCCAGTCAGTTCATAAAATTGCTTTTCATATGACAGAAAAGGGGCTTTAAAAAAAGCCCAGACAAGGGACATGAAGGGAACAAAACTCTGTTAGAAGATAAAAAAGCTTCAGAAGAATTAAAGTTCACACATTTGCAGCCAGAACCTTCTCTCACAGTGCCTGTGCTGATGAACTTTGATATCTCAAAACACAACACCCTTCTTTCTGACTATTTTTAAAAATGTCAACCACCCCGAATTGCTAAAGGTGGGAATGCTGTTCCCGGAGTGCATTGTAGTAATAAGACCCACTGTTATCATTAAGGGTTTGTGTATTTGTTTGCTATAGTATTCCTCTCTGAAGTCTTTCTTGCTGTGCCAGAGAAAAGGCAAGATAGATGAACAGATAAAATGCTTCCAGAGCCCCATGACAGACATATATATCTTCTTGTCCTTTCAGTCATTATTGCTTCTGTTGAGTTTACTGGATCTTGTTTTTCAGAAAATGAAGCACTGTTCATTTAATCTTTTATATCACAAACACAAGGAACCTTATTCATATGTTTTTGTACTGGTGGTACAAAGCACCATTTTCATATTCTTTGAACAAAGAAGTATCTTCTTTTTGTGTATTTCAAATGCAGAGTGATGCTGTACCCCTGAGTTTCATCTACAGTGAAAAAACATTGAGTTCATGCAGTCACAGGGCCAGCTTCAAGATGACTGGTGTCATCTAGAGGAAGCAGTTTTCTTAGTAGGGAAGAGTATCATGGACTCATGGAGAAGCTCAGTTTGTAAAAGACCTTGAGAGGTCACCTGTTTCCAACCATTCAAGGTAGGTCCAACTTAGATCAGAACATCGCTCTCTTTTCATCACCCAAAACTGTTTTATCTCTACATTTTTTTTTAAAGGAAACGTATGATTTCTTTAGAATAGGAAAGAAGGAAACATCTGACACTTTTCAAGCACTCAATACTGCAAGCATAATCAGAATACTGCAGAATGAAAGAGAAAATAACCTTCATTAGAGACAGTAATTTTATTCATCTGGAAGCTGAGTCATATTTGAGTCTGCCACTGTCACAGGAGCTTGAGTTCTGTTAAAATCTGCTGATTAGAGAAGGAATTCTCCTAACTAAAAAGCTACAAAGGAGAAAAACCTGAGATGCTATTTTTGCCAACTTGACACACTATCAAAGTAACAGCACTAACTACGAACAATCTTTTACGAAATGAGCTCAGAAAAAAACATGAGAGTTTCTGCAGTACTCCAGCTAGTGGTTAAACTCAATGTACAAAGAACAAATTTTCTAAACAGAATTAAACTGTTCTGGCAGTTCTGACCTTAAGATATTTCTCTCTTTTGAAGGAAAATGGAAGTGATTCTTTAAGTATGGGAAGAAATGTCTTCTGCACTTGGGATCCTGTAGTTGCGGTCAAGAGACCACATGTTGATTCCCCAGCCTGTTTGGCCTCAGTCTGCAGAAAAAGAGAGGCTGAAGCACCATGCTGCCTAAAGAGTAGGGAAAAAGGCAGGAGGAGAAAAATTAGAGTACCAAACACAACTTCTAAACTAACTGGGTATATTCCCTCTCATTTTTGTGCCTCAGACTTTCCATCCATAAGATAGCACTAAAACCACTTTTTGAGAAAAACACACAAGGATAGTCAAGGAGGGGTCTAGTGAAATTTTTCAGAAGTCAGTAATGTCAAAGTGCTTTTCTTGATGCATTTGGGACAAGTGTACTTTATGTAGTGGAACTGAGTTCTCTTTTTAAGCTAGTATGCTTCAGGGCACATGATTTCCTTTCCAATCTTTTTTTCATAATTCTGTGAGCACAATGACAATGTAAGCACTCAAAACCTGAGGTTGTCAATGTTTCCTGGACAGTCAGTAGTAAAATGACAGATATTTAGAAAGCTACAATTATTTGGAGAGGGAAGAAAATAATCTTTTTTGAACAGCAGCAAAGCATGAGCTATCTTCTATTTTTTAAATCATATGTTTATTAGTCAAAGATAAAATCAGGCAGACTTCCTGAAAAACAACCGCCAGTGTGAGGAGTGGGGGAGAAACATTTATCCTCCTTTTCCATAAAAAGATAGCACCTGAGTAAATAACATTGGGAATCTAGTGTGTGCATAGCTTGTGAAATAGACATGGAAAGAGGGAACACAATAGAATTACCCAGGCATCCACCCCCTAAGTGGTCTCCAAGTCCCCTGAGCACTGCTCAAGGTGTGTCATTGTCTCTTTGGCTTCAGCAGGACAACTCCCTTGCTTCACAAACAAGAATTTGAGCATTTTTCTTAAATGGAGCTTAACTCTGCCCTGATGCACATTGATGTCTGCCAAGAGGGTGTATTGGGAGCTGGGCAAGACCAATGTCAGGACTGGGAGGAACAGAAGTGGTTATGCATAGAGGAGCTGAAGTAGAAAGAGGAGGCATTAAGGGTATGTTGTGAAAAAAAGGGAAGATTCACTGTTACCCTAAATCCCAGTATTAATGCAAATGCATGTGCGCTTTGAATTACGGGGCTATCACTCCATTTTGAGATAGTTGTGAAACGATACGGAATAAATAAAACTCCATAACTTTTGATTATTATGAAGTGGGTATGTAAACAGCGCTGGACACAAGGGAGATAATTCTCCAAAGACTTGTGTAATTTACCCCAGCCTGAACCACATTTTTATTTACAAAGGTGTTCCATATGTATTGGGTTACATAATTCTTTCATGCATATTCAACCCCTGGCCCCGCCTATCCTCGCCTTGTATGTTAATTAGGTTCACTCTCTTCTGAGCATGCATCCTTCGCTTTGGTGGTCCCAGAAAGACTCCTTTCTGTGGTCAAAGGCCAGTTCTCCTCAAGTTGAACTTTTGAACTTTTCTCCTCTGTGCATGGGCTCTGGTTGTTTGGTGTTATCTTGAGTGAGTTTTGTTGATTCTACTAGTTTGGAAACAGGAGGCTTCTTTATCTGTCTTTTGCATCTTTTGGTTTCCCCTTGGTATTGTCCTTTATCAGTAGGTGGCTCCAGAAATTTACATTTTCTTAGCTCTTTGTATCATGGCAAATGTTTAATTCATGTGGCTAACCTAAGCAATTCCCCCCCCCAACCTCTCTTTCAGTCGTGTCTCTCCTAACTGCTGGAGATCCATTTTTGAGGTTTATGATGTTCCCACAAGCCTTTGATAAAATTGTATTTTCCCAATTCACAGTGCTTGTTAAATTGTTATATATAGAACTGTATATCTTACAAATTAAAGCCTATAATAGGTTTTAGGGCCAGTGACTACACTGAAAAAAAATTCAACTCATAATTTATTTTATCTGTTTTGTCGTTAATATTTGAATAAATTATTCAGTGAAGAGTAATTGACCAGGTAGAGAGAGAGTCAAAACTTACCAGAAATATTTGCAGAGTATATTACAACATTTAACAACAGAAAAGGTGAAATGTGATGAGCTTTTTGTTGAGGTACATAAAAAAGCATGTTTGCTTCTTCAATGTGTTTCAGTGTAAATCATTTCATGGATGTTATAGTTTGAATGTGTTTTCTCTTTTTCGAGTTTCCGTTTTGTGGGAGAATTTTTTCCATGACCCCAGGCGGGCAGGATGGCTGGAGCGCTCGGGGCTGTCCCTGTTCCTCGGTGGGTCCGTCCCTTTGTGTACAGCCCGGCCCGTGTCCGCTCTGTGCCGGGGAGGGGTTCTGCCGAGCTGCGTGGCCGCGCTGGTGACGGCTCCTCACCCTCCATACCGAGGATGCCCGAGGCTACTCTGTCCCTCCGTGTTCAGCGGGGAAAGGAGCAGGGGAGGGCAGGCCGTACCTGCTGTCCCCCACCGGCACAGTCTTAGCGGTGGGATCATCACGGCAATGCCGCTGTCCCTGCCGTGGTCCCGCACGGGGCCGGGCCGGGCCGAGCCAGCAGCGCCCAGGACTGGGAGTGAGCACGGGCAGCCGAGGAGGTTTTCCGGCTCGGAAAGAGCACGGGAACCTTTTCCACCGACCTTCGGAGGAGGAGGCGGCTCGCCCCGTTCTCTGTGTGCCTCCGTCAGTCTGGATCACACCAGCTCCTTTGGAGGAATCATATCCAGAGGTTTTTCCTTCCTCTACTCCGCATCCAAAGAGGGTTTTTTTTCGTGAGACTGTTGGTTTCTCCCTTCCCCTCGTCCAGCTGCGAAGGAGCTCTGGGCAGCCGCCCACCATTCAGGGGGGCAGCTGCCACTTTCCCTGACCACAGAGACCCGTCAGAGACTTAACTAGTCTGTGCAGACAGGGGAAACTTGTTCATTTGTTTTGTTGGGAATATTGGGTTTGTTCTTTTTGTGTGTTCTGTATTCATCTTGTTTATATATAGACATATCTGATAAGAAGTGAGGGTTTTTCTTTGCATCTCGTGGTCCAGTGTCCTTAAAGTGAAAAAATAGATACTGTTCCTGAACTAGGACAATGGGTTAGTGTTTTTTGCAATATTTCTTCGAGTTTCAAACCCTATTTTGTTTCCTGAGACCATTTTAAGAGTAGAGCTGAAATCTTTCATAGTTTCGCAGCACGCAAGATATTTGGGGAGATATGTTTGCATTTAGTAATTCCTGACAATAAAGTATTACTACACTTCAATATTATGCTGTTCAAACCAGAGCCTTCTTAAGCAAAGAAGGAGGTTGTACTATCATATATTCTGCTACAAAAATATTAGTGTACTAGGGGGTTTTAAGCTTTGTGATGCCTATGAGGAAGCATATAACATCTTCAGAGAAAGGAAATGTAATTCATTGGGCACTTCTGGAGGAAAGTCTGACACTGCAAATTACTGCCACAGTAATCCAGGGAATGCTATAAGATAGCAAGGAAATTGAAGCAAAGGCACGCAGAAGAGTGTTATTTGAATCAACCTTTACATCTCTTGCTTTATCTAAATTGAAGAATAAACACATTACAAATCATTATAAATTCTCTGCAATACATACTTTAAGGCCCTCTTGACAAGATAAAACAGAGGAGGAAGCAGTAAAAAAGATTGCTTTTAATTCTGGGGAATCTCCAGGATTTACAACTGGAGTTGAGACCGAAAAAAGCTGAGTTTATGATCTTAGGTCCATGGAGGACTGATAACTAAAGGAAAAGTGCTGGAGGAATGAAAGAAGACTTTGGCTTCAATTAAGGGAATTTACAGTCGCATTTGACACTGTTTGGGGCTCAAATGCAGCACACTGGTGAATATCAATAGGTAAGCATCTTCAAGGCTCTGACCTCTGCAGTATTAAGTGATGCCAGGACAAATATGTAATAATAAATTCAATCTTCATAATTTTCCTCAGTATTTGGTTGATCTATTTTTTAGTAAATTATGTCACTGGAATGTTTACTGGCATAAGGTATACCTAAGCATTTAACTGTTTATCCTAAAATTAGGGATAAATTCTGTCTTCTTCCTTTTTGTAGACCACCCACGAACATTAATCAAAGTTTCCCTATAAAAGGATAAAAAGCAGCAGCTTTCTCATTACAGACTATAACTCCCTGCTGGCTGACAGAAAAATAGATTTTTGGTGAGCAAGAGCAAGAGAAGCAGATGTAAAAGGTATTATAACAAAATAAAAAGAATGGCCAGATTTGTTGAGAGGGGAGAAGAGTCCTAGAAGCTGATTGCATTTGGTTTATTTTCTATATTCAAAACCAGGATATTTGATTTTTACTTATTTCATTTATTTTACAGCTTGTTACAATAAGTCTCCAGATTGATAGTTCTCCAGATATAATACTCAATATAATACTTGATTCTTGACTTATTGCAGAAGCAAAAACTACTTCTTGAAGCAACTTTTTAAAGTTCTTAAGCTAGACTCTTACAGGCTATAGAATATAAAAAGCAAGAATTAAACCCAGAAGATATATTAGAAGAATTAGACTGGTGCACTGGCATGGCATAAATTATTAAGGACAGAGCCTGGATGTTAGATTTATGCAGCTGTTAAGAGAAAAACTTGGAAAAAGCATATATTGAAATATTCAATATTTCACAAAGTATAAATTAAAAATTAACACTAAACAATGGAAAAGATAGCATAAGAATAAAAAGGAGCTGGAGGATGATAGTATCTTTGTCTTATGCAGGATTTACTTGCTCAGAGCCACCAGTAATATCAGTGGAAAGCCTTTGGCAAAACTGTAATGAACTCTGCTCAAAATGAATGTCAGGAAGAATGGCACTGCAAGATACCTAGGCATCAACCTGTGAAATGCCTTGAGTGCCACGTAATCACTGGGTGTTACTCAAAACACAAATAAATGCTGAGGAATCTGTTAAAATGCTCCCATTCTTTCTTATTAGCTTTCTATGAGTCTGAATCTTCCCAATATAAAATAAATGAGAATACTTTGGGGAAAGCAAACAGTTCTTCAGTGTTGCCAAAAGTGTCAATCAACTCAGACAGTTACTACAATTTAAAAAAAAAAATAAAGAATTTTAAAAGGGCATATCTTACAGAATGGCATTTATTCTAGCTATCTCTCCCCTGCTTGAGCCATCAACTCTCGTGTATACTTGTGAAAGCCTCGTGTCTATACCAAGGCACTATGCTGCCCAAATTATATATCAATGTTACAATAGTTGGTTTGACACGAGGGTTGTTCTTTATTGCACCAGAGAACTAGAGATACATAGCAACTGTCATAGGCTGTAAAAATATTTTACAAATAATGACCCAACATACGAAATCCTTACACAATTATAATTTTGGTTACATTCTTTTGTTCTTAAAAATAAAGCTGGATTTGACCCCAAAGCACTTATTCTACAAAGCTGTTATTAGAAGACAATCATTGCAAATACAATTATTTTCAAGACAGTGTAGCAAAGAATGCCCTATTCCCCAAGTGGAGATCAAACCTAATAATTACAAAAAAAAAAACCCAAAGAACACTCCAGAAAAATGTGGTGAGTAATCAAATATAACAGAAAACACAATCTATGCCAGTGTATATTATTCCACTTCAAGCACAATGGCAAAATGAAATACGAAAGCAAAGACAAGCCAGACAGGGACATATGAGTTCTGTTTTATTGTCAGTCTGTATAAGAAATTAGTGGAAAAATGCAGAATATGTAAATACATATTTTTTAAAACCTGAAAGAATAAAAGCAGAAATGGCATGGCATTTCATGGACTGTTTCTGTCAGCATAAAATTTTCATAAAGACCTGGTTTATATAATCTGCTTTTGGGGGAATTTTCTTTTTCAAATTGTGGCTGTGATAATGTTTCAGTCAATTTATATCAAGCCCCAAGGATTCTGTGAACAATCTGTTCTTATTGCATATTCCCTCTATCATAAGTACTTGTTCTTAAAACCAGTTATTCATTGCAGTATTCTCCACTGGGTCCTCTGTACCTGTTCATTAAGGACCAACTTTAATAAGCTGTCACCATAAGCCTACCATGAAGACCAACTTTAAATATCAAACATGAAAAATGGCTCATGACTCAGATACCACTGTGTGTGAACACTTAAAAAACAGCCTGTAGATCTGAGACCTGGCCAAAAAACCAATCTTTGGGATTTGCTGCAAATTTCCTCCTCTTTTGTTTGATTCAAGTCCCAGCTGAACACCCGAGAAGGTGGATAACCATTAAAGCTAAAGGTTGATATTTGTAGAGAAATGAATTAGACCTCGACCAAACTAGGAGAAGAGGAGAAGCGAGAATGTTCTCCTTAGGAATATGCTGTTCTGGAATAACCTCCTCTGCTGGGTTTAACTGACAGGTTTGGGTAGCAGGGTCTGCAGGCACTTTGTGTGGGAGAGGAGGCTAAAAACTGCCTGGGATGCTCATATTGCATCCAGCCAGCTCTGACGCCGATATGAGATGTGCAAACGCAAAGACATTCCCAAGGGACTGCAGTCTTTGGTGACCCACAACAGCATAGAAGAAATCCAGTAAGAAACAGAAGTTGGCAGAAAGAAACCACTATGCATGGAGCAGCAAGGCCAAAACCATCATGCACAAAATCCAAACATCCTGTGCTGCCTACCTCTTCATGGAAAACACTGGGAATGTCTAAGACTAACCACAGCAAAAATAAGGGAATTCGACATGAGGATGGGAAAGAAGTGTTTGGCTGAATTTGAGCATGGGAATGAAAAGCTTTTTATTTAACTGATTGTACTATTTATTTATTTTCTTTTCGATGCCAAAACCAGTGACCAGAAGCTCACGTTAATCAGGTTATTGTATTAAAAAGAATAAATTAAATTGCACAAGACAGGGCTCTTTTGCCTGCAATGGCTCTGAAATAGCAGCAGCTGTTTGGTACTTAGTAATGGAACCAAGTATGCAGCTACAGCATGAAAAGCTCATACAGAGAAGTGCCTGATATCACCTGCCAAGCTGAGTCTATTCTGTAGGATAGGCAAACTTGGAGGTTGCTGATTAGGAATGAGGGCCTAGGACCAGCACAAGGCTGGGTAGTAGTATGCCAGAAAGGAAGAAGTTGCTGGGATGAAAACCCTGGAAAGTTTGACTAGCTGCCTTTGCACCTGTTGGGAAACAAAAAAGATTTAGGTACAACTTCTGCTTTTGCAAGAAGATACTGCAGCAGCAGCCCCTTTGCCAAACATTTTAATTCCATTTGTTGATGACAGCAAGTACACTGGAAACCAGCCTGGCTTTCTAAGCCATTGACATAGGCAAAACTATCAGCAAGACTGTGTTCCCTTTGCTACACTGCACTCCTGTCTTTAAATGACATGGTATTCTGTGACAGCAAGCTAGCAGACTTGGTGATTGAGGATCTCACTTCTAATTCTGCATGTCCTGTGTCTGTGAACAGGCTACAAATACTGGTAAACCACATACTCATTCCTCTTAGGGTGATATTATCATTCAGTAAGAACTTAGTAATAGGACCAAAATCTGCTTCAGGGTAAGTGTTGAATCTTTCGTAAGAACTTTCTGTCATCCAGGACAATGCAGATTGCTGCTTCTTGAAGTGCATGAGGGAGCAGTCACTGTTTTGAAGCTGGTCTCTTTCTGTATTCCAGTGTTTTCTCCTACCCAGCAAAATCCCATGGTAATCTCCACAAAGAAATTACTTCTCAGTCTAAATATAAAAGCAAAATCTACTCTCCAAAGGAGCAGCCAACAACATGACAGAAGCTGACTGAGCTCAATGGCAGTGTAGTCAGGAAGTGATAAAAATGAGAATAACTAAATTAGTATTTAAGGCCACTCTACATGGTATCACCTAACTTTCCTTGGACAGGAAGTATGAATGTTCCTTGATCTTCCAAGGAACAGGTAATACTTTCAGTATTTTTCCCAAAGTTTCAGTAGACCCATGTGAATCACCTTAGTCGTATCTAAAAAACTAAGTTGGCCAGCTGTTACCAAAGGCTGGACACCAACAAAGTCAGAGGTACATGAGCTTTGGGCACAGTGAAGCAATGCTGGAGACAAGAAGGCCATTTTATTACATCCTCAAGGTGAGTACGTGTGGAAGTATCTGCCATTTCTGTAAAAGTTTGCATGCATGAAACACAGGTCTACTGCTCTGAACTTTGTTTAATGGCAGTTTGGATGCCAAAACAAATCTTTGCATTCCTGGGTACATTGGACCCTGGATGTTTTTCAAGGCACTTTTTTCCCTCAAACCCTATTCTCATTGCACTACGCTTACTAACAGATTCTAGATTTAATATCTGAGGGGAGAACAAGGGAAATGTTACCAGAAAGAGCTGAGATTGCTTCCATAATGTTGTGAAGATCCAGACTGCTGACTTTTCACCTGCCTGATTTCTCTGCATATCTGCCTGATAGTTATGTTTCAGTCTTTCTCATAGCATTCTCTCATCAGCCTGCCTAATTCTTAATTTTCTTTTTGACTTCTCATTGTATCAGCATCCCTGAATTATCACCTCATATTTCTTAACAGCCACACTAAGTCTGCAAGTACAACTTAAAGGACTAGCTTCCCACACAAAAACATTCAGTACAGTATTCCTCACAAGAAGTAAATAATTGGTTTTTAGGTTTTAGTCTTGAATATGAGGAGATATTGATATGTTACAACAGAGATTTAATTTTCACTAGTATCAATTAAAAGCACCCCTCAATAAATCAGGGATGAAGATTGTTAATAAACAGTAAGATAAAAAAAGATTTATCATGTCTTTCATTTTGATGTATGTACTTAATATTCTCTTTCATCACTGCAAGAAGATAGTGATCTTGCCAAAAGCTAGAGCAGCAAGAGGGAGTGAGACTGATAAGCACCCACTACTCTGCAGCTAACAGAGGAGTTTCTTTAGCTGCAAAATGTTATTAAAACTGTACCCTGAGCTTCTAAAAAAATTTAATCTAGATGCCTCTTGGGGAGAGGCAGGCAAGCAATGAGCAGTGGGCTGTTGTTCTTTTTCTGTGAACTCCCACAGCATAAAATAGTGAAGCCAATTAGATCTCTCACGCAAAATGTCAGCAGTGAGTGCTGTGTGATGGGCTCCATGAATGACTTGGCAATGCTGATGAGATGGTGGGAACCCAGCAGTGCTGAGACTCAGCTTTAGCTTGAAGAAAAAAACTGATAATATTAATCTTGAAGATGCCATCGGGGTGTGGAAACAATGGATTAAGTTGTTGCCTGGCACCTGACCTAACTCAGTAATGACGAAGCAGCTTTACTATCTGGATGCTTCATATGATCTATTAGGTTCATATCATATCCAAACTACTATGCAAACTGAAAGTAAATGGAGAAACTTTCAATTTTTGATTAAATTGATCTTCATAGCAGAAGCTTTGATTCTTCAACAGAACAGTTTTCTTCTATTAATTGGCTCAAACGAGCTCCTCTATAATAGGATTTATGCAACAATTGCTCTTAGAATGATTATAACTTCACAGTACTGGCGCTGTAATTGTGATTGAAAATGCACTGTCAAGTCCCTAACTTCAAATATTTCTGTCACAAGGAAAAAGACATCCAATCTTGTAAAACAAGATTTTAGTGTTATTTACCACTTTTAAAATATCACAGCTTGACCAAAATGCTGTCAGGTAGCAGTGGGGGATGGCTGCTCCCAAAGAACCCAGCTGGCATGGTAGGAACCTCCTGCAGCACCCAAGGGAGATGAGCATGGGACATCCAAAGTGAGCAGCCAGCTTCCAACAAGAGTCTGCATCATCAAACAGGTTGTGGTGATGAGGCAGGTACATTGTCAAGTTGTGAAGTCAACCAAAAGATTGAGGCTGGGTCTGATGAAAACAAATGGGGTAAGACACAGACCAGTTATCTCCCAGGCAAGTTCACAGTGATAAGAAAAGTTCTAGATCAAACTGGGATGTCATCCCACGGGTCAGAGTCCAGATCAGCAGGTCCAATGCCAGGCAGAAGCATGGCTGTGGCTAAGCTGGAGACCAGGGCTCCTGTGACACAGTCAGCAGAGAACAGGTGCCCAAGGCTGAACAAAACTGGCTCCTGGGCACAGGGATGGGGATGAAAGCCCTGGGTGAGGTTAGTAGGGGCTGTAACAACGCAGTTTCAAAGCCATATAAGCTTAACCAGTCATATTACTTTTATTTATGGCTTTAAAAAATGTTAAAGGCTTTGGTTCATTATCTACAAAGCTGCATCCAGAGAAAATGGTATTATGCTTTCTCTAAGAGAATTTCTTTTAATTTAGTGAGAAAATAGGTGTTTTGGCAAAAGGAATACAGGTTTACAGGAATAACATACAACCAAGGAAAAGCATTCTACTAAAGCATCAGTAAACCATCCGCATGCAATTTAAATACCCAATCTAAAGCAATCGGTAACCCATACAATACAAGTTCCTTTGGTTTTAAATTATCCACAAAAGAAAGGAGTAGAGGAGAAAAAGAGATAAAAAGAGTGAAGAAGAAAAGAGAGAAAAACAATTACCATGAGTCACATGTTGCCAGACGTCCAGGCAGCAGACCAGATGTCCAGGCCTCGGTTGACTCCCACACACACGAAAAAGGAGTCTCCATGCAGCTGTTTATATAAGGTTTGGCTAATGTGGCCACTCCCAGGCAGGACGTCTGGTCCACCGACCATTCAGTGCCCTCCTAACCAGAGTAATAAGTACCACAAACAATCAGGAGCTCCAGGGGGTGCAGTTCGGGCAGGCCTTCCTTGACTGAAAGGCCAGGCACAGGGATTGTCTTCCATTATGATACTTTGACTCCCATGAGTAACTATCTGAAACCAGCTGAACTAATAGAGATATCTACATCCAGCAATTCAGCTACCACACATCAGTTCAAATATGCACCAATCCAAAGAGGAAACTCCAGGCATGACAATGGTAGTAGTGATGCCAGATCAGGTCTACAACAAACTCATTGCTTTGGTGTGTTATAGCTCTGCTACTTTCAGCTGTAGTCCAGAGATCTCTGCATCATAATAGAGCCATATTCAACTGGGCCTTGATCAGATTAAAAAACACCAAGAGGTTTTTTGCTTTGTTTGGTTTTTTTTGAATACCAAGTTCATTTACCCATTGTGAACATCATCTAAAATTCAATGCTTTCCCAATCATCAGCTATGGCTACTATGAATTTAAAATGAAGTTGTTTTTCATAAGAACTTTACTTCGGCTATCTATGCCATAATTTCTGTGAAAAGGCTGTCATCCAGAGTCTGTAGAGGCTTGTATTTTATACATAGTGATAGCAAGTACAGAAATCCAAATGTTTTAATGCATCAGTCTTTAAAGGCTAGGAAGTAGGGCATTATATCCAGTGAAAACTCCAAAGATGAAAGATATCACCTAATTTTTGTGAAACTGAAAGGACATGAAAAATCTCTTTTAGATTAATACTAGCAATGATAAATACTGTTCTTCAGTGTGTCCTTCAGAATGTTTGTCTTTCTGCCTTTGCTTGAGGCAAGATGACTGGGTAAGTCACAACACTAGAAAGGATGAGTTTGGAATTTGTGGAAATGTTTGCTGTTTTATGGGAACTGTTGTCAATCCAATGCTATAGTCTTCCTCTTTTTAACTGCAGCATGTGCAACCAGGTATTCAGACAAGCCTGTTGTGGTAAGTTTCGATGTAAATACCTTAAAAAGTTGAATAGCTAAAAAGTTAAAATTAAAGGCACAAAAGTTAGTGTTCATATGTACATGAGGGTTTGAGTTATAGCTCCTGGAGGAAAAATAGTCCTAAGTCTCACACTTAGACAGGAATATTTACTGAATTGTTTTAGTTTCAATTGCAATGTATAATTCTTATGAAAAAGTCTAATACATCAGTGGTGAAGAACTGAACAGATACAGCTTCTTTGCCACTGTCCTCAGTTTTACATCAGGATAACTCCATTTATTTACTATAAAATTGTTACTGAAAAAGATGGTTAGAGCCCATGAAAATAAATTGCGTAATATTTTCTGTTAAAAAATTCTTTCAGAGCATTTTCTGGAGAAACCCCTACTGCTGATTTTAGGCAGACCTTTCCAAACCATCAGGAAATATCCTGTGAAATTTTTTTCAGGTTAAGTTGGCACTTAATAGTTTAAAAAAAAAAAAAATCAGTTCTTGTGTTCACATTGGGAGTCCAACTCATGCTGTTCATCAAAGAGTAGATGAACATAAACGTTCCAGTCTCACTTAGGGTCCACGAAGCCACCAAACAAATGCTGCCAGTGAGGCAGCAGAGTACTGCTGCCTCTTTCAGGGAGCAGGTGTCTCAGCAGCCCAACATGGTCATCCTTTTCAGTCACAGATTGTATCTCCTCAACTTAATCATATGAGACAGCCCAATCATTTTGATTATGCTCTTTACCTGACTGAAATAGCTAAGACTTTTTTGCATGTAACTATGAGCTCTGCAGCTGGAACTAACTGCTCAGCAGATATTATACAGGTGCCTGTATCTATTACAAAAGGGAAGTTTTCAATCATTTAAGCTATGTGGTTAAAATTGTATCTGAAAGAGTATTGCTTAATCACTCTGCATATGTATGCCACTCATTTGCTCAGAGCCCAATTAAAATACACATTGGAAGACTATTAATGAACAATGCCTTAAATGCTGAGCAGAACACTTATGGCTTGATAAATAGTCACATTTTATTGAGCACTCTTTCGAATGCACTGTTTGAATACAGATAAAAAGTAGAGCCAGTTGATTTGCAGATGTTGCTTTCATTAATGGATTAATGTGACGTGTAATAGATTATACTGATTGCCATTAAATCAAACTTCAGTAGATTAGCTGGCATACTTAACAAACTTAGTAACTTTCTATGTAATGATGACAAGATGACTCATCAGTATGACACTTCTTAGACAGAAGTAGCATTTTTGTGCCCTGGAAGACACTTGGCTCCTGTGTCACCTCTGCAGCTTGACTTTGCCTTGAGGTTTGCTGGCTGATGCTGTTTTGTCTTGTCCAGTATAACAACTGTGATCACAAGCAAAGAGAACATGGTCCTAGAAGGTGCTCCTCTTTGTGAGATTCCCTCCACACTACCCTCAGAGACAGCCACCTCAATCTGTCTCTGGGTATAACCACTTGCACCTACTTGGAGAAATGGAGCCAGGCCCAAGGCCAAATTCAACACAAGACTGTTTAAATCTTTATTACCATCATCAGTGCAATGTAACAGCAGGAGGCCCAAGATTTTTTTCTCTTAAGAAATTGGTGCTGACATACAAACATGAAAGGTAACTTCAAAAAAAAATAGAAGAGATAATCTGTTTTTAAAGGGTTGTTTGTGCTATTTTTTTCCACAGGTTTTTTTTTTTTGAAAGGTCCAGTGCTCTTTTTCACCTACTTCCATTAAAATTTTGGTATGTAAGCTAAGAAATACTATGTGATTTTTCAGTTTAATCTTGTGCTTTGTACGGACTACAGGGACAGAGTAGAAAAGTGTATGCTATAGGTTTGTTAAAACAGTAGGTGTCTTGAAAAAAGTATTTCTGTCTTATGGGAAATACACTGATGAGATAAAGCTGCATTATAAATAAATATTCGTGTATGATGAGTCCTTGGAGATAACTTCAGCATGTTCCTAGATATAGCCCAACACATCATTTGAAAGGACAAAATCTCCTAAGGGTCATGGTAGGCATCGTCTGTTATCATCCTGAACGTCCATCTCACCACTGCAGCACTGCAAAGATTCTTACTACACATCATTCATAATAGCAACAGTGCCTGTATTGTAAAAAACATGAACTGCCTTCCTTTTACACACTAAAGCATCACCAGTGAAGCCTCTTTCATAAGAAAATCTGAGATATAACCATTTAGACAAAATATGCATTTTGACAGAAGGCAAGATCCTTTAAAATCTTTCCATCTAACAGTTTATGCAATATCTTCAAAAGAAGAAACTATATCTTAAAGGAACCTTAAAATTTCACAGGTTAACTTGCAAGAGAAAGGAGACAGTAAAACTACAGCAATTTTATACAATCACAAATCTCTATGAGTTAATTTCATTTTAATCTGAGACTATTTTATACTAGGTATAAAATAGTATTTATCTAGCTATGTACATGTATTTATCTAGCTATGGTACAAATGCACGTGGGGATTTACAAAAAGGTTTGTTATTGGGCCCAGTTCAGCTTCCACAAATATATGCAAGGATGCAGATGCTGCATGGATGAAGTGGCTTTTTCCAGGTAAAATAAAACATACCACCTAGCATCTGTACTGGGCATGGTGTTATATCCCCCCTTACTAACCATTTCCCATCTTCCCTCAAAGCAAATCCACAGCTCCTATTTGTCATCCACTTCACCAAGAGAAGGTTCACAAAAACATTGAGCACTTCTGAAAATCCTGCCCCAGAGGAAAAGGTTGTATTTTGATATCTCAAAGTGAGGATCAGTGGGGACTCCAAATTCATCAGGCTACATTTATAACTCTGCCTTTTTAGTGTCCTTGTAGATTCATTTAAAAAAAGAAAAAAGCCAAACAGAATTTCTAGTTTGTTCCATTTGTTCAGAAAATTTTAAATGTGACAATGTCATCTCTGAGAGTTTCCTTATTCCACAGAGACAGTGTTCTCCATTTCATTCTGTTAATACCCTCATCAACATGCTTTATGTTCATCAGAGTTTCCCAGCAGGCTGGAAACATGTAGCAAATGGCTTGGTAAGCCTCGTGTCCTTCACCTCATGCTTGTTGAGATATTAAATCTTCTTCATATCCCCAGTGCATCAACCATTATTTTGAAGGCATATTTTAAAGCTTTTATTCACAGAGGCTTAAAACCTGATCAGAAATTTTCTGAAATCATCAAGGTCTCTGCTGGTTGTTTAGGCCCTTCAGAAGATGCTCCTGTCAGCATGGTCTGACTCATCAGTCTATTCTCACACTGATGGTTTATTAGAACAAAATAAATGAGAGAACAATGCAGTAAGATGGGCCTGGCAAGTACAGATTTTATAGCCAGCATGTGTTCTGCATGGAACACTAACTCATGGAAATTGGACAGAAAATCTCTCCCTCCTCTTTTTCAGGCAAAATGGAATTTCTCTGTTCTAATTCTGCCTCTCTTTCTTTCCAGGCTGGCATCTGGTGACATAGATTGCCAGAGGGACATTGAGGCAGGTCAGCCAGGGGCACTGCAGAAGATTTCAGCAGTGCAAAGCAGCTGCAAAATCCCCTTTGCTGGCAAACCCTCAGCTGGCTAGACTTTTGCAAAGAATGAGCTGTACACTGAGGAATGGTGTTGAAAGGATAAGCAGGAGATGTGCTAATTATTCTCTCAGCATCATCTACTTAGCATGTCTTTTATGATGAGCTTGGAAGGGTCTGCAGGTGCTTCACTGTTACCCCTGTCTTATGAAGTCCAACAGAAGAAACCAGGAGCTGAATGAACCTTACCTACCCTTTCATCTCCACAAGCAGCCTCCAAGAAACAGTGTTTGAAGGGATGCTCTGGATAAGGCCAGACTCATTGCACAAAAGTTATGTTTATCCTCTAGCTCAGTCAATTTTCCAGTTGGGCGAAATCCATGGGGTGTTATATATTAAATAGAAATAAAACCATATAATAAAAATTATTTTCTTACATTGCTCATATTAATAATAAATACATCAGCAGCATTGCTATGTAGCAGACCTTTGTTGTCAGAATGGGTAGGCACACTGAGCTTTAGCAGAAGGACCTGCAGTGCATAGGTGAAATTAACATCCCCTTGTTGAGAAAGGGATCCAAGAGTAGGAGGGGCAAAGGAGAACAAAATCCCACCATCCAGTCTTGGGAGAATTGCAGTTGCACCATGTAAGAAAAGATGGTGAGATCTGACTTGAGAACTTTACTATTATCCATTTTCTAACGTGTGTCAAGTTCTTTTCCTGAAACAGAAAAATATTTACCAATAGTAATGAGTACAGATTTTTGAAAGATTAAAACAAATAGATTTATTACAGTCAAGATTTTTTTCCTTGAATTTCTTATACAGTCTAATGAATCACAAACAATAAGCCTTCATACTTCCTAACCCCTTGGAAGAAACAGGTAACCATTACAGAATCGTCCATCAAACATGAAAACACAAAGTAAAGATGCGGTTTCCTGAGAAAAGTGTGTACTTTTCAATAAAAACATGGTTTTGAAAGGGCACTTTATCAGTCAAAACCCACTCTAAACTACCTGTTTTCTTATGCAGAAGAAAGCCCATCAACACTTTACAAAACCTGGATTAGGTACTTGCCATATAATGAAGCAAACACAGAAGATGTTATTGCTTCCTTGCTGATTTTCTGATTCTTAGGCAAATTCTCTGCTAAAGACAGGATGTTTTTTCAATTTTTGATTCATTAAATTTGCCAGAGAAAAGGTACTGCTTTGTATGAGATTCTCTGTATCATTCTGCTGTTGATAAAAAATTTGGTATGACCTGTGAAAGTTTTTGTTTGCTTAAGGAGAGACCATATATGTAACATATATGATCCAAATTTGATTGTCAGGGAATTTTTATTTGAATACCTAATGCCAAACCTTACAGATCTCTGCATGCACTCTTCCACTGCTAGCAACCATTACAAGAAAGGAGTGACACACAATAGCAGGACACATTATCATATTATGTGTGAGGACACGGTGTATCAGTGCACATTTTGACAACTGTTTGAGGTTAGAAATATATTCTAGAAAAACATTAAGCATCCCTATTAGTCTATGTCTCTTGGCCGATGTGAAATCAGACAAGGGCTGTAGATCTTTCTATTACAGCAGATGTTTATGTCAAGCCTGGGGTGTTCACAGCAATTAGCATGAGTAATGTGCATCATCCTTGCAACTCACTTACCATCGACTGGCAACTGCTCACACAAATGACCTGAAAGACAAAATCTCCCTCAGATGGCTTACAAACCAAGTGTGGTCTTCCAGCTGAACCCACATGAATCATTAGCTCACAAAAATTGCTTCAACTCAATTTTAGGAAAAGTAGTTTTGCTAATCATAGAATCATACCATCACAGAATGGTTAGGCTGGAAGGGACCTTTAAAAGTCATCTAGTCCAACTCCCCTGTCATGGACAAGGACATCTTCAAATTAATCAGGTTGCCCAAAGGCCTGTTCAACCTGGCCTTGAATGTTTCCAGGGATGTGGCATGGGTCACCTGTCTGGGCACCCTATTACCTGTTTGTAAAAAATTTTTTCCTTATATGTACTGTGACCATTCTTCAGTTTGAAACCATTTCCCCTTGTCATATCAACACAGGCCTTGCTAAAATGCTGTCTACATCTTTCTTATAAGCTCCTTTTAAGTACTGAAAGGCCACAAAGAGGTCTCCCGGGTCGCTTTTCCAGGCTGAACAACCCCAGCTCTCTCAGCCTTTCCTCTCTGATCATTTTTGTGGTCCCCCTCTGGACCTACTCCAACAGATCCATGTCCTTCCTATGCTGAGGATCCCAGAGCTAGATGCAATACTCCAGGTGGGGCATCCTGAGAGCAGAGCAGAGAAGGAGAATCACCTTCCTTGACCCTCTGCCCATGCTGTTTTCGATGCAGCCCAGGATACAATTGGCTTTCTGGGCTGCCAGCACACACTGTTGGCTCATGTGCAGCTTTCCATCCACCAGCACCCCCAAGTCCTTCTTGAGCAGGACTACTCTCATCTGTTCATCCCCCAGCCTGTATTGATACCAGGGGTTGCCCCAGCCCAGGCACAGGATGTTGCACTTGGTCTCATTGAACTTCATGATGTTTACATGGATCCACTTGATACATGAGAAACAAGGCAATGATGGATAGAGAAACAGTAGTATAATAAGATCTAATCAGGGGATGGTTTAATATGAATGCGAAAATATCAAGGGGGAAAAAACCTCTGGAGTCTTAGGCTGGCCACCTGTCTAACTATTCTCTTGTGACCATTTTCTCTTGAGCTATCACAGTAAATTTGGATTTTATTGTTGGTAGGGCAGAATCCTTTTGCAGGAAGAATTGGAAAAACAAAGGAAAAAGTACTGTAAGTGATCTAAGCCTAAGAAAGTAATGGACCCCCTTAATGAATCAGGAAGATTTTGTTTCTTTGTTCAAAGAATAGTTCAATACATCCATATTCTGTATACCAAGGAATATTCTGACATGCATAGAGCTGCAGAGCTCCTGTGTACTGCAATAAATGAAAAGATAAACATATCATCTTCTCAAAGGCACACTGAACAGCTGTGTATTGAGAATATCCATTAAATAGATATCTTCAACAGAATTAATTTTTGTTCATTATAAATTCATAATAGGCAAGTTCTGTACTTTTAATGCTGACTCTAGTTTTATGCTGTCAGAGCTTTTTAACTATGCTACATTGCCTCAGCACTTCATTTTACCACAGACCGAATGCATTTCTCAGCCGGTTCTATAACTCTGCAAAAAATCATCCCCTGCTAACATAACAAATATCTCTTACAGCTTTATTTTTTCCCAAAGTAAGTTAAAAAAAATCTTTTAAAGGCAGCTAGCTTTTGAAAGATTTTGTGTACACACATGCATGTGTCTATGTTTGTTCCCCATTGGTTCACTCTACCTTTCATGGAGGAAAAAGAGTCCAAAATTTCTTCTAAGTAAAAACTGATCAACCAAAAGGTTTTGCCCAGAAAGTATATAACTATTCACATCATGAACATGGTTTTAATACACGAAGTTTTGCATCTGCGAAGATTTATATGTTTCACTTTAAAGAGGTCCAATAAAATTATTTTAATACTTGTTTATTTTAATACTTGTTTATTTTGTGTTTTAGAGTCCCTGTTCACTGTCTACATTTCCTGTGGAGAACCTTCAGGGATATTCCTGTTCACATGCTAGAAAGAAAATTTGCGCCTTGAAATGTCCTCTGGGGTGATTCAACAAACCTGTTTAGGAGTATCACATGCTTGAAAACTGTTGCAGAGGCCATTACATAGCCCAAACAGCAATATAGCATAGCACATACACCCTCCTCTTTCACCCCATGCAAATGTTCACTCATGTTTGGCACATCTCTTCAAAAAAGTCTCAGTTTATCTGCTGTGCCTCATGATCCAAACATCCAGTGACCTTGCCTGCTGCCTTGGCTTACCCCTCTGCCAGGTGGTGCTCCTCAGATGTGCGTCTCAGCTCTCAGTCAGCATTAAGAAACAGATTCTGTTGGCAAAAAGATGGAGTTGCTGATAGAAGGCCCCAATATACCATAACGATAGGGACTTCTTGTTACTCTGCATGGGAATGGATCTGGCTGTCCCATTAGAACTTAATTTTAAAGATAGGTTCAGGGCTTCACATGACTTCTACAGAGAACAGAAATAAAAGAACACAGCTGGGCTTTGTGCATGACCTGTGGCACAAGAAAATCTAAGACGTCTTTGTCCTGGGAAACAGCCACTCTTTCTCAATGGGAAACTATTATATATCTATGATGTCATCTCGTCTCCTGCTTACCTGAGGGAAGGACATGAGCTCCTGAATTCACACCACTTGTATGAGGTGAGGGGTCCTAATTCCCCCTTCAGCATTTTCTTCCACTGCACTGAAAGGGTGCTCTTTAAGCCTCTGGCATGACCAAACCCCAGAAGGGTCTTCAGAGGGGAATTGAGGACATTCCAATGGAGAAGAGTGCAACTATGTTTGTAAGTCCAGAGACGGTGGCATAGGTCCTAGAGAAAGGATGGAGCACCTCCTTCATTGAGCCAACTGCCAGTATTTTCACCCTCTTGTGGGCCCATGTAGATTTGTCCAGTTACTGTGTCCAGATCCCTGGGCCCAAGCCCAACTGCTGTTTGTGTGTAGAGCTATAGGATGAGTTAAGAGGATTAGGGCTGTAAGATCAAGCCTTAATTCAATGTGAATGTAATTTTATAATTCAGTTACTCAGTCAGTCAGCTTCTTCTATCAATTTGTTTTTCTTGCATGGACATTACAGTTACAAGTTTAAAGTTTTCTATAGAAATATTTGGTTTGGAAATAACTGCAGGAAGGTTTTGGCAGACACAAATGTACACGCCCTCGCTAACAATTTTTCTTCGGAGGGCCATTGCAGACAGAAAAAAATAATTAAAGGTAGTTAGGGACTGAAAAATATTGTTTCAGAAAGCAATGTGTAATGAGAGCTCAGAGAGTTCAATGATTGAACTGCCTCTGTAAAGATCCAGTCTGCCCTCAGGCCTCAATCTTTTGGGTTGGACATATTTGTCAACAGCCTAGCAGCACTTTCTAGGTGGCATCTGGTGCCTCTCAGAATTGGGTATAAGACCCATGTGTGTGGCAATGATATATTGCATTTATCAAGTCAAATTACTCTTCCAGGAAACTTACATTGATACGTGACATTCCCTGACTTCAGCATTTTTAGCAATTCTGTGTATACATTTCTGTGCTGGATAGGCTTGTCTGGTCACAGAATTTAATTTTCAAAGGTATTTCAGCTTACATATGGGAAGGAGAATCTGGATTCACAACATCAAAAATTCCGTCCATGTAAAATTAAAAGAGGGGGAGAGACGAGTATTTACCTGAATGTTTTCTACTGTCTAGACCATGAATGAAAGATACCAAAATACTTCGGGGAGTGCTGTATTTGCAACCTTCTGACCTATTTAGTTGGCCAGGTAACATTCAACTGAGCTCTGAAACTTGAATTGAAAATCTTTGGTAAGATCTCTTAGGTAATATGTTTAGATTCAACCAATCCCCCAAATAGCCTAAGTATCTTTCCTAAGATTCATTTAAACCTTCATATTTTCAATAAACATGTCTTTCGCCAGCAGGGAAAGTTGCTATGATACTTAGATATGTTTGTATAATCAAAATTTCAAAATCTTTCAATATAGAGATTTTTTTCACTCTTGTAGAGAGTGTGTGTGGTGAGAAAAAGGAATTTGTCTACAGTCCATACAGTTCCCCATGAAAGATGAGTAGCAGAAAAATAAGAAGGAGGCAATGGAGATCCAAAAGCACTTTCTACAACTAATGTTCTAGAATAGTTACTAATAATCCTTGATTACACTGAGGGAAAGTTCAAGGTGAAATTATAGGTCACTGTTGCCAAACTGAAGCAGTCAGAGAGAGCAAGCAGATTTATGCAGTCAACTAAATTTGCCAAAGGAATTAAATGCAAATGTGGATTTTTCTCCCCCCACCCTGTATTTATAATATTGAATAGAAAACAAACTGGCAGTTACTGCTTGCTCTTCTGCTTAGAATGTTTTTGTCTGTGACATGTTTTGTAAACCATATTGAACAGGGTGCATAAATATGGTGACAACCAAGCAAGCATCACTCCCGTGTTTCCACCTCATATTCTCTTTGCATGGGTTTTCCTCTGGACTGCTGCCTTTTCACATTAAAGTAAGAGCATATACATGAGTAAAAGCAAGAAATGTGAAAAAGACAACTTAATCTGGTCAATGATCAGTATTCAAGACTATCAAGCATGGTCTTTGAAAATGCCAGTGAGATGAAAATGCCAGTGAGATGAAAATACACCAATAAAAGAGCAAGTTCTCATCTGCCTGCCCTCCAGTCCTCTGACTCTTCAGAAGGAAGAAGGTGGTTACTGCAACTGTGAGGAGTTTGCAGGAGGTTCTTACTTCCCGGCTGGCTTTATGTGTTTGTTTATTTAAGTCAAACTTCCTTTAACTGTTCCACAGCATCAGGGAAGAGAGAAAAAGTGGTCACAATAAATTAAATCTTTACATTGAGCAAGGATGGGTGGTACCTATATAGTTGTTGTGGTTTTATGTGGCCAGGTTTCTTTCTTGGTAGACAGGGGGCCTATGAGAGAGGCTTCTTTAAGAAGCTGCTAGAAGTTTTTACATTTCCAGTACAGCTACTGTTTGTCAGCTCCAAGCTGGCCAAGGTCAAGCCATTAGGAGTCATGGTAACACCTCTGTGATAACATATTTAAGAAGGAGAAAGAAAAAGAGAGGGGCACAAAACAACATGGCCGCTTAGGGGAGGAGAGAGTGAGAAGTTTGATTAACACCAAGGTCAGTAGGAAAGCAGGGGGAGAAGATGCCTTAAACACTGGAATGGGGCTCCTGCAGCCTGTAGGGGACCATAGGGAGTAGAGATTCCTCTGCAGCCCGTGGAAGACTAGAAGACTCCACACTGGAGCAGATAAATGCTGGAATGAGGCTGTGACTCTGGGATGTTTGATGTCTATGTCTGGAGTGGGGGGCCTGACAGAGCCCTGAAGACCGTGGGAAGAGGAGACCCACGCTGGAGCAACATTTCCTGGGAGGACCAGTGGCCCGTAAGAACCTACACTGAAGCAGCCAAAGCAGCCAGCACCCGAGTGACTGCACCTATGGTAAAGTGACTTACATGACAACAATACCTGAAAAGCTGTTGTCAGTACAATAATAAATCCGTGAAGCAGCTTTATAACAGAGTGTTTTCAGGAAGAAAACCCCCATGAGAAAAGCCTGGGGTTGGACTTCTCTCTCCCCCTTCAGTGGCAGGAACAGCCTCTGACCATAACCTCCCACTCCTGTCTTCCTGGGCCACTGAGGGAAGGAGAAAGATCTTAGAAAGAGGGAGTGGTGGGGGCGGGGAAGGTGTCTGTAAGATCCATCAAACTTCTCACTCTTAAGCTCTCAAGCTCTGATTTTAGTAATAATGAATTCTTAATATTCCAAGTTAGAGCCTGTTTTGCTTGTGAAATAGTTAATAAGGAGTTTCTTATAGTCCTTATCACAAAGGGTCATCAAAAGCCTTTAGTTTTTTTCTCTTCTCTCAGAGACTTTGTGAGTGTGTGTGTGTGAGTCCTTGGCATTTAGCCAGGGTCAAACCACAACAATAGTTTAAGGAAAGGAAATCAGGTGAGAGTGCACTGCACAATTAATCCTGTCCAGGTGCCAGCATCTGAGGTGACTCATCTGTTTATCCTACTTCTACACATAGATGCAATAAGCTGCAAAATGCAGTCCCTTATGCCAGGACAAGGTTGTCAGAATTCTGACCTAAATATATGTGGCTTCAGTTCTGCATAGCTCTGACAAAGATCCATTTCTCTCTACATGTAACAGACTAAAGACTGTGTAAATTATATGCCAGCATGAAACTGGGAGGAGACCAAATAGGAAAATAATCTAATGAAAAGCTAATAATACAAAGGAGCCCTCCTGCTTTAGATTACACTTTCTTAAATTCACCAGAGACTGAACTCCCTTCTACTCTCTAGTATATGATTTATTGCTCCCTTATTCCTGCTTTCTTTTTCAGCCTGGATCAAATTCTGATTTCAACAATTCAGGTGAAAATTTAAAGCCCCCTGAAGTACTTCTGCAAAGAGTAATGGACTCTTGTGGACGCATAGCATTGTATATTGTATATTGAACACAGTTCTGGTAAATAGCCTATACCTGACAGCCATCTAGGATCCCAGAGCAGAAGTCCTGCTCTAGAACCCATCCAGTTTCATTATTAGCATTATTTTTATTGTGTTAAGACCCGAAATATTCTGGGTGCTTTTCAGACAAGCAGAAGACATCATGTTTCCCCTGAAGAATGTACAATGTAAAGTAAAAGAGACAAAAGATGATGAAAAGAAACAAAATACATAATCCAAGTATTTGCCTATTTTAATTTTATTTTTTAATCTTATTTTCTTAAGGAATTTGAGCATAGTTAATTAACTTAGTAGTCAGCTATGCAGAGAAAGTGTGGAGAGGTTTTTTTGTCTTAGTTCTTACCTTGCTAGGCATGAGTGACTCCAATCAGGCAGTGTCCCCTATGTAGTTTCACCAAGGTCTTAAAAGGGTTGAGTTCATGTTGCAGCATTGGTATTACTAAATTAAAAAGTCAATCAACCATGAGACATACACTCATTGGAAAGCAGGCTTCATTAATTCTGAAACTGATATTCATAAACAAATTGATCTTCCCTCTCTGGTTTTCTTTCTATGGGTCACTTCTCACATGCTTCTGACCATCCATACCAATAAATCAGTTTTACATACAGTAACACCTCTCCTCCTCTTTTTAACAGATCTGAGTCTTAGTTTCATAACCAGTTTTGGATCTGGTTAGTTAAATGTCAAAACTAAGGGTTTGAGCAATGTAAAGAAAAGCCCTGTCTCAACAGGTCCCCATTGCAGTCCTGACTTCAGATTCACTGTGTTGGTGTAGAACAGACATGCACTGAGGCAGTTTGCACTCTCATTTTGCAGAATGAAAGTTCTGTGTTGCCTTAGCATTATAAATAGCTCTACCTGTGCAAATTTCCTTATGATAGGAAGCCCTTAAAGATCAAGACATACAATCTGGACACCCTGAGCACTGGCGGGGTCCACTGAGCTGGATTGTTCTGTATCCAGGAAAGACACTTTCTTGATTTCATATCATTACTGTTTTACAGCAAGTTTATGCTGCAGCCAAAGATGTGACCTCAGCATAGCCTAAGCATATTCATGTCTAGCTTATAACAGTAAAGTTGGCAATGCAGTGCAGACTTCTGCAGCAATCTGTGGATTAGTGCAGTCTGTAAATCAATTTGGGACTAGAGGAAAGTGCTTGGAAAGCTAATATCAATATTCACCTGTATTTCATAAACCTAGCTTGGGTGTTTACAAAACTTTCCATCATATCTTTGACTGCAACACAGGCAGATTTTAGAGTCCCTGAGCAGAAAAGTACTCAAGGAGTCTCTGCATAGTAAATGTAAAACACATTTGAAAAATTCTGTTGTTCTGGTGTTGATCAAATAGTTCTAGCAGAAGCAATTCCACCATGTATTCCTTCATGCTATGAAAACTTTATTTCCAGATCTCAGTCATTAAGATAAAAAAGTCTAAGGGGATTTTGTCCAGAATATGCACCACAGGTCAGATGAAAATGGAATAGTGCTATTGATCTTCTCTCAAGCAGCACTTTGCATATCTGTGTTCCACTCCCAATCTGTCAGACAGTTTTCCAATATTAACATTTCCTTGGCATGACAGCCATCCATAAACTACATCTCTCCGTGGAACAAGTCAGTTTTAAACTGACTAACATTTCATCAAGTCCTCTCAAGGTAATAGTTATTAATTGTGTACAAAATAAAGATCCAGTAGAAGATGCTGAACCTTCCCTCAAAAAGAAAGTCCACCCTGGATGGCATTAAAATGAAAAAGTAAGATTCTGTTTCTTCTACTGCTCCAGAATGACTCATTGCTCTCCCCTGCTTTGTTTATGTACATGTCTGGGTGACATTTATTGCTGTCTACTTCACTTGCAGCCACATACTAGTTCTAGTGACAGTTCTTTCTCACCTGACTTCCTTATCATATACACATCTGGGAAACAAAGACACATCTGATTTTTTTTATAAAGAGCCCTGTCATTCAAGTTTTTTCTTCATGCTCCTTGGAACTTGGCTATTACTAGCCATCTTGAGTGGAATTCAGGGATCATGTCACCTGGATATAGTGAATAGGGAATAAAGTTATCACAGTACAGTTGAAGACCAAGTTGCAGTAGTTGGGAGCATAGTCTATCTTCTTAGCTTCTCTGAGGAAAGCAGGTGCTTTCTCCTGGCACTTCAAGCACTGGAATACATCACAGGGAAGGAAGTGGAGCCCTGAATCATTGAGCTAACGTCTGAAGAGTGCTCTTAAGATAGCTTTCTTCCTCACACTGCCATTAATTCCTGGCTAAGGGTTCAGAGTCCGGTATGGGTCCCCTTTGCAAGTAAGTACTTGAATTGAGAGAGAGATGCTGAGGAATCAACTAAAGCAAGGACACACCAGCTAGAGCAATGTTTTACTTTGTTCTCAAGAACTACTGGCCAATTCCATAGTGAAGATAATTTAAGATCCTCCAGATAAGAGGTTTAATTGAAGAGAAGAGTAGGTGTAATGAGAACTTTTTAAGGAGGAACAGTTTTATATTGGCTTCCCTATATTTGCAGAATAGAAACCTTCCCTCTTTTAGGCTGTTTGAAGAAGGATTATGGCAATGTGGAGGAGGTGGCTGGGATGGTGAGCAAAGGGTCCTGGGATCAGCAAATATCAGGTGTTGTTAGAAGACCATCTTTATCAAGAACAACATCTAAGAATTATAAGCATCAGTAACCACTTTCTACACCTCAAAGGACTGTGATAGATTAATGTTAGCTGAATGGCAGTTGCCCATCTATTTTATCACTCATCCTTCTCACAGAACAGAGGGAGAAAATACAAATTAAAAAATCATGGATTGAGTTAAGGACTGGGATATCACTCACCAGTCACCATCATGGGCAAAAAAAGACTCAATTTGGGGAAATTACTTTAATTTACTACCAATTACTAAGAGTAGCATAAAGAGAAATAAAACAAAAACAAAACTAGAAATACTTTTACCTCACCTCTATTTCTTCCCAGCCTCAAATTCACTCCTTTCTCTTCATTCTCTTCCCTTGAGCAGACCATTGGGATAGGGAATTGTGGTTATGGTCAGCTCATAACACTTTGTATATGCCACTCCTTCCTCTTCATGCTGATCCTCTGCTTCAGCATGGAGTCCCTCCTACAGGATACAGTTTTTCAAAACTTTCTCCAATGTGGGTCTTTCCCCTAGGATGCAGTTCTCAAGAACTTTTCCAGCACAGGTCCTTTTGCACAGTGTACAGTCCTTCAGGAACTGTCCCTGGTCCCTCATGGGTCACAGGTCCTGCCTGAAAGCCTACTCTTACACTGAGTTCTCTTCATGGGCTACAGCTCCAGCATGGTCTCTCTGCAGGCTTCACTTTTCTTCGGGGAATCTCTACTGGCTCTGGCATGAGATCCTCCATGGTCACTGATGGGCTCAGCTTTGGGCAGTGGCGAGTCTGTCTTGGAGCTGTCCAGAACTGGTACTGTGTGACATGGGGCAGGCTCCTCCTGATGTCTTTTTACAGGAACCACCTCTGCAGCAAACCCACAACCAATACAAAAGAACAGCACTTCTTGTCATTCTGAAATAACTTAATGGGTTTATAAAAATTTATTCAGCTCTAATTGCGACATGGTACAAATGCTTGCAACAGCCAAAGAAGGAGGAAAGATTGATCCATTCTACTGCATGGCCCTTGCAAAAGGGAAGGTCAAAGAGGGAAAGCTCTGCCCTGCTACAGGCTGGTGAGAAGAGATGAGAACCTAACACAGAGAGATGCTTCTATGACAGATGTCATAGTTACAAAGGCCAGGACTGGTTTATCAATATGTGGGTGTAACCTCTATGCCATTTCTGATGAGCTGTTAATAATAAATCATTGGTAGCAGCTGCCCAGGGCACACCTCACACCCTAGGCTACAACAGAGAAGAAAAGAGATCCAGGGAGACATTAATACCTCCACACCCAGCTGGAGGGGTCCTCCCTGCTAATGGGCCCAGCTGCACTGACACAAGAGGCACTTACAATGGCCTGGATGACCAAAGAATCCAAAAATATCCCACAACTCACAGAGTTAGATCACTCATTGTGAAACTCCCTGCCCTTGGCGGAGGTACTGGGCATTCCCACCTGAACCTGGGGACATATAATCTTCAGGTTTTGAGACATGGGGTGCCACTCATGGGATCCTGCAGGACTGTGACTGCCACTCTCAAGGAGACCGCCATCATTTCTTCGACAGAACTGCGACCATCATCCTGACTAACAGGTTTCCTTTCCTTCTGCTCTGCACCCAGGGGAACCCCGCAGTGCTCGGCACAGGAGCTCACAAGCACTGTGCTGTTCCTGTCACAGGGTGCTGGGTTGTACTTTGTCCTTGTGGGTCAAAGCCAGTTTTTTACCTTGTGTCATTGTATGTATTGTAATCTTTTTAGTAAATTGTAGCTCTGACTTGTGGTCTCTCTAAAATTGGGTTCATTTCTCCCACCAGTTTACTTTTAAACCAGCACAATGGGGCTGGAGTGTTGGTTGACAGGCAGCTTGAAGAGGGCTAGCTTCTAGGCTGAAACCAGGTAAACAACTCCATCTGTCAAGGCAGACAAATAAACAAGCCCCTTACCCCTTTTGTACCTGAAAGAAAATCTCTGAGGGGTCTGTCAGGATCCTGGGAGTGGTCCCAGCCACTGCTGTCATGTGTGCATCCTCCTGAACAGCATGGGAGCCCCATAGCAGGACCACTTTCAGTGTGTTTTAAACACACATTCACACAAATGCATATCCATGCACAGGTGCATGCGTATATATACATATATATAGTTATACACACACACAAATACACTTGCATCCCGGGACAGAAATATTCAAGCCCTCTTACGCCAACACATGTTATGTCCCAACACATCTGTGCCAGCAAGCTGCCAGCTTGCCTGTTTCTGAAGGTAACTGAATTACTACTCAGTGCAGACAGAAAGGGTACTGAAAAGAGATGACTAGGAGAAAATAGCTGTTTGCTGCCATCAACAGCAATGAGGGTGACACCTGAAATGTTATCCATTGCGTCGTAAAACCAGATGGCATCAAACAACACATGATGTATACAGCCAGACTTCTTGGACTCACCTTTGAACACTCAGGGCAACTTGAGAAAAAAATTAGAAAATGAATTCTCAAAATTCCTTTGCTTTGCAGGGTGAGTCACTCAGCAGAAAGCAGTTATAAACTGATTTTAAGTGGGCGTCTTCTGCTTTCTTAAATGACCAGCTATAGGAAAGCGTTTTATACATCAAGAAAAACTTTGTTTTCTCTTTTATTTGTTTCAGGGCAGACAGAGTCCTTTTTCTAACTATATCAAATTGTCTAATAAAAGACATACCCTCCCCTTGCCATCTTTATTATAAAGCCTGAAAATCACAGCTTTGTTCTTGCAGAAATATTATCTTTTTTACTGGGATTTCACATGAGCATGATGAAGGTCAAATATCACCAGAAAGACAACATTTCTGACTGTTGAGAACTCCCTCCTGGTGTTCTTGAACACCTATCTGATTTCTTATTTAAAGCAGCTGGTCACCCCATGCTTTCCTGAAATACTCACCGCAAGTGTCGAACGGCCCCAGCCTGGTGTACCTAATGCAACACTAAAGGACAGAAGCCAAAGCAGCCTTCAAAATGGCAGATGCAGAAATTGCTATTGCATATCACTGCTTGGCATAATGATACATAGAAAAAGCACACATGGATGTCTCTAATGATATAGGTAAAGCTCAGTCATGGTGGCATGATAGTGAAATTCAATAGGTTGTGAAGAGTTCAATCCTGCATATTGACCGTAATCATTCTAAGGAAGATTGGTGGCTGGGAGATTATTTTTCTTTCCTGTATGAGCGTTATCTAAATATTGGACAGTAGCAATCTATATGAGGCTTGATCCACTTTTCAGAAACTGATCTGGGTAGATCTATAATTAATTAAATTTACTCCAAAGAATTGAAAGAATCTGTGGAATCGCCATATGAAAATGGAGGTATTTTCTATCATGGAAAGCCTCTTAAAATTCAGAGTATTTTATTTACGTTTAGAAGCACTTTCCCAAGATAAAACCTTAGACAGAGATACAGAAATTGCTTTGAAATCTGTGTAAATCAATTAATTACGTATGGTTTCTTTCAGGTTTCTTACACAAAATCTTATCCAAAAAATGGTTATGTATTCCAAAGGGTGTGTTAAATTCTTAAAAAACATGACTGCTAATAAATGTCTTAGGACTCTCAAAAAAAAGAACAGAATGGATTACAATTAGCAGGAAACCTCACTTCTGGAAGACTCATACTTGTGCTAGATGCTTGCGAGGTTGTCAGGAATTCTCAGTAAATTGATTGAGAGTATATACATATGCTATGTATTCAACCAACAGGAAAGCAGAGATGAATTCCCAGAGTTGTCATTTGGTTGTTTTCAAAAGCTGTTATAGCTCAGAGCAAGCAATAGCCTCAGGTTTATTGTCTGTTGGTGTGGTGCTACAAGAGATTACTGCAGGAGTGAGAGACATTACTGTCTATCCCACAGAGGTGCTATATATTGAGACTGTCAATGTATACAATTATCTTGTGACTTTGCCCCTAAAAGTTTAATCCTCTTTTCACAAGTTAACTTCCAACATGCGGTACTTCGTTTCATACTTACCAGGGTGAAAATGAGAACAGCATTTTTATTTTTTGACTGGCTAAAACAGAAACTGTGTCATTGACAATAAAAGTGGATGCCCACAGGCCCTACAGCACTTTAATTCAGTTTAAAACACATTGGAGATAAATTAAATAAATGGACTTATGCTATATATGTGTATATATATATATATATACACATATCATATCTCATATAGGTGAGTGCCCCCTGTAATACTAGGAAGTACATGCCACTATTAATATCTTGGTGGTGATGTGAGCTAAAAGTTCATTACAAGGGTCTGTTGTGAAAGAAAATTTCTCTAGCCTGTCTACAAAGGAGACTTTGAGATATCTACCTCATGAATGGAAGGCAACTTAAGTCACATATATGAAGGAACAGGGTTACTAGAGATGGTGTCTTGTGAAATAAAGAATCACCTGATGAACAGCTATCATGACAATACTATTCAGATCTTTATAGCTACTGACATCTCTTTAGCAAACTCGTTAGCCCCTTCAGCATAGACTACAGCAGTAGCTAAAAGCAATTCTTTAAAATACACAAGTATACTTATCAAATGTTTATGGAAGTGAGCTACTTCAATCCCACTCTCCACAACCACCACCTAATTTAGACTATTACTTTCCTTCTCTTTTCCTAGGCTTTCTTCATTTCACCATGCCCATGGATCTGCTCCAGGAAGCCAGAGAGTATGGGGGGTTGTAAGAAAAAAATGAAAATTCACCTACCTTCTCACTCTTTGTCTGGCTCTGCCGAGGAAGCAAACTTGTGAAGACTAATGCAAGTAACATCAGAGACATAACTTGACACAGTGAGGCCAATGTGATTTGTAGCACTGTGGCTTTAACATAACAATCCCCCTAAAGGCTTTTTTTTCAAAGCATATCACCAGTTTTCACACCACGTGAGAAAGGAAGTGCTGTTCCAACTCTAGTAATCTTAAAAGTATATAGCAAAAAGGAATGGAAATCTGTTGAAATCTCCTTGGGCTGTCAGTTGACTCTTGTATCATAGAGTGCTTCTCGGTCCTGAGCTGGAACTATTCTAGGCACTATTCTTGCTGTTGTGCAGCACAGCCCAGGTCAAAGTAGGACTAATTATAAACTGAACTGTTTCCTTTGCTGAGCCTAAAATAAACTGCATATGAATAAAAAATGTACAGCAAATCCTTCAGTTCCTTTCTTTCTCTCCCTACTTATTTCCTTATGGACTCATTCATAATCCAGCCAAGCCTCGTCTCCAAATTATCAAGAGTTTTTATTTGTCTTAGCCCTATAATATTTTGGAAGATTTCTTTGGAACTTTTCTGCCTTGATATCTAAAAATCTTATAACCTCCAGCTTCTGCCTATTCATGGTCAATTTATATCTATCTGTTTCTGAGTCTTTCAATGTCAAATGTTCAGGTGCCGTGTTTCAGTTTGTAGTACTTTCTTTCCAGTTTCAACACTGGAGATTATCTACTATCACAGCCTCTTCCATCTTCAGTCTCAGCTTATTAAAATAGTGTTTCCCTTTAGGATAAACACCTCTGAGCCAAATGAGAGTAACCTCCTCCCACCTTTGACTTGGAAGCGCCATGTAAGGGCATTTTAAGCTAGTCCTAGCAGTCAGTTGGGATTCAAAAGAAGAGGTGCTTTCACTGCATGTCTTCCCAATGCCCCTGTTTCTCTCTATCAGAAGATGAGTTCATTGTCCTGAAAGGATGGTTAGACTGCTTGTTGGTCAAGCTGACACATCTGTTCAAAAATATTTTCACTACTGTTATAAAAGTAATCTGAGCCTCACTTGAGTTCACTAGTGATGACTTCTGTTTTCCTGTCTGTGTTCCTTCTGCTCTATCTCCACAGGTCATTGGCTTTGCATCCCTATTCACCTCTGTGGCATATGTTATCAAGGATAAACCAAAAACTGTCCTAAGTCTTTTCCATGTATCTATACTGCATTATTGTCAATTTGTCTTCTTGATCTACCTATCTGATACCTGAATAATCTTCTGTTTTTTAAGATTATAAATTGCATATAACTTATCTCCAACATGGCAAATTCCTTCTGTATCAATATACTACCTGATTCCAGCTTTCTTTGGACATGTACGGACTTACCTGAAGTTAGTTCAGGGATGCTGATCCTGCAGTGATTCAGACCATGTATTTCTTAAAGTTTATCTCATCATAGTAATCAGAATGCATTTGGAGGAAGAAGGGACAGGATTTGGGATACATCAGAAGCATATACCTAGACCAAGGAACTTAGAAGTGCTCCCAAGACAAGTAATACAGTCATAGTCCGAGCTGACCTATCTTGTTTCACTTTCAGGGTCTCAGCTTCTTCCTAATGCCTCTCTTGGGAGGGAGAGATTACTAAAGCAAGGAAGCCTGCACCTTGCTTTTCATGAACATTCCTGACTGGGTTTTGTAACTTTGATATGAATAAATACTTAAAAACTTCAGCATTCTAGTCCCTGGTTTCTGAGGTCATTTGAATTTCCTAATCAGTATTCCTAGTTTACCAAAGTTTGCACTCTTTAGAAAAACCTTTGCCACTTAATCCAAGACTATCCTCCATGACCTTCTATGACATTCTCATGACTCTTGAAAACCACACTGAAAATAACACTGCCTCAACTCTTTCAGTGATTGTTTAGTGAAAAAATATATCAGATATCAATATGTCAGGAATGTGTAACACTTGGCCCCATGTACGCATCTGTCTAGGGCACAGAGGTCTTTTGTGCCACTGCTAGTTCCAGTACAGATCATAAATACAAAGCTTCTGTTTTCGCTTCCCTTGCAAAAAGCCACTGCAGGTGTGCAGAAGTGTTGCTATTCCAAGTGAATGTTCTAGATGGATTCTAGATGATGCTGCAGCAGCCTCAGCTGACTATGACTATGACTATGACTAATATGAGCTGGCCTCACTAATCAAGAATAGCTTGTCTGGCAATCACTTATGCATGTGAACATAAAAGCCAAGCTACTCCTTACAAGAATGATCTTTATTTAAAGCTCAACCAAAATAAAGAAATAATCTCAGAAGTCTCCTGTGAAAAAAGCCAAACCAAACCAAATCTTTTTCTGAGATATTTTAGTCTTCCAGTGGGACAGAAACCTTATTACTGTGTCCTAACTGTTACTTGTGGCTCGGCTGATTGACATGCTTTCTGCCAATTTACCTCTTTTTGAAAGAATTGTAGTTTTCTCACACTTCATATTACCACTATGCTTGCATTAGATCACAGTTAAGTAGATTGTCTTCCACTATTAGTCCAGCTCCTTTATACTCCTGTCCCCATTTGCCCTTACAGCTGAAGCAAACTGCAATATTTGCCTGTTCAGGAGTTCTGCCTGTCTGAGGAGATCTCCCATGGCAGGTCTCATGCCAGGGAGGTGTGGGTGGCATCACATGTCTCTCCCTCCATAACCCTTTGGTGAGTTTACTGTTTAGAAGGGAGAGAAATAAATGGTTCTTAGCATGGAATAAGAGCTATCTGTATGCTCTCTTCTCTAAGATAATGTTTCTTATAAAAGAAGTTACTTGAGCTGAACAAAGGGATTAGGGGCCACTGTCATAAACTGATTAGATTGAGCATTTTGCTGTTGGCCTTAGAATGATCAAAAGACAAGCCTATTCTCTGCAGGGAAGACAGGGAAGGAGAGATGAATTAAGGAAGGGGCCTTAGATGGAAAGTCTAAAGTGGACAGGGCAGAGACTCTGTTGTGTTTACTGCATTGCACTTACATGCAGATGCATTTCACACTGTCCTTTCTTTCCCTAGAGAATGTTGTCACTTAATCCCTCAAATTTGCCTAAGGCTAGGCAAGAGTCAATGGAGCACCTGGCCTACCTTCAGCAGCAACAGTCACTTAGCAGCATGTGAAATGTGTAGCAGGCCATGATGATGATGATGCTCTTCACTCTGCCAACAAGCTGATCTCAGAGACAGTGATTTGAGCTGCCCAAACACATAGCTGATGTACTCCTGGCAAGGATCCCTGGATCAGACACCATCTGTTACTGCATAGTGAATAAATGCTGCCTTAGAGCTTAGTATCATCACACTCTCCACATCAATCTTGTGTACAAGAATAAGGTGATATGTTGTAATAACAAAAAGATTCCAAATTTCTAAAATAAATTTACCACTACATTTAGCAAGGCTTTGGCCCTTCACAGTTATAAATAGTTGTGGCCCTCCACTTCCCTTCCTCCTCCTTGACTCCTTGACAGCAGTGTCAGCCTATTTCTCCTATAAACATCCTAGCCAATGGGAGCAAGATGCTCTTAAATGATGCCCATAGTGTTGTGGAACACATTCACCCAGATGTGGCACATGATGTTATGCATATCATAGCAATGAGACACACAGTGGGCTCATAAAAGGTAAACCACTGGGCACATGCTAGAAATAATCAAGCCTGGCAAACCTCTTGAGAAGCTTATTCACCCAATACTGGAACCAGTAAAGACCCTGGTTGCTCCACAGTCAATGCTAACTCACTGCAGTGGCCCTACTCCTCCAGAGCCTCACAGCTTGCTGCACAGCAACTTGTAGCTGGAGCACAGCATGGCTCAGAATTGGGTTCCTGGTACTGTACGTTCAAGATCAGCATAACTCAGGAGGCCTTCACCAATCATCCATAACTCTGTGACATTTGTACTACTCTGCAAAAGATGTTCATCCAAGGACTGTGGCAGTTGGGATAAGGTAGTCACTCATCCAGTCTCTTGCTGCTGCTGCTTCATCTTCTTCTTGCTTATGGTTCTGAGACTTTCAATTTCTCTCTTGCCAACTTTATTTCAAACAAATTGCATCATCCTGCCATGTTGAAAATAGCAGAAGGGCAACAGAAGGCTTAAATCTTGAATGTATGAAAGGAGCACAAGAGCTCCTGGGATACACTGTGTTGGCAGCTTGTTGCATCCAAGTTACAGAATACCTTGCTTGATTTCTCACTAATTTGTTATGCTCAGACTCTTTTTATGGGCAAAATGAACACATTAGACAGCCAAAACCAACAATTTATTGTTACTCTAATTAGTCTTTAGCAGACTAGTCAAAGAAATGTCAGTCCAGTTATGATGATATTAACAATAAAAGTTCAATTACGTGGCATTAAATTATATACACACAAACTTTTAAATATCTACCCCTCTTTGGTACCTATCATCCCACTGCCTCAAGGGCCCTGAGGTTGCTGGCTTCTAGGGGTGTGCAAGTGAGTCCTTCTTCAGTTAGAATGCAACACTGATCATTTCTTCCTTCTTATCCTTGGAACATTTGGGGTAATTTTTGCATGTTTGTCAAGAACCTTCAACCCCTTGTCATTCTTCATTGATCTGTGTTATGGTTTGTTTTGAGGAAAACTTTTTTCCACTTTTGTTTGCAGGCGGGGGGTGTGCCTGCCCA
>WEIV01026117.1:5199-49143 GCA_013390005.1 Calyptomena viridis
ATCACTTCATTATAGTTGCTAGCAACCTCATGCTGGACAGCAGCTTTGATGGGACTGATAAAGGCAGGGTTATTGAAAAAACAGACGTGCTTAGGGAGCCATAGTTATAAACTGTAAAGAGCTTCTTGGTAAAGCTGCTGCAGAAAAAAATTTATGCTTTTGCAAATTATACTTGGAGCAGAATTTTGGGACTTAGGAATGTGGAGCTGTGCATTGTTGCTGGTCTAGGCTGAGTTCAGAGATGTCAAATGGGTTATTCTAGTGCTGCAGGAGTAGAAATGAGATCAGATTTCAACCCTGGGTTTTATTAACTTTCTATTTCCAATTAACCAGGAAAACTGACAGTAATCACTACTGCTCTTGTGGTTACCATGGCCGAGTATCTAAAGTGACTGGTCTTCATTACTCAGCACATTTCAAAACGAGCCATTAACTTTCTTCCACCTTAAATGCCCATTTTTAAAATTACTTGCCTGATAGTGCTGCACTTCTACAGTTATTTTTATATGTTTTTTGTGGGTCTCTTCTATTCTTTTCCCGAAAATTGTATATAATATGCTGCAAATACAGTTTATCTTGTTTTTTAAACGTAAAGATGAATTCTTCTTACCATGTAAACTTTCAAAATACCAGGCAAGCAAAGATAATAGGTATTTCTTTTTACTTGTATCAGTGCATCTCTCTTCTTTCTTCTCCTAATTATTTCTTAGAAACATCTGGTAACTTTCTGCCTAACTGTCAAATTTCTATTTCTGTTTTATTAGGGGAACACCTGCATGCCAGCTGAGTATGTACAGACATTCCTGAATATCAGGAGTGTTATTGCCCACCTGACTTGTAACAAACTTGTAGTGTGATAGCACAGTAAGATTATCCTTACTCCCATGTTATTCGTTTACAGATTAAAAAAAGATCTCATAAATCCTAGTACTTAAGGTACTAGCTTGTTAAATCACTAGTTTATTAAATCCCTGATTCTTAAGTGCACTGCAAATAAAATACACTATTAAATACACTGATAAATATAGATGTTCCTGCTTATCTTCTTTATTCTCTTATTCTCACAGGTGGAAACCTGTTCTGGCTGCTTTTCTGGATGATTAGTTAGCCCAGGCTAAGCTTAACTCAAAAGCTGTATTTTAGAAATCTTAAGTGATCTGAAAAATCCATATACAAATAGAAAACAGTTTAAAAATACGTCAGGCCTGTGGATTCATATTTAATCTCATTGAAATCTTTGGCACTTTCTGATCAGCTTTTGTGACGCCATGAAGTCTACAAACTAAAATCTACAAAGAAGATGAGTCAAATAGCACTTTTATCAAGCTATGAGACCTTTTTAAAATAATAGCTGTAACACTATAAGAAACATTTTACTAAAATATTTATAAATTGAAAAATGGGCAGTAATTTTAAAAAATGCTAAAAAAGGCCTTGTGTGCTCACAATCTTTTCTGGTTTTTTTTTCCTAGCTGTATCAGTTGAGCTAACAGAAGATTTTCCCTCTTTCTGAATCCTGCTGCATGTAATTACTGTTCCATGTTCTGCATTGTTATTCTAAGAGCATGTTATAATCTAAGGCAGTGTTTCTGCCTTTGAATCTCACTAGGATAATAGAAATCTCCTTTGTTCCAGTCCCCTAGTTTGTCAAATGGGGTTAAGAGCATTTCCAATTGATCTTCACCTGCCTGACTGTTTCATGTGTGTGCTCAGTGAAAATTTTTTATCATGCCAGTGATAAAATTGATTCCTATTTAACAGGAATCATGCAAGCTGTTGCCTCTTCACTTCTCTCTGCTAGCTCTGCCTTATATACCTTCTATCTGCAAGTCTTGTCTCCAGTTGCCTTTCTTCAAGACTCACAACCCAGTCCTACAGTCTGACTATTTTCCTTTCTAATCACCTGTGCATTTCCCAACTGGGTCATTTATGTCAGTTCTGACAGTCCCCTCTGGTTCTGTGTTTGCTAATTCTGGGCTGAAATCTGAATTCTGACTGGGGGGGGTTTCCCTCCCTCGATATCATCTGAAGTCACCAAGCTAGAGGTTCTCTGATGCCTTATTTGTCTTTTGGTTTTTGTAATTTGCCTTTCGTGTCTTTTGTTTGTCTTTCTTTCTTGTGCATTATTTTTCATCTTGGGTTGTGTGAATAGGGATGTTGCAAAGTAGAGTGAAACTCATTGGGCAGAAGCATGAGGTGGGAGATGGTCAAGTTATGGGTGATGACAGGAGATTTTTAAAGGGAAAATGTAGATTGAACAGCAGGAGAAGAACTGTTGAATATTACTCATTGTCCTGTGACTGAAACCATAGGAGATTGAAATGAGACTGGAAAACTTCAGCATGAACAGCTCTGTAAGAAATAGGTGGGTCTTAAGTAAGTGAATGGCCTTTATGGCTGACCAGATTTTTAATGCTTCTCATTCTTCTGATTCCAAGGGAGAGTGATGAACAGCAAGTTGATAAGCCAGAAGGGCTGTTCTGTGCAGGGGATGAATGATAGAAAATGCTGCACACTCAGCTGCTCGGAGTAATCAGAAACTCATTTTGGAAAAATCTTATACAGCAGAGGGTTAAACATCAGACTATAATTCTTAGAAAACATGTTAGAATTAATATGAAAAAGCTTTAAGTACTTCATTTTCATTGACCTTGGATACACACCAGGTCATGGCCTTTTGGGGAATTAGAACCAGAGTGTTCATCAGGGAACAATACAAGTTTAGAAGGTCAAGAACTGATTCCTAACCATAAGGGCAAATGTTCTCATGTGTGTTTAATATGAACATTGCAACATGTTGGTCTGGAAGAAATTGGAGCAGAAGCCATAATATGTAGTTTTTATATTAAATATGATATTTTGAATATATCGTTTAATACCTTTTAAAGTCATGAGAAAAAGTATAAAAGGCCAGACACAGCTATAACCACATGCTTTTTGGAATAATGAGATCAATAAAGAGCTGAAGCAATGCCCTTCCTGATGTGTTGTTGAAAATTTAATTGTGGAGCATCGGTTCTAACTAACTTGTTTTACCAAAACAGGAAGGGGGAGTGAGTGCAAAGAGTTTCCCACGTTAAATTTAGGAACAGTCAAAATAAAACAAATGCTAAAATTATCCAATTTACTCCAGGCTTTGTGAGGAAGAATGGGCAAGTAATTGTCAATTATGGAGTAGGATTGGAATGCAGGTTGTAGAGGGATAATTAATTGAGAGATATTTCATTTTGATTAGCGTGGCTTGAAAAATTGCCATCTGAAGTGGTTTCAGGCCTGCAGGGCGGTCTGCTGCTGATGGGTAAGGGACTGGCATGCAGCACTTGAATGGGGTTATGAGGTGGATTGGAATCTGTCACATAGCTGAAAATAAAATAAAGGATCAAGGAGGAAGAGACTGTAGTTTTATGATCAAGAATTAGGTCTCTCTACTGGAAAAGGTGAGTTTGTTCCCAGCTTCTGCCATACAGTTCTTGTGTGGCCTCTGTCATGGACTTAGGGCTGGGTTGCACTACACTCGGGGTGCATTCTTACCAGGATGGTTAGTTATAACCTTTTTGTAGTCATCACTGTTCCCTGTTGGGCATCAGGGGAAAGGGGATGAAAAGGGGGTTAAATGGGTTTGTGATTAGTACTCCTCTTCCAATTTCAGCAGGGGGAGTTGATGTGGGAGGTCTCAGGCTCCTCTTTGCTAAGTTTTTCCATCCTTCACGCTGACCCACCAGCCCAGGAGGCAGCTGTGATTCACCTAGTGCCCCAGCTCTTTTCCAGGGCTTCTGTAAAGCAGCACACATGGCAGCTCATTCTTCTGTTTCATATCCCTTCCTTTCACTTCTCCTCGTAACACAGTAGAGTATTTGGAACAGGTCATACTTAGCATTGTCTGAGGCTTGTTTATCTAACCCAAAGAATATTGAAATCCTTGGGAAAAAAGGATGAAATACAGTTATTAGTCTGCTTAAAACAAACAATTAGTAATTTAGCCGAGAGAGTGATTTTCATCTTGTTTTCATTTCGGTAAATGAATGAATTTGGGAACTGAGACTTTGAGGAGAGGATATACCCTCTTCCCTCTATGTTCCCTCAATGGAGACGTCAGGATGACTTAGAGCAAGGCTCCAAACTGGAAAATGTGGTTGCTGTGCAGAGGCATCATTAGCCCAGTGTGTGGAAGCAGCCTGCCTACCTTCCTGCACGAACCATTTCACCACAAACAGATTCCTCTTCTGACACAGAGCTTTCAGCAAAATCAGCCAACAACTGTTAGCCAGACATGAATGTCTTTGGCGTTCAACAAATTACTTGCACATCAGACAGTGCTGATTACTACCGGAAAATAGTATAAATATCACATTTTATGTTACACTTGTAAAATTGATTCTTTCCTCCTTTGAGTTAGTATGCCAAAAAATTTGTTAATTGTGTATGGAGTTCAAGGAGATAATTCTGGGTGCAAACTTACAAATAAACAAATTAATACATGTGTCATTATAATGCTCTTTGACTAATGCCATTTTCACTTATCACCTGCTTGCATTGTGCAATTCCTTTGACTAAATGGTTTTAATTTCTGCTTCATTATGACTTATATATTGATTAAATATGAATCAAATTTAGCATTATACATTTGTATATATAACCTTTTTGTAGTCTTTCTTTGCTTTTGTAAAGACATTCATCAATTTTTTAATCAAATGACATAAAGTCTCTAGTCTTATTAAAGTATTTCATTTGAATAACATTTATAAGGAAAGTTCTTTGAAAAGTTAAAATGAATATTTGACTTGCCAGATGTTTTTTTCAACCTGAACTGTTTGGTAAATCTTTAAATAGATTAATCAAAAAAAAAAAAAAAAAGAGGATTAAGCACAGTATTTCTTCGCAGCCATTTAGAATGGGACAGTTTTAGAACTTTTTTGATCTTTCATCTCAAAGTAACATTTTGAGACCAAGTTCATGCTTTATCAAAACATGAACATCACTACTTAGTTTTCAGCCGAAACAAATACTTCATTTGACCCTAGAATTCCTTCTTTTGATCCTTTTGGCTTGAACTGTTGTTTCAAAAAGGAACTATTTGCAGAAGGATAATGTTGTTAAAAACACTGCTTTACTTCTAGAAGCCATCAACATCTTAGTACCTCATTAGAAAAAGTAGAATTTAACTCTAGTGATTTTAAAGTACTTTTGCTGGATTGAGGCTGCTAGAATTTCTTGAAGGTCAAAAAAGCAGGAAAATAAAGGAGACTCAGCCACCTTGGTGAGTCAAGTAGATTTGAGGAAGGACCATTATCGATAATATTATTCTGACCCCAGAATAGAAATAAAGGAAACTAAGAAAATTAAATATAAATGTCATCAGTTTATATATTTGTTCTTCCTGTTTTTCTTAGGAATTGTAGAAATATTGGAAAAATTCACACTTCCTTCATATGAATAATCAGGTAAAAGATAATTGCAGCTGACAAGATCAACATCCTGCCATAGATTTGTTCAAGTCTGTAGTTGAAAGCTTGAGCCATGGAAAAGGTACAACATCTTCCACTGCTTTAAGACTCAGGCCATCCTTTAAAGCTCTTCTCTGCCTTTGAAAGGAAAATCTTCTGAATTCCTCAAGTAAGACACATCTTAAACCATATGAACCACTTTCCGTGCTGACAGAATTTAGTTAAAGCTCATTATGTAAAAAGGTGCCATAAGGAAACTTTATAGAGTGAATGCTCTTTATAAACTGGAAGCTCAGGTTCAGCCAGTTTCCATTTAATCCTCCAATATTGCCTGCAGCAGTCAAGTAAATTTCATAACAGTCTCTCTCCCCCCCCCAAATGAAAACCATGTGCCTGCTTCATTTTTCACTCCTTTCCTAGTCCCCCTAACCAAACTTCTTCTCTGATTTAAAGAACCTTGCGAGAATTGATAGAGTTAAAGCAGCAGATTTAACTTTTGTCTGTTATTAATTAGGCCGCATTAGCACAAGGACTGTCCTTCCTAAAGGAAAGTGAATTACAGTCAAGTTGTCATGGGTATATGGCAGTGGAAAGTGTTAAAAAGCATGTGTATACATTCTCTCTTCAGGGAGCTTCCAAAATTAGGATTTGGATTCTCCATAGTGAAATTAATTTAAGTAGTGAAGCAAATAGGCAAAGCACTATGATTTGGTAAATAGTTAAATTGATCTAGGGCAAGAAGAGAAGTCTTATGATCTTATGATCATAGAATATCTTGAGTTGGAGGGGACCCACGAGGATAATCAAACTCCAGCTCCTGGCTCTGCATAAGACAACCACAAGAATCACTCCATGTGCCTGAGGGCATTGTCCAGACACTTCTGTTTGTCTTAGTGCTGTGACTACTCCTCTAGGGATCCTCTAGACCATCCTCTGAGTGAAAGACCTTTTTCTAATATCTAATCTAAACCTCTCCTGACAGAGCTTCATGCTGTTTCCTTGGTTCCTGTCACAGGTCACCTCCCTCTCTGCTTCCCCTCGTGAAGAAGTTGTCACTGCAATGAGGTCTCCCCTCAGTCTCCTCTTCTCCAGCTGAACACACCAAGTGCCCTCAGCTGCTCCTCACACGGCTTCTCCTCAAGGCCCTTCACCATCNAAGGATGAAATGCTACTTTAAAATACATTATACATCAAACTACATATCTGAAACTCTGCATACAGGTATAAACAACCAACTACATATAAGAGAAAAGTCTCAAGTATATAAAAGAAAAATTCTCAAGAAATTTTTAAGAGCATCCCAGAAGCAATTGTATGTCTTCTAGAATCCATTCATCAACCAGTGTTTTTAAACATGATGGAGTTGAACTCTACTGCTCAGATTGTGAACACATCTTGGTGAGAGATAAACACTTGTATTTGTCTTTCTTTATGGCAAATTCGTCTTTATTTATTCTTTTTGAATTTAAAACAAGACTGTGGCTCCACCAAAAAACACTTCATGCCATGAGGACCATGTGAGTAATGCTACGTCTGCTGTCAGATGTCTAGAGACAGGAGGAAGATTCTGCCATCATCATCAAATAATACTAAGTAGAATTCTTACTTTGAGATATCAGTGTGAAGAAGCAGAAGATAGGATTGTGAATCATTTAGGATTTCTCTAGTAAAATTCTAAGATTAAGAAAAATGTTAAAAATAGAAGAAGCTGCCATTCAATGTCACAATAAAGGGAAGTTAAAGCTAATAGGAACCAATTTTTTGATTGTAACTCTTTCTCTTTTTTTTTTTTTTTTTAATTTGCAAGTGTGAATTATGCTATTGAGTTTTTCATTTGAAGCTTAAGTCCTTTTTTTGTATTATTTTTCTTCCTTGACAACACTATTGATAGTAATTTTAATTGCTGATTTCTAGACTTCCTTGCATGTATTAGAGAGTTTTTTTAATCATTGTGATGATTTTAGGAAGCATTTTAAACACATATTACAAAGTTAAATGCAGAATGAACAGATCTCTATTGTCATTTGATCACAAACATCAAATTTTAACATATGGTTTTCATATTGTTCTCAAATTCATTTACAAATCTTGGCATTAATTAGCAAAAGAATGAAAATACACTTGTAAAGACATCTCAGTACTACACAGTAGCGTGAGGTTAACGACCTATTGTGTGTTGTGTCTTTTACTATATGAACATCCAATTTTAAAATATAGCAATGACATTTTTGTGGATCATAATTCATCAGAAACAATACTGGTTTGTAAATCTGAAAAATAGAGGAATAGCATTTCTACTGGTATGAAGAGCTTTTTTTTGCCATTAGATAGGTTCCTATTAGAAATTTACTATGAGAACAAGAACTGGTCTCAGATGAGGTTCTTGAGGGGTTTCTGTGTTCTCTCTATTTTCTGTCTCAAATGATTCTGTGGTTGCACATATTTTCTAAGATAAAATAGATGGTTTTAAAGCACCAAATGTTTTCAAGCATGTTATTTTAATTCGAATTTCAAATATCATTTTGTTTCTGAACTTAATACCAGTTTCAGACTCTTGACAGCTTTTGCAGAAAAGTATGAATACTTCAGGAGAAAGATTCAGAAAGGTAGCTTCCATGACAAAATGACATTAATTCAACATCACTAGCATAGCAGTAGAAAGAAAACATTCTGTATGTCTGAAGGATGTCTTTAGCCTGTCACTTAGAACTTACACCTAACTAGATGGATAATGAACAAAATGAATTTACTGCTCCAGTCTTCCAAGAGACAACAATGAATGTCCATCTGGGATTCATCATTAACAGGCTAAAATGCAAAACCTGACTGAACATCAATATCCCCCTGCATTTTTGGTTTTGCTCTGACTCCTGTTGGCATCAGTAGAAGCAAAATCTGTTGTCTTGCTAGCTAATCAACATACAACCCCAAGTGACATTACATAGCTTCTTGTCTAGATCACCAGCTACATACTTCTTCTGAAATTATTCCTACTTAATTGCAGTGAACCTTTAAGTAACTGTGGGTGCATTTACGTTAGCATTTTAGGGCAAAATCTCCATTTACCATGCTTTGGTTCACATTGTGAAGCTACATCAGAGAAAGCAGGTTGGATTCCCAACTCATTGGCTTTTTTTTTCCCCTTAATAGACTTCAATCAAAATTAGACACCTACAATTTAGTAATCAAACACAAGGTAAATATAAGCTAAATATCTTGTAGCTATGTTTGAGTATCAGTTACATATATGGGGCATTTTTAATTAGTTTTTTTGGGGTGTACCATGTTCCTTAAATTTAAAAATGGTCCCAGCTTAGAATGATTTACCTTCATAAAGTTCACCCAAGTCTTCATTGTCTTGAATAGCCGAGTAATAATAATAACAAAAAAAGTAAGCATCAGATTTATGGTGCTCTGCTTTCTTTGATGCTTTCTTTCTTGAGTGATGTGTTTATGCAAGACAAATAAGTAAACTCTCTCCATGAGCACTACTTGAAAAGACTCCAGATTTGTTCTGGAGATGGAGTATCTCTTTTCTCTTCAAGTATGTGTTGATGGATTAAGGGAGAGTGCAGGCAGGCCCTGACTGTCAGCTGCCTGGAAGTAGGGGCTTGACTGAAGATGGAGCATTTCCTACTGCTGAAAGGGAAAACTGGATTGTACACATATCTGAGCTGTCCTTTAACACCTCAGACACTTACCACTTATTCAGGTCACATTTTCTGAGTGCGTTATTACTTTTTCCTTCAACCCACAGAATACTGTGAGCCTGTGAATATTCTGTTCTATGTAAAGAGAAAAGAATTGATAAGGAACATCTGTGTCAGTGGATACATGGTAGCAGTGACAGTGAATTTCAGCAATACTGAGTATTTTATTATGTAGTGCAAATTCCTTTTGGCAGTCTGACTCACCTCTGCTGTTGTAAATCAGAGGGCAGATGACTTAAACTAACCCAACACCACGTCCTTTCTGCATCTTTCAGTGTCCCATGTGCCTTTTATTCTTCTGAAAAAATGGTGGAGATGTTGTTTCCCACATTTTACAGATGAGGAACTGATAAACAGAGACCTGAATACAACACAGTTAAAACTAACCATTTAAGTGAGATTTTTAAGGTAGTTACATTCTTAATGTAGGATCACTGATGGAGTAATATCATAGTCATAGTAGTGACAATTGTAGTCAAATATCAGAGTCATCACCACCCTCTGGATGTGTCTCTCTTTGTTGCCTATATGAGGGAAATTTGGTTACTATCTTGCAATCCTCAGTCAAGTGTCTAGTGGTAGGGAAGGTGAATATGGATCATATGGTTTATTTCCAAAATCATGCTATACATGCATGGCAGACAAGAAATCCCACAAGTTAATGAATTTTTTAATGAGAAATCCTTTCTTTGACTGTCTTGGCTATATATACATATGCATATGTATATATACATATATATGTATATATATATAAACATTAAACTGTAATTTAATTTTATGTGGCAACTATGTTTCCATTATTTCTGGTTTCTGTAACTGGATGATGGGCTGAATCCAGTCAACAAAATAGTCATCTTTCAGAAACCAAATTTCAGTGGAATGTTCTTCATTTTATTCAGGAGACTAAGGAATACATGAACACAAACCCAGAACTTCTAGCTCTTCCAAAATAATTTTTTCAGATATAAGATTGAAGTAAAATATGGAAATGTTAGAATACTGTTTTTTCTTCTATTTATCTTACCTGAATGGTGGAATTGGATGAGTGAGAAAATGCTTGCATGTATACAGATTCAGTTTCAAAGTGAAAAGAAAAGCCTTTCTAAGCGAAGCAAGTTTATATGTATTTATGAAGAAATTAGAAGTTTTATGGGAGTGGATTTCCAGTATCTCTCTGATGTGGTTGGATCCTCAAGGGAAATGCTATGATATTGGGCTTTTACATAATCATAGAACCCATATACTAGAGGTTGATCATGTCACTGAAAAATCCTTCTGTATTGTGAAAAGCCAGGGTTGTTATATGCAGTGTGTTTTCTAATGCATTTACTTAATTTTAGTCTTAAAATTTCAGTCCATCTATAAGCACAGGTGATCTTAGCAGCAGAAAATTAAAATGATGCTAAGTTTTTCCTGTATAATTTTCAAGATTTTACATAACAGTGCATCTCCCTAACATGTTGTTCTTCATTTCCAATTACATGCTACATCAATTATTATTTTTATATCCACATTCATGTGCCTCTGTTAAGGAATAAAAGACCTTTTACTGCTTGTCTTTTGAATATCTTTTTCAAGTTCTGCATTTGTTCTTCAGATAAGCAGAATAGTGGGGGAATAAAGTTCAGACAAATTAAAACCTGAACAAACAGGTGTTTGGAGCAGCAAATTACAACAAAAAGAAACTCTAGTTTTATGCACTCCACTATATGTAACATATAGATACATATGAATGAGATACAAAGAAATAATGCTTTCTTTTTTAAAAGTATCTTTTTTTGAAATATCTGAATATTTTTTAAAATATCACATCATTATAGTAATGGATTGGTTTCGTTCACCAGCAAAATTGTATTTAATTTTATTGCTACGGAGTTATTTAATCAACTTTTTTTATGTAGGTAATATAGGAGATACTTGCTCTGATACTCAAGTGTGATTATGTACACAAATTTCTTGTGACCTGCATGAAATACTAAGGAGTTGAAGAGGTTTAGTGTACAAAGGTTGCTCTGGAGGAAGAGTCCTTTTGCAGGACTGGAGTTTATTAGACAGATTTTCCACTTGTAGGAAATACAGACTGTTTAATAAGCTAGTAGGGTTTTTATCAGAAGACTCAAAACATGAAATTTTGATGCATTTGTGTTGTACTTTAACCCAGGTTGGATCCAGGGTTACAAAATAGCTGCAAGATTAAGACAATTGCCTTTATTAAAATATTTTTATTTCATTTTATTAGATGTCACCTCTGTACATTTCTATAGTTTGATTGCCCTTCAGTCTAATTGCTTGACTAGCATTAGTTAGAATAGAAGGTCTTATTCAAAGGGAATATTCAGAGTAGTGCTTATGGCTTGACATGAGACACTTCTGGCAAATATTAGTTGCAACCTGCTAAACTCAGATACAATGAACTGTTACAAATCGTTGGTGTTATGAAGTTCCTGAAATGGTTCAGAATGTAGGCATGTAAAAAATGCTTTCCCAATTGCACAATGGCTTAGGTTTGCATGTTTGGAAAAAATACTCTTCCATCATTAGAGATTGCTGTCAGTGCTGCTTTTAATGCTTCACATCCTAATATTGCCTTATATAATATGTCATAGGTGCCACTGCTGAGGTAGAAGAAACCCTGAATACAAAGCTGAGGAGACAAAGTTGAATATAAAGTTAAAAACACATTAGAATGTTTAAGACGTGAGTTTATCCAGGTGAACTATTTAGTGCCTTTGTTCATGCAAAATTGTGTAAGATTTTAAGTGGAAAATCAGCCTTTGATATTTTCCCTTTTCTTTTTCCCTCTTTGGTCCCTCACAGCTTCTCTAACGACCTGTTTCAGCAACTATGTGCTATAATCAGTTGATGTGTGAAAGGTATGAAGCTGTTTGTCCAGAGAGCATCTGAGGGTTTCTGTCTCTATACCTAAAGACTGCAAACTCTCCAAATTTCTGGTAACAGTTGTGCTGAAGTAAGAGGTGAAGTAAGCATCAGATAAAGGACTTATATTCAGCATATAGTTGCATGAATGTAACTTTTCAGGTATATTTTTCATGGTAATTCCACGTTGAATGGCTGATCCTTCCATTTGTTGAAGCTTAACCCTGGTACCTGCTTTTTGCAGTGTCCTTGCTGCAAAACTGACAGGATAAAACAAAATTCAGGCTTCTGATATGCCACACCTGACCACAAATGGGTAGATAATGTGTAAGATCAGAGCAAAAATATAAATTTAATGTTTTATGGGGTTCTCTGTGTTTTTAGGAGTATATCTAGAACTTTCTAATTTTCCAAATTTTTTGTGGCTTAAGGAAATGAACAGTGCTTTCCTGAATTCAGTTTCATTTATTAGTTGATGTATATTTTTCAGAAGAATGAGATTTTCTTATGGCAGCATCAATAAAACGTCTAGTGTACCAGTTGGTGACATCATTGCAGTCAATTGATAAGTCTGTACATCAGGACTCAAAACTGTGATATTTCTGTTGTGTTTTATTAATTTAGGTCCTGTATTTTTATTGCTAAGGTTAATGGCATAGACTCATTAACTTCAAAGCAAGGGAAGTCTGGAAGTATTGCCAAGTTCATTTGAAGCATTATATTTAAAACCCAGTATTTTGCACACATTTACATATCTAGTAGTCAAATATTAATTGTTTTTTACATTAAATTCTTACAAAGCATCTAACACGCATTAATGGTTAAAATATGAAATGTATTTGCAAAACCATGTTTTGGTTTGTTTTTTAAGAGGATAATTTCTGAAAGAAATAATCTCTTTTTTTGTGTCCACTCACAAATCTGAAATACCTTCCTGGCTTTAGTTTCTTTTTTCTTTACTGCAGCTTGGAGAGAAATTTTATGGTTGGGTAATAAAATTTGTAACTAAATGCTAATGATGGAAAAGTGGATAACAGTAGTTAAGTACCGAGCTGCTGGAAAGGAGTTGAAGTTACTGATACAAAGTGGGAACTTGTTTTTCACCTTCTCCATATATCTTGTAACTAGCACTCGTGAATCCCAATTCCTTGGCATTGGCATGGTTAGAAGTTCACCACCTTTAATGCTTTTGTTACAACATTAATGAATATGGGAGAGTATAAATCATGTTCCAGAGTTTCTGTTGATGAAAGTTTCTTTGATTGCCCAGGACATCTACCAACACTCAACAGCATCTATACAGTTTACCAGGGCAGTTGCACGTGTTCCTACACAGCACTCCTTTGACTTAATTCAAAATGCTGTGCTTCAAACCACAGTCACAACTCCTTTTCCAAAGTGGCATTCCTGTGTGGATGAGCAAGTCTGGCAGTCCTGGGAAGGGGTGAGTAGTCTGAGCTGACAGAGTAGTTCTAACAAAACAATGAATGATGTACAGATAAACCGTAACGCTTACACGGCAGGTGAAAGATGGATGAGGTACTTAAAGAGGGCTTTTGGGAAAACTCAGTGTGGCATGTAGGATTAAAAAACCTGTACTGATTAGGTACTTTGTATTGGGTGAAAGAAGTGAGGTTCCCAAGGATTACCAGAAATCATATATTAACATCATGGTACAATGCTGCTTAAGGGTTCCTGTGCTTACTGTTAGCCCAATAGTAAGTTGGTGAATGTTTGAGGCTTTCTGACTATTGAGATTTCTTTTCCTTGTATAAATGCATTCTTGCCATAACATGCATACCTATCTGAGAAAACACGCTCCTTCTATAACAACTCTTAGTAGTGTTCACTGTTCAATTTTGGTGATGTTTGTACATTTTGAAATCACACTACCCCTACATGGAGGACAAACACCTCAGTCGTTTTTCAATGCTGAGTTATCTCTGCATGTCACTTACTCCAATACCACGTGGCAAAAAGTTACTTCTGAAAAATCTCAGTCGTACAAAACCCCACAAGAATTTTCTCTTCAGCATCTCCAGCTCCACAGGCAGGTCTGGATAAAATGTCCTAGCTTACTTCCAGTGTAATAAGCTAGGAAATACACTTGCATTTAATTAACAAGTCAGTTTCCACTAAAGAAAACATCTGGAAACTTATTTTGTTGTTGTTTAATATAAGAGATAAATCACAATGAAATGAAATAAAATTAAAGCCTTTTACATGACATTCTGCATGTCACCAAAATAATATAATCCATACTGAGCCTAGAATACTCTTCTCAATTTTTACATTCACTTTCATTTTTAAAAATTGCCTGACTTTGGTTTATCCATTCTTTTTGTTCAGAGAAACTGCTAACATAATATTTAAATGCCCAATATGGTGTTTGTAATAATCCAAAGTAGGAAAAATATTATCAAACCCCAGTGATTTGTAACACCGTTGCTAGCAATAAATTACTACAATTACGACAGAAAGTAAAACCAGTCAGTATTTCAGGCTGTTGCAATAATAAAATCAGTGTGTTTCTGGAGCACCAGGTGATCTGTGTGGAGTTATCAGTGTTAGACAGGAAAGCTATGCCACAGCTGGAGACAGACTCTTTGATCCCAGAGCCAGTGCTTTGAATCCAGCCACATCCCATCTTGCTACCAGCATGAGCCAGGTCTCATATCCAAACAGCAGCACAGCCAAGCATCTTTGCTAAAATAGTTCTGTGAATTTAGGATTTACACATTCAAACGCACCAAAAATATGGTTTTACAATCATATCAATTCTCAGGGAAAAAACACATCTGAATGTTTTTTACCAATAAGCACAGATTCTTTCCTCTGCCACGTTTCCAGTCTGATGGTGCAAGAAGTTTTCAGGGAGCAGTACTTGGGCATTTGAGTGAAGGGACCTGATTTTTGAGCACCAAGAAAGCTCCTTGAAGTCAGGATCAGGTCTGTAACCTTGAAAATCAGAATTAATTACCCACTTGTATCCATGCATTATTGTATATTTTGGACCGAGTTATAAATATTTATTCTGTTAATCTCCTTGCTATTCATTGCAAATATTAAATATATCATGTGCTAATACACCCCTTGTTAATAATACTTGCTTCTCCACAAGAGTTAAAAATATGATTCTTTACTAGAGTACGGTCTGCTATTAGAAGAAAAACACCTTCTTTTACCTTCATTACTTTTCAATATATCTGATGAAAACATAGGAGATTTATATAGACTTATTTAGCAGCTGTCTCATATGAACTTAGACTGTGAGGTATAAATTGAGTTTGGTATTTTTTCTCAAGAATACGTATGTGTTTGATGATTAGGCAACGGCAAAGGTGTTTCTGTTCTGTTAGAAATGATTTTCATTGTTTAATATTTTTTGGATTGTTTAATGTCTCAGTGCATTATACTATGGCTGACTCATCACTAAGGACTTCTTAATTTTTATTTTGTAGCAAGAGGTGCTAAGGAAAGTAAAACATTAATGCAAGAACTAATCTGAGCATCGGGGTCATGTCTTAATTTGATTATTGAATTTGAAAGGTGCTTTAGGAAACTGATTTACTAAAAACCTTAATTGCCTTGTTCATGTTGGCCACAGAAACAATTTGCTGAGTAGAGGGAGAAGGTGAGTCTGTGAAGAACAGACTTTCATAGGGTGCCTGAGAAGAGCTCACTGTGGTGGGTACATTCTGTGCCAGTATTACGAACCACTAAAAGCATCCTGGAAACTTATCCAGGAAAGCTGATGATTTTTCACCATCTTTATGCTCCCTTTTGAACAGAATTCTCCCTTTAGTCTAATGTACTGGTTTCATAATTTCAAGCTTTTTGATATTGCAGTTAATGAATGACAAGAAGTAGGATGTACATTGGGATACTTCCACAGAGCTTTGAGGAGGAAGAATCTCTGTGGAAGGGCTTATCTACAACCCTAGTAAGAATAGATTGCTGGTGCAGGAAATTAATGAGTGTGGTTATTCATACAGGAGTTGAGGAAAAGCTGAGAAATGAGGGCTCACACCATTTTAAGACACCTGCTAGTGATGTCAGTCATACAAAAGGTGTAAAGGACAAGGATCAAATGTGCAGGAAAAGTGTAAGAGTAATATGAAAGAAATGAAAGGTAATACAATCTCAAACTTGAGAATTCAATAAAAACCCATGTAGTCAATTCTCTGTTTCCCCAAATGCATACAAAACTTATACACATATCTATCATGAGATATGTAAGATTTAAAAAAACCCAAAAAAGTTACTTGAAATTCTTGGCAAAGAAGGAAAATCTTGACATAGTAGCCACTACAGAAGAATGTTGGAATAGCAAAAATCAATAGGAGAGTGTAATACCTGGTTATAAACTGAACAGGAAGGACAGATTAGGTCATAGAGCTGGGGGAGCTGTATTACCATATTACTGTTGAGCCTTCTGATCAGGAAACGGATATTGAGTCCAAAGTGTTGAAGGAGATCAAAGAATCATCTAAGCCTAATGAGATAGTAATAAGGGGTGAATTCAACTACCTTCAGCTGATCAAATGTCACACTGGGACAGAGCATAAGGGAAGCAATTTCTCATCACTCTGAGTGATTGCCTTTTTGAAACGTTTAGTTCTAGAGGATGGAAATGGAAATTCTTGACTTAAGTGACATAGAGGAATGCAGGTAAGGAACTCAACTCTTGTATTGGAACAGACCTTTCTGGGTTCATGTCATGGCTGCTGTAAAACTGAAATTCAATACTGGAAAGCCAATAGCTATTTTGTAGAACCACCATTAGACTAGAGGATATAAAACCTCGTTAGGCAAAAGATACTAAATAAAAAAATAAGGACATTCTGAGAATCAGCAGGGAATCCAGGTGAGGTGTTCTGTACTAGAACAAGAGACACAGCAGAAAAGCATGAAGTATTTGAATAATGTTACGTGGATCAGGTATATGTTTCAGGCATCAAACCCCATTTCTAAGGATTAGAAATGCCAATAAGAACTGATTCTGTCTACAGCACGTATATAAACAGCTATGAAGCTGTGGCAAAAAAAGGACTTTGTCAAAGCCACCACCTCACTGCACAAAGAAAAGAAAAAGTTTGCTAAAGCACACAATCTGTAAGACACTGTTCTGGGAGAAAGCAGCAGTAGAGAATAAGGATATTCCAGTGAACCATGGTTTTATTGGGTTGTATTCATTTAGTATCACAGATGTGATTCTAGGGACATAAGGGACTGTAACATACTCTGGAGCATTTACTGTGTCAGAATAAGGTACTGGAAGAAAAGAGGTGAATTACAAAACCAGATTTCATTAATTCAAAAATTTAAAAAGAAAATAGATTTTCTTTAAATTATTTCCTTTCCCAGCATGAAATGGTGATAAACTTCAAATATAAGAGGCAGATGCAGGTAGAGATATACGTTATTCATTCATACAATACTTAGATATAGTAGAGAGATAATATTTCCTTCTCCAGATGAGCCCTGTATGTTTTAAGCTGTGTTTGGAATGAATAATAATAAAGCCATTAGTGATAAAAGACAACTTTGGCAACATAACTTGAAAATACTGTGATTGCTGCACTGAAAAACAGGGGAGGGGAGACATGCTGATATTCAAACCATTCTGCTGTGTAACAGCACTCTAGAAATACAAGACCAAGCTGAGCCAGGCATCAGATGGGGATATGTTTAATATCCTTTTCAAATTTCAAATGAGTTAGTGTATTTTTATTTGGAAAGAGGTACTTTTAGGATGTGGAATGCAATTCCAGTGTGGCACTGTGTTCACAGCACGTGCTGTTACTTCTTCAGGTGGTGATTATGGCCATAGCTCTATGTTCAGCATGTACAGGGAAAACTGTTTTTTTTTTTTTTTTGTGGTTTGGAGGCATGAGTAATAATCACATTTACCAACAGCCAGCTATCTTGTGGCTACAAAAATATGGAGAAAATGGTTACATCATTTCCTTTGTGGCCCTGAAAATCATTTTCACTAAACTCTAGATGAAACTGTGAAAGAGTGGTACCTGTACAAATGCATATTTTGAGTGCATGGCCATACATTAAATAGAACTTTTTAAATTTGGATCAGGGAAGGAGGTAGGTGGGGGCTGATGAGGTTTGATAAGTTTCTGTTTCCAGCATCTGCTTTGATTGGGATTTGGAAGCTGATTGTGGCTTAGAATGGATTTGAAACCTGGTGGGCAATTCCAAGAGAAACCTCGTAGTCATGGGTGGTCGGTTACACGCATCATCAGTTACATCCCAGCTGATGTGAACTAATGTGGTATGAAGTGAACATTATGAAAATTGCAGAATTTTCCAGATGTTTAGCAGGTAGCCAAACAATCTAACATCCATGTGAAAAAAGAGCAGACACCATGTTTCTGATTCTCCTACCTCCCATTTGTGCTGTTGCATCAATAACACAGTCGATGATTTTTCTTCCTTAGCATATAAGGAGGCCATTCATTTTGAGGGAGGAAAGGAAGATTAATGCTTTTTAATACTAATATTCATGATTAAGTTTTGTTTCACAACTTGTTACTCTCTAAATAATATTTTTATCAAAAGAGCCTCTTTTTATATGTATTGTTATTGTATTTATCAAGGGAATGACCCATCATCAAGCAGCAGATATTCTTGCAAGTTGTGGAGTGTCTGAGAAAAGCAGATTTCCTTAAATCATCCCAAAGCCATATCCTGCATGTAATTTTCCTAACTGTTTTTCAGATAAATAGATAAGTCTGAAAGAAAGCCACCGTACACATTGATAGTCTGGACACAATATTACTGTCTTAGGGAACAGTACAGTCAGAGAAAAATGAGTTTTACCTTTCTTCGTGAGGAGCTGTGAAAGCTGAAGAAGTGTTTTCCAACACTTTATGTACTATATGGTCTTGTAAAGAATGAATCTAAAGTCCCAAGCTGTCAAAGATAAAACTCCTGTTAGAATCTAGATTTTCAGCTTTGCAAGTCTTTTACATGAAGATGAAAATCAAAATTGTTTCTGCAGCCATTTTATTTTTTGTTTTGTAATTATATTTTTTTGAAATTAATTTTATTCTCATTTTTTCCCTTATTTGTCACTTAGCTTTTAAGTGAGACTCAAGAGAGACTCAAATGCTGAAAGAAAAATTACAATATTAAACTGAACATACCCACTGGTAATATAAACATTCACACAGAAAAGTAGTGTCAGATGAATAATTGTTTTGAACAAGGTGAGAATACAAGGAATAGCTTAGTTAATATTTGTTAATATTAGTTAATATTTGATCGTCCTTGTGAAAGCAGCTGGATAAAGGATTTTAATTTTGCTTGTTATAAAAGTTGTAACTACTTTTTAACTTACAGTTATTAACACTCTTAGGGAAAAGAACAAAATTAAGCATTGAAGTTATTGTAGCTGAATTACTGTGAGCTTCAGAACAGCTGATATAAGTATTCTCCATAGTTTTTCTCATTATAAACTAAGAGGAAATGATGAAACAACTGAGAATATAGATGATGAAATATATTAAATTACCCTTTATTTGCATTACATACATAAAGTAATAAGATCTTTGCTCAAAAGATTTCATGTGGACTTCCTTGCATACAGTATTGAGAAAATAATATTAAAGTAATTTTTAAATTAAGTCATTTTAATTTCTCAGATTAGAAGATGTAATCATATTAATCACTCTATTTGCTGTAGTTTGAATAAAGTCATGTGGTAAGCCATACCCACTAAATAACTTTAAAAATATAGTGAATTCTGTTGTATTTGACCAGCAAAATGCAATATTTTCTTTTTGTTACATGGACAAGTCTTATCCTGTCTGCATATACAATAGAATTGTAACAACTACTGATAGATGATTACATATATTCTGCATTATATATATAATATCTATATACTTTTTCAAACTCGGTCTTCAAGAAAATACAATTTTTTTAAAAAAAAAGATTATGTAACGAAAGTTGATGCGGGAATCATTATAAAAATGGCACAAATCAGAGCAACCTTATTTTCTATTGATTTCTTCATAACACAGAGACTTTTTTACTACTTCATGTTGTGCATTTTGTTCCGTCTTGCAGATAGGAGAGACTGTTCTTTTAAAGGTCTAAGTGTCAGGAGAAAACACATAAACAGGTATGAATAAGAAAATAAAAATTCTACATAAACATGTCACACGTAACAGACACTGTTGCTGAGATAAGATTACAAAATGGTGACATCAAGTGAATTCTTTCACGATGACATTTCTTTCTGTTAACCAGCAGACAGACAAGGGAGATTTCTTCTTTAATCTACAAGATGGCTATATTCAGAATAAAATGAAATGGCATCACAGAATCGATTAGATTGGAAAAGACCTCTGAGATCATCAAGTCCAACCCACGACCTCCCCTTGTCATCCAGACCACGGCACTGAATGCCAGGTCCAGTCTTTCTTAAACCCCGCAGGGACAGTGACTCCACCACCTCCCTGGACAGCCCATTTCAGTAGCTGATGACCCTTTCTGTGACAAAATTCTTCCTAATGTCCAACTTAAACCTCCCCTGGCAAAGCATAAGACACTGTTGTCTTGTCCTGTCACTGGTTCCCTGGGAGAAGAGACCGCCCCCCCCCGGCTGCACCCTCCTGTCAGGGAGTTGTGGGCAGTGACAAGGTCTCCCCTGAGCCTCCTCCTCTCCAGGCTGCACACCCCCAGCTCCCTCAGCCTCTCCCCACAGCCCTTGTGCTCCACTCCCCTCTCCAGCCTCGTTGCCCTTCTCTGGACACCCTCCAGCCCCTCAATGTCCTTCCCAAACTGAGGGGCCCAGAACTGGACACAGCACTCGAGGTGTGGCCTCACCAGAGCCCAGTTCAGGGGAAGAATCTCTTCCCTGCTCCTGCTGCCACACTGCTCCTGATCTATCTTAAAAGTTATTACTGAAAGACTGAACACTGTGCTTCTGATTCCCTTTCAGTGATCTCAGTGTAAAATGCCACCCAAAATTACTTGATTCAGAAAATCTCAAATAATAACGTATCATATAATATTTCTAGCCTGGAAAATAAGCCATATGTAAAAAAAAAAATAAATTCTGTCTACTGATTGCTGTCATCTTTTAGCTGATGATCCTCTTGGTTCATCAGTTCCTTATGCAGAGCTAAGGGGAATACAAACACAATAGAGGACTTTACCACATCAGAACGACCATGACCATTTGAGTGGTACAAGACAATGGAGGAGAAGGCCTTTGAGTTGTCTCTCACCTTTTTCTCAGACTTTCCTTGTTTTTGATGATAAAGGGTGTGACCATTGCATTCTCCCAAAGGCTAGGATGCACTAATGTCAAATGTTTCCTTCATAGTATTTTAGAATGCACATGAGGAAGAGTTGGTTTAGTTGGTTTCTTTCAACTTCTTTTTGGAAATCCTAATAGTGGAATGCATGGAACAGGAAATTACACGGTTTTTTTAAACAGCATTGCTGATGTAGGAAAAAAACCCCAGTTTTTGACCAGTCATTGCTCGGGGATCGTTTTCTTCAAAAGAAAAGTTGGACTGAATAGAATTCCAACCAATATAGACTTAATAACTGTAGAAATTAAGACTAATAACAATTTCAGTGTTTTTGAGTAAAGAATGTATTGGAAAGGGAAAACCAACACCATACTTATCATGAAAATAGAAAGGAAGCTTGATTGCATCTTAAACAATTCTTTTTACAAGGAGTAGAAGTGAGACTAGTGATCATCAAAGATACTTCAGGGGTTTTGTAGTTCATTCTGTAAAGAACAGGGACGTGGAATTTGAGTCTAACAAAAAAAGATTAAAAAAATCTTTTAAACGTAATTTAAGTATGCCTTCTGAGAATAAGAATTTTGAGACCCAGAGCAGAGAAAAACATGAATTTTGTGAAGCCATGAGTACCTGCTAGAGAATTTTTATGTTTTTCTTTAACAAATGGAGCCACTTTTACATACATCCTTTAATTTACCATCTAAAGAACTGCTTATGCACCTGAGCGTGCTGTGGATTTCAAATCAGTGTGTTCTCTTGCATTCAGGTCCCAAATAATCAATTAAATACACCAAGAAAACCCACATAAGCAAGTTACAGAGTAAGGAGGCCAAACTTACAATATTGTTGATTAAGGGCACAACTGGAAAAATCCTAAATATGAGTTAAAACGACCAATTATATTTCCTAATTCTGTCATTTGGAAAAAAACTCTGGATGTCTCACTTGAATGTCCACCAAAATCCGCATTTACCTTCTGAAAGAGAAATAGAACTAATGATTTGGGATACTGCCAAACAATTAGGCCAGTGAACAGACATTGTTCCACCAGCATCTATTATCGGAAATATCTGGATTTCTAAATGTCAGCTAAATAGGCTCACCCCACAAGCTAAGAGAAAGCTGACCTGACCTTTTGACACCACCTGTTCAGGAATGGGAATCTCTTAAGCAGGCTATTCTACACAGATAAAAAGTTCACAAAATTTGACCTGGAAAGAATGGTTAAAGGAATTAGTTTTGTTTAGTCTAGAAAAGAGCAGACCGAGGGAGGATGTGATTACAATCTTCCAGCACATAAAAGAATGTTATAAAGATGCTAGTGATTGGTTTTCTGTGTCCAGTTGGGGAAAAGACAAGAATAAAGATGTCTAATACAAAGATATTTGGACTATGTATTAGGAGAAAAAATTCTAATAATAAAAATAGAAATGTGGCACAGACTACAAAAGAAAATTCTCATTTCATTAACTGGACATTCTCAAGAATAATTAGATCAACATTTATCATTAAGAGTTAAGATTGCTAGTGTTGTTCATGGTATGAGGTGAGTAGGTAGATGCATTACATGATCACTTAATAGTTTTGCCCATCATTCATTTTCTATAGCTGTGATACATTTGACAAGACACTCTAGACTTGTAACATGGGATATAAAAATAGTTGCATAATGGGAGGCTTTTTACTTGTAGAGGATACACCAAGAACAAAATAAATAATTTTTTTAAGGATTCTGATTATGTGATTAGGGTAGCAGTGTTACAAGGATGGCAGAATAATTGGTAAGGAAATTGTGAAGGTTGATTACTGGCTTTGGATGCAGAATTCTATTAACAAGAGCAATGAGTTTGCTAGTGTGGATTTCTGTGGCCCTGTTACTTGAGTATCACACATTGTTTTTTGGTTGAGGTTAATAACAAGGAGCTGAAAATTGCAATGAATAATCATCCCATACAGATATACACAGAAAAAAACCTCAGAAAAACCATCAAAATTATGTCATCTTTCCTAAATGCTCTTAAAAGCTATTAAGACAGCATTTCACAGTATGATCCATCATGAGCTGAGAAGCAACTGAGTAACAGTGGAAAAAGAGACTAGAGAAGATAGGTTATGTATAGGCCTTTATACATAATGCAGATTATAATGAAGGTTTTAACTCTCATTCTGTGTAGGTACCAGTTGCCTGTTGGTGGCTGAAAGTGTAACACACTTGCAACTCAGTTTCTTATGTTTGGTATTGCATATAAGAGCTTAAAGATATGTTAGACATGTACAGTCTTACTGAAGCATTTATTTAGATGCATAAATAAAAAGTAGTGTCAAACATCAAGGCTTTCATTTTAAAAATTAAGCAAACTACTTGAGTTGTAGCTCCCTGTATTTTCAGATACTCTGTGAAAGAACATGATAACGATTATTTTTTTCCTCTTGAGTTTAGGAACTGATTATATTTTTATTACATACATGTTTTGTTTTGGTTTGTTTTTTTTTCCTAGGTACTGCACAATGGACTTGTGATGGAAATGAATCATCCAACAGCTGGGAGGGTAGCTGTTCCAGGTTAGATGTTTAGTCTTTTTTTACTAAATTAAATGCTACATGACATCCTGAGTGGTTCTAGAACTCGGCTGAGGATGTGATGCATCTTCACATTTCACTCAAATGGACAAAAGTTTAACAGGCTGACATTTGTGCTCATAGTCATTCTGGTAGCAGAAAAATGGGTTAAAGTGTGTGTCAGAATAGCTTCTGGTTTCCATCGGTCAGTTGTCATAAAACATGAACATGGATTTGATAATATTTGAAAACTCCTACTGCTAGAAATATTCCTGCTCAATCATATACATGAGTATGTGAATCTGTTTTTGATTTAGATCTATTTTCTAAGTTACCCAGACTTCTTTTAGGGACATTACTGTCGTAAAACAAAAACAAAACAAAAATAAACCAAAGACAAAAGAGGAGGGAAATTTGTACTGCAGACTTAATGAAGCTCAATGATGAAGTCTTAAATAGCTATTTTGTATTTCCAAAGAATGCAGAAGTAATAAATTAATCCCCCCTTTTCTTCCATTACAGTTAGTTATGGAATAGGGTTAGATTCATCCAGAGCCATTATGAACATTTGCAGTTTGTTCTATTTTGACAACTGATCCTTATCTGATAATCTATTAGCTATTGGGTCAACTTTTTCTACTTCTTTATGCTTTTCTCTCTCCCAAGCTGCATTGAGATTTGTTTTCTCCTTCATTCAAAGCACCATGTCACGTCTGGCTTTTTTAAGAACTTCTCCTAACATTTTGATTTTCTGTGCCAATTCCACCCTCTGACACAGCATCCAGTTGTCATCAATTTCAGTTGACTTGAGCATATGTAGTGTTAAGAAGAATTTGACCCATAAAATTTATCTTAATTTACACATCCTGGAATCACACTGGGATGCAGAAAAAATGGTTTGAAAGAAACCATTAGATCATGTTTTCTGCATGAATAGAGGGGGTGTTTGTGTGTGTGTGTATATGTATGCTCCATATTTGCTCTTTATCACAGTTTGCATTCCACATTTGGTCTCACTAGACTTTGATTGTAATAAAAAATGCTTCTCCAATTTAAATGCACATATCTGGAAATAATAATTCCTTTCTTTTAATTTTCTTGCAGAAATGTAATCCTGGCTTATTTATCCAAAATGAAAAGAAAAATAAAAGGTTTTGATTTAATTCATTCTAAAGAAGCAGACAGAAAAGCCTTGCAGATGGTAGAGGAAGTGTGTAAGGTTTTCATGTTGCATACAATGTATAATCTATCTTAGAGAAAGCAAATACCCCTTAAGGGGATAGGTTAAACTGCAAGAAGAGGAAAGAGATGAAAGGAATGTTCTAATGTCTGTCAGCAGCGATAGAATGTATTGGCAAGAGAGTGAGTTTTTACATAGGTGAGCCATAGTACTTCCCAAATCCTTAGTTATTTTTTATTTTATTAAACTAGTGACACTGCACTAAACTAAAATAAATCATCTTAATCTCTAATGGTTTGCCATTTAGATGGACTTCTATGAAGAGTTTCTTGTATTGAAGCAGATGGCTGAAATGATTATTGGATATTTGAGCAGGAAAAGTAGAATTCCTTCCTTTCCTGGCATGGGAGGATAAGGAGGGGAGAGACAGGGGAAGGAAGGGTGAAGAACACGCATTCAGTGTGAGTAGAATGGACCTATTGATATCACTGGAAATACAGTGCATTACTCTGTCCCAGAATTAAAGTGCATAAGTGGCTTTGTCCACTGCTAATGGAAGTATCCTGGGTTTGTTCTGCTCAATGATATATCTGAAGAGTACAGGGAAAAGTGTGCAGAGAAGGCCTAGAGTAGATAAGCTTCTTCTCAACCACTGTTTAAAATAGTAGGGTGGTTTGGATTTTTTTTTTTTTGTTTAATGCGATTATATTTTAATATCTTGTATTTGGTAGAGAAGAGTTTACTAAACTCTCAGTTTCTGTCTCAGGGTTGCTTATTAAGGAAGATTAAGATATTAATGTGAATGTTGAAAATAAATAGACTAAAAATGTCTCTCCTTAAAGGGAGTGGGGAAACTCTGATCCCAAAATAAAAATAGATTACTGTTATTTCTTAACTATATAAGATAGATTTTAATGTGTCTTTTAGTAATTGAACTGGACATCACACTTGAAGCTCTTGACAGGTCTGACTTGTGCTGCCTCTGTCATCATAGGGTACTGCTAAAACAGGAGTGTGAGAAGTTCTATTACAAAAAGCATATTTCTAGTAATTCTTATTTTCAAAATGTATATTTATGGTAGGAGAGAAAGAGATGTTGCATTTTGTTTGTTTCAAGTATTCATGAAAAATGTCTATGCACATATACTCTGCTGTTACTAGTATCAAGATATCTTAGATTCAAGAATGGATGTGAAAAAGAGAGTTCATTGTGTCTAAGAGTGACTGCATAAAAGATTGTCAAAACATTTAAAAGAAAAATGTAGTTCTGTGGTGATTCAATTATTAGGATAATTCTTATTCTGTGATTAACCTTAGTATATCCTCCTCAGCTCAGTTGTGCTTAGCCCTTTCCATAGAGATCTGAGGGAGAAATGACATAGTTTAATCAAATTAGAAATGTAGAGCACAGAAAGTACATTTGAGGGCAAAAAAATTAGAGGGGAAAAATGTTTTATACAGTGCCAGATTGCAGATGATGCTGGATGGCCAGAGACAGTACAGTTAACTGAAGGGACAATATTTCAAGAAGGTTTAGCATCTGTGTTAATCTTGAACTACTTTGCCAAAGAGTAATGGACTTTTTAAGAGTGGTAGTGTCATGGTTTGACTCTGGCTAAAAGCTGAGAGCCCACACATAGATCTAAAATTTCTCAGAGAAGGGAAAAAAAAACCCCTCGACTTTTGTGATAAGGATTACAAGCAACTGTTTATTAACTACTTCACACAAGCAAAACAGGCTCTAACTTAGAATGTTAAGAATTTACTACTACTACAACTACAACTACTACTAAAATCAGAGCTTAAGAGTTTAAGGATGAGAAGTTTGATAGTTGTTACAGACACCTTTCTCCCCCCCACCCCTCCCTTTTAAGATCCTTCACCTTCCCCCAACAGCTCAGGAAGGCAGGTGTGNCCCTCCGACCTTGGTGCTGATCAAACTTCCCACCCTCCTTTCTCTTAAGCTGCCATGATGTTCTGCCCTGCTTTTTTTTTTCTACTCCTTAAATATGTTATCACAGAGGTGTTGTTGCCTGACCTTGCCCAGCTTAGAGCAGAGAAAAACTCCAGCAGCTTCTTAAAGAAGCCTCTCTCCTAGCCCCCCCCAGCTAATAAAAAAGTGGCTACTTAAGACCACAACAGGTAGCATGTGGATTTCTGGAAGCCACTGAATATTCTGAGTGGCAATATGGAGCATAATTGATACCAACCCATAGCGATTATGTACAAAAAACCTAATAGATGCAATGCAGTCTTCCCCAAACCTTTTCAATTACCATCTATTTATATGGTTTAGGAAACTCAAATAATAATATTCCCAACTTCTGCATTATCTAGTCTCTAATGTTGATTTTTAAAGGCTGACAGTTGTTTCTTAGTCAAAGCAGTGTTTGTAATAAGACTTATTTTAAATGAAAAAACCACAATGTACTCAGCTATACCTAGCAAACCAACCTTTGTACAATTTATTAACTAGCAGGAACCTCTGTGCTCTAGACCTCATTTCTGACCCCTTCTAAGCCATAGTGAACTAGGGATTTGGATGTAAGCCTACATTTCAGGGTCATCTCTGATCAAACAGGAAACAATATAACTGCAGAAATAATGTAAAACACCTCTTCCAGACAAAACAACTGTTCTGAGTTTTGATAATGTCTATATTGTATGTTCTCCTCATCCCCATTTGCTGGGTTGGTAAATGCTAATCTGTGTCTGTCCTTTGGCCCATGATCTGCATCAAGCATGACTTCGTTGCTCAGAAAGGCCAATTTCATACCTGGCTTCATGATTTCCCTCTGTGGTCTTGAGATAATGTGTTTGGGGGACTGCTCCAAACTCAATTAGGAAAAGCAGTACAGGATTCCTCCTTGACATAGGTTTCTTGGACTGAATTCAGGCAACTTAGCTTAATTAATCAATGCACTCAGGAGAAATGTCCCTTTTTCCGGTCTTCTCCTGTCACTGTGCATTACAAATATACTATTGAAACAGGAAAGACATTTTTTTTTCAGAGGTAAGCTTTTTCCTGTTGTGTGATTCATTAAATGGTGTCATGGTTCCATGGAGACTAATTGTCATCCATCTCTTAGAAGAATGGTTTAAAGGAATAAGTCAAGAGGCAAGAAATCTAATAGGACTTCCTTACTGTGCCACAGATTTCTTCCTTAACCTTGGATAAATCACCCTCTGTGTCTCACCTTACTAATTGTTTGCAGTTTTTCAGGTCTTGGTTAATAGTTGAAAAATACTTCAGTTGCTACAGGAAGGATCTTCTTGGGCAAACTCCATGTATTATCTTAAATATGTATTTCTGTTTGTTACGTATGTATTTATACTTATTCATACATGGGGAAGACCAGTTATGGAAGTAACAGTGAGGTATCTGTGTGTTTGATCAGTACATTTCAATACAGGGAGCAGATAAGGCTATTAGTGATACATGCTGTCTTTTTTTGACCATTTAATGTGTGGTGGGGGAAGCTTCAGTAGGACTGTATATATGGCAGAGAAAAGTGACTTCCACGTGGGGGAAGTCTGCAGGAAATTAAGGAAATGTGCACTCCAATCCATTGTTTCCTGCAGCTAGGAGATCCTCCAATATAGGAACGACATAAAAAATCCCAACAATTTTTTTTTTTTTTGCAAGAACCTCTGCTTGAACTTCTGATCCTGTCTGCTTCTCATCAGGCATTTTTTTTGATATGTGTATGTGTGTGTGCATGTGCATAACTGATGTTGATTGAGAAATTTTAATTTCACTATTTATGGTACATTGGAGACAAACAGCTTCACCGGCATTACCGTTACCTCATTCGCCTTTTTTAGTCATCAGGGCTCACTATTTATGTCTTTTACATTCACAGAGCTGATTTCAATTTTGAGGAATTCAGGACCATTACAGGAACTCACCAGAAATTATGTATGACAGCTCACCTAGCTATCCTCAAAATACTTAAAAAAGTCTTAATAAATATATAAACAGTATATTCATACTGATTGCAAAAGCAGAAAAGCGATGGTGGGAATGGAAAGGAATATGTTATAAGCTTCAGGATTATGTAGAAAAGGCTAGTATATCTTTTTAATGAATGATACTTTAATTCGGAAATTTTCAAGATTCCTTTTAAAAGAAAACATAAACAACAAACCTCTTAATATTTTTGCTCCTCTTTCATATGTTTCCAGAGTATTTCTCTATATTTTAAAATTTGCTATGCCTCCTGAAATGGTCTTAGTGCCATAGTGATACTTTTAAAGTTAGTGTTTTCAGGAAGAAAAGCCAGCTGTCTCTTACCTCTTTTTGGGGGGAATGAAGAAATAGTGGAAGTGTTTTCCATCAGTCTCAAAGTAACTGAGTAGCAGTACCAGTGGGACCGACTGTGCTGTGTGTCACTCAGGTAACAGCTGTGATCTTCAGGCTGCAGCAAAGTTTTTTTTCTTGCATCACATATTTCTTTCCAGGACCTGACACTACTATATCAGGAGGAGAGATAAAACTTTTTTAGGGGACAAGTGGGGACATTTTCCTGCTCTGTACATAATAAATCAAGTAAAATGGTGGTTGAAGTATTGCTGAGTGTTGATCGGTAATTATAATTCTAGTTACTGGAGAACATTTTCTTTACGTTTTCCTCCATATATCCTAAGCTATACTGGGATTTTCTTTAAACTGAACATAATTCTTACAGTATCACCTTGCTGTTACAGAAGGGGGGAAATAAAAGCTGAAGTATTAACTGAATAGCCAAATAAACGAATTAATTTCCCACCAATAGTGACAGTCTGAGAATTCAGCTTTGTTTAAAATGATGGTTTTTTTCCTTGTTTGAATGTGTTTCCCACTTCTTTCTTTATAAGTAACAATAACTTAGAAAGTACTTTCTTAACTCTCGGTAACAAGCACAGCCAGGTGCTCACACAGTTCAGGTTGTGTGATTGTAAAGACATGTCTGCTGCCTCAGGTGTGTTGTAAAACAGCCAAATTACTTCAACACCCATAAATTGTTCATATATCTTTATGATCTTTAATAATTATTGGATAAGAAAAGGAATCTACTGTCAGCTAAAAAGAGTTTGGTTTCATTAAATGTAAAAATATGTTTTAAACATTTAGACAATTTTACTTAATCCCTGGGATACTGAGGAGACTAATCCTTATTTGTGTTTCTGCCATATCATCTTGGCCCAAGCCCTGCATTCCCATGAATGGAAAGAATGATTGGACTTACCCTGTTTTCTCTGAACCTAGACTGAACAATTCTGTGGTCAGCAGTGGCCATTAGATCATGTGGTTTGCCTTTCTATGGCATTGACCATACAATTTCCTCAATTTACTTCTTTCACATATGTTTGACTACACTTTGTCTTTTTCAGAGGTCCTCAGGAGACAGAAAATTCAGCAAAGATCTGACTTTCTTTAAGGGCCTGATCAAATTAATTGTTAAAAACTCCATGATTTGCAGTTTAATGGAGAAACAGTATTTTTTTTCATGTTTTTCATGAGCTTGAAGTACTTTTTCTGCCCATGAAAGTACTTACATGACCAAAGTCTCATCTAGACAACTTTTTGACAAACTGTATAGGGTAATTTGCCCAGATCTTTTCAGGTCCTTTGAGTAAGCACAGTGCAGCAGTTTTGTAACTCTCTCTTTTTTTTTTGCAGTCTGTGTACTGCATATTTACAGGAAAAATTCTCTGTTGTATAGAGTGCGTCACAAATTTCCCATCTGACTCTGGACAACTCCCTTAGACCATGAAGTTACATTTCTCAGTTCTTCATCCAAAAGATTGAGATACTAGAAATCATAAGTAACTACAGAGCATAAATATGCTCAATTTTATCCAAATTATAATAATGACAATATGTGAAATTCGATGCTATACTTTCCTCGTAGTTTGCCAAAAAGGAATTGGATAGAAATAAGGGGCAAAAAAAGGCTTATGCAGTTAAATTTATTTTCAGTTGATGAAGAGCCTACCACCAGTATATAGTGTGTACCTGTTGTAGGTTGTAAATTGATCTGTGACTCCTGAAATAGGGCATATTTGAGTTCTCTTAGTTACTGCAAACTTGAAATTATTTTTGTTCCTCTTCCTGGTACTGACCACAGCTCTTTCTAATAATGCCCTGCTCAGAAATTAATCCCATTTTGCATCAAAATCTCTTTTAAAAAGGTCAGTATTGCCTAACTTGTAGATTTGAGATTTCTACCTATGCCGTAAAAATGGCATAGATTTATTCTGCTGGTATGTTGTTTTCAAACTGGTGTTTAATTTGGTTGTCAGTTTAATCCTGAAGTCTGTATCAGCATAATTATTTCCAATTATATACTACCATTTCAGTGCCTGTGTTTCAGATTATTCTTCCTCAGATATGTTCTATGTTTTCTAACATGAATAGAAAAGAGCAATGTTTTTGATGCTTCTTTTTAGATCTTCTTCTCTCTAGATCCCTCTATATCATTTATGAAAACATGATTTGATTGAGTAAATTCACCTACTTTAAGCCCTGCTTCAAAACTAGCATGGTGATTTGGACCTGAGTCTTGATTATTATAATGATGCCTTAATAATTTGGGCTACTCATTGCTGCCACTTCTTTTGCCCTGTGCCATTTTACTAACTCTTCTGAAACTCTTTTGGGATTCTGGGAGAGTAGGAAATCCCCAAGAGTTTTTCTAAATGTTTTATGGCAAGATGTTACCTTTTTTTTTACCAGACTTTTATTTAGCTGATATTGGTAACCAAATTTGATACAGACTTTGATTTTTTTTTTTTTTTGCTAGACATAAACTCTTTTTTTTCGCAAATAAAACTAGCTTGTCCATCCTAACAAAGTGTGCAAAAGTCTTAAACCACAACACACAACAGAACAGATGTGAACAAATTTAATCCAAGGTATGTTGAAACATTAGGCATTGGGTCAAAACCTGAGTAGAAAAATTTTCCTGACACTGAGTCTGTTAAGGTACAGAACAGAGTCCACTAAGAAGACATAAAATCCCCATTTCTTTGGTTGTCTGAAACTAGACTGAATATAACAGAAAATGCAAAAACCAGATAATTCTTCTATTAAAGGGAATTGATAAGTTCATGAATTTTAAAATTTCAAATTGATTTAAATTAAAGGTGTTTAGAGATTAGGCATGTGTTAGGACAATTAAAAATTTATTTTGATTTATGTGTAAGTGTAGCATTCCTCATGGGTTTTGAACTGGATGCAGAAATGAAGTGAGGCAGAAGGTTGCAGATTAGCATAAGATTTTTAATATTCTTTGCAAGCTGTTTTTAGAAACATCACAAGGAACAGAAAATCAGGCCCATTTGTGAAGAGTGGTACAATTTATAAACATGTGGGGCAAACGATATTTTAAAGCTGATGATGCACAAATACCCTGTTCCAGTTGTCCAATTTGCACATACTGGAAGCACAACTGCTTGCAAACATCTGCTATTTTGAGTCCAGGAAAACAGACATAATTATAAAAGCTAGTAGAAATTCGTAGCAATTTGGTAGTATTCTAAAAAAATCACAAGATCCTCGTGCTAAAAATTAAGCTGCATTGCTTTGACTGTGAGATTTATATTTCTATATGAGTAAATCTATGATGAAAACTGTTCTGTAATTTGAAACATTCTATTTTTCATAATTGTTCATACACAGGGAGATAGAGAAGGTAAAGAAGGGGAATAGATCTTTGTGTTGGTAGTATTTACCTTCAGTACCTTTTTATAAAGGCTGGAGTAAGGACTAGTGTTGTAATTCCTGAAAGGGAATTTTTACTTCCTGAATTCCTGACTAGTCATGAATCAAGTGCCCTCTGTATCTTAAACTCTGAATGCAGAGTTTAATATCTTACTTTTCTACTCCTCATTTTTGGTTGGATTTTGCTGAGGAAAAAGAAGAAAACTATTGAGGGAAAACGAGACATTGGAGGAGCAGCTCAGAATTCAAAAGAAAACCCTTGGTGTCTTCCTGTGGAGCCATTCACCTTCCAAAAGAAATTAGTCTGACCTATTTTAAGCCTTTCAAAATGTTAGATAATATGGCAGTACCTTGGAATCTTCCTTGTTGGGTGACTTTAAGAAAGCAAGAAACACCATGTTTACTACTTTTAGATTCTCATTGCTAGAGGGTTCACCACTCAAAGCAGCATCACCCACAAACAATCCCATCTATTACCATTTCCATGAATCTGCATTTACTTTTTTTGCTTTATTTTTTGTGTGTGTTTGTTTGTTTTGTTGGGTTTTTTCAATGTTACAATTTTTCAGTCACTTGCTATATTGTGAGGCACAGCACATATTTCTCAGTGTCAGGTACAGGTATTCTTTCCTCTAAGTGCATCAAAATGAATCCAAAAATTACTGGGTGTATTTAGAAACTATAATTCTAAAGTCTTATCTTACTCTTGGAAATTAATATTATACCGATTCCAATGAAATATAACGATATATTATACTGCAATAGCATAATTATATATTACACCTGTATATCACATATAAATATATTATAAACTCTTATACAGCATGACAATCTTCATATCCATGGAGGTTATTTGGTGTTAAACTGTAACAAGAAAAGAATCAGGTAGTTTCAGTGCATATAATTTATAAGAAAAGAACCTTTTTTTTTCTTTTTTTACAAAGTGATATATGAAGGAAATTTTTTAACCGAAATGAAAGCTAAGCCCTGGTGTTAATACTGATTTTTTATCTACTCATCTCTGGACAGCATTTATGTGTAATGCTAATTATCTTTTTTATCAAAACCAGAAAAAAATAATTTATTTATAAACCAGATTTCAAATAGTGGGTACATGTTCTGATGATTTTTGGTGAATATATTGATGAAGATAAATGCCTTATTAAGTTGTGGACAATTTCTAAACTCAGGATGAATGACTTAAACCAATTTTGTCTTATTTATTGTAAAGCATGTCCTCAGTAAAAGTTCTCTGTTCTTTTTTGAAGACTTGAGCTCTATTTTTGAGCTTTGTAATATAATTTTTCTGAATTTACTCGAATTTATGAGAAGTAATGATCAGTAATCAACTTAAATGTACTGTAAAATATGAAACCTAATATGTGCAAGACAAAATTTAAGCATTCCAATCCATGGTATACCTCGTAATATATTGACTGATAATTACACACAGATATAAAGAGCATCCATTTGTAGAGGCTCTTTAAATAAAGTCAAGAGGTAAGATTGAAAGCTCAATCATAATTTAGGAAATTTCTGTCTTCTAGTGCTTAATGTCTTTACCAGAAGAGTATTTAGTAGTTAAAAAGTTATTTTTATATTTGAGGAGTGTAACCATTACCACCTCCTATCTTGTAAAAAGAAAGAAATCCTGCTCCTGGTGACCAGGACATTTGAACCACCACTTTGGGGAGGAAGGACTGCATTTTGGTTTGCTCATCAGACTGGCATAATAGCAGATTTATTTCCATTTCCTTGCTGCTTTTAGCTACTTAACTAGCAATACCTATGGCCCAAAGACTCTGATCGAGGCAGGAATGTGATTATATGTAATTCAGGAGTTATTTCTGGGTGCAAGTGTAATTGGTGTACAACTCACACAGCCTTTGAAAGACTTACTACTTTCGATTATACATTGGCGTCATCCATAGGTCTCATATTTCCAGTCTTTCCTAAATACTGCAACTGTGAAATATAATGACTGAGACGTGCTGGTAGAGAAAATGATTTTGTCCTGAACTTTAAGATATAATGGATATAAAGTTCACTAACAAGTGGGCTTTTCCCACTGGTAACATTCAGCCTACAATAAAACCCAAGGTGATTGAATGGATCCACTTCTATGTAGCTGCAAGAGAGCTATGTATTAGGAAAAAAGGCAAATTACAGAGACATGCACCAGAGTACCTAACACTCTCATGTGACCACTCACCATACAGGATATGGCATAAATTATCTTTTCTAATTGCATCTATTGGTAAAAAAATCAGAAAATATAACCAATTAATTTTTCTTTCCTTTATACTTCGATTTCATAGGCTTAAAAGATGGATTTATGTCATATACCTTGAGTATTTTTCTTACCTTATCTATATGATGCTGAGACTTACGTTGTCTGTAATAAAGTGTGTAAGTTTAAATTTATGCTTTTTTTCATATTTTGTTTTCTAATCTTGTGTATTAGAGCTTATTTCCCCCACCTCCATCCAAGTTTATTTGGCATATTTTTTCTCAATAATTTATTTTGGCCCAGACATCTATAATATGGGCACATACAGTCTCTATGTATTTGATACTAAAGGAGTTCCTGCACAACAGGATATACTGAAAGTGCCATTTACATTGTCCATTTGGATTAGAAGGAATTAAGTAATTTAACATGAAGGCAGATTATCCTTTGAGAGTTGCTTCCTTTATTATGTAGACTAACTTATGTGTACTGGGTGAAGGACAGGCTGAATGGCAGGGCCCAAAGGGTTGCAGTGAACAGGGCAATATCTGTCAAGTGGCCAGTCCAAAGCAGTGCTCCTCAGGGCTCAATCCTAGTTCTCTTCCATTTTATTATCAATGATCAGGAGGATGCAGTTGAATGCACAGGTAGTAAGTTTTCTGACTCTAATAAACTGGGAAGTGCTGCTGACTCTCCTGTGGAACAAAAGACTTTGTCAGAGGGATCTGGATTGATTGGATTGTTGGACAATCACCAGTGACAGGAAACTGAACAAGACAGACCGGATGCTGGATTCTGCACATGGGATGGAGTAATTCCAGATACAAGTCTAAACTGGGAGAGGAGTGGCTGGAGACCAGTCCTGGCAACCAGGAGGGCAAACCACATCCTGGGGTGCATCAAACACAGCATCACCAGCCAAGAGAGGTGGCCATCCCACTGCATTTAGTGCTGGTGCAGCCTCACCTTGAGCACTGCCTGCAGTTCTGGGCCTCACATTTTAAAAAGAATGTGAAGGTACTTTAACATGTCCTGAGAAGGGCACCAAAGCTGGGTAAGGGACTGACAGGAATGTTCTCTGAGTAGTGGCTGAGGGCACTGGGTTTGTCTGGTTTGGAGAGGAGGCAGTGGGGTGACGCCACTTTTCCCTACATCTCCCTGCGGAGGGGAAGTGGAAAGGGAGATGCCGAGCTCTTCTTCCTGGTACCCAGTGCCAGAACCTGTGGGAGTGGCTCAAAGATTCATCCACCAAGGGAAGTTCAGACTTGACATAGGGAAACTTTTCTTTACTCAGAAGAGTCAAACCCTGGAAAAGATCTTGTGGAGAGGTGGCTGATGCCCCATGTCTGTCACAGTTTAAGAGGCGTTTGGATAATGCCCTTAAAGCCATACTGTATCAGCTCTGAAGTGATCAGGGAGTGGGACTAGATAATCACTGCAATTCCCTTCCAACTGAACTATATTCCATTCCATTCTTCTTCCAGAAGCAGGATGTGTTCCTCAACTGAATGGCTGTTCTTCTTCTTGAGTCCTGCCCTGGGAATCTAGAAAACTTCCTTTCCCTGGATGAGAGGCAGGAGGGCCACCTTTGTGGTGCATGAGCAGCAGTACCTGGCCAAAATGGCACAAAGAAGTCCTGGCAAGGATCCATGCTCAGTGCTTCAGGGGAAAGCAAAAAATCTATGGGGACACTTGCTAGTCCACCATGGGGGGAAAAAAAAGCCTTTCTCCCCTCAACTGCAGGGCACAAGAGGCCATCCTCATGGTGCATGCACAGCAGCCAGCATCCTAGCCTGAAGAGACCTGAGGAATCCTGATGGTCATGCTTGGTGCTGCAGGGGAAGGCAAAACCCCCTGAGAACCAGTGCCAATCTGCCTCAGGGGGGATTCCTTCCTGACCCTGGTGCTGATGTTTGGCCATTCCCTGAGCACATGACCCACCTCCTCCTTGTCCCAGAGGCAGGTCACACCTTCCAGGATATGTCTAAGCCCTGTTCTCTCTCGACCTGGAGCTGTCTCAGGGGCTTCCAAGGGTGGCTAAATGCCCCCAGTCTGATCTACTTGGGGGAAAAATTCCTTCCTGTGCCTGAGAGCGTATGAGTGGGTGCTCCAAAGCACTGGCAATATCTCTGCATCCCATTTCATATGGCTGCTGACCCAAGCTGCACAGAGGATGAGGGTGGCAAGCTCTGCAGTGCTGCTCAAGAAGGTGTTCCCTTGATCTTGTCACTGCTATCCAGCTGAAAAAGCCTAATAGCCTCGGTCACCTCCAAGGGTTGGTGGTTCATCTCGTTTCCTGAGGGGCTTACCCTCTGAGGAAGATGACTCTCACAAACTAGAAATATAGCCCATTGCTGCTGTGCCACCACATCACCTTATCCCACTGAAACTACCCTGCACAACTCCTCTGTTAAATACAACCATCGGCTGTGCTTATGCATGATAAGTTAATTTGTCCCTTTAAGCTTTCTAAGAGTTATTTGCCTACCTTGATTTGTGAGAAGATGTTCAGGTCTTAGATAAAACCCTGTCAAATCTTCTTTGCCTTTAGCATTTAATATTTGAAGTACTGAAAGACTAAGGAGGGTACTGTTCTTTTGGACCTCGGTGTCAAAATTAATATGTAACTTCAGACTGTGTAAATAAGTTTTACATATACATTCATTTGGTTGTGGTTGATGCCAGAAATGAAAGAGAGGGATTTGATTCCCTGAGCATGAACTCTGCAGGGATATGAAAAGCATGCAGGATTTCCTCACTGACTCACCAAGGGTCATTTGCTACTACACTGTTTATGGTGAGATAGTCTTCTTGGAAGGAAGGCCCAAGTGGTTTTGTGTTCTTTATCATATTTTTCCTTGCGCTTCAATAGTTTTTTTTTCTCTCTTGGCATTCATCCTTTTTCCCTTGAAAGTGATAGCAGCCCTCCAAGCCTTTTTATTGCTCTTTCCAGTTGCTGTTTTATTCTATAGCCATCCATGCCCCTAGATCAACTTCTTAGTCTTTGTCTGCATTCATTCTGGATGGAATTTATCTTTCTCGAACCTGAAAAATGAGAAATGTACATAGTGGTACAGGTAAGCTCTCACCAGGGTTTTGCACAATGCGTGACTTTCCTATGGAAATATCTTGCCTGACACACAAGAATGCATTTGCCTACATCACATTTATGGCTTATCATCACCCTGTGATCTCTTCAGGCTTCCAGGAGCATTTACCTATTCTGATGTTTCCAAACTGGAGCAGAAATCAAGGCACTCCACCTGATGATGTATTACCTACTTCTAGCCTGCAGTTCTTCACTCAAGGAGTGTTTATTATTGTAAGAGGTGTCTCTTCTGTCAGAACTTCAGCTGGTGGGGAGGATGTGGGCCATTAAACTGTACAATGAGATAGAGCTCCTTTTGCCTCGTGGGTGCCATGAAATCCAGATCATGATGTGGACAGGGAAACCTGCGTTTCTTGATGGTTTTCTGCAATATAAATTCAAAAGACCTGGCTGTGAACTCCCCCATTTTCTGCATTTGATGACAGCAAAGCATGAAGGGTGGAACCTGAGAGATGTGTTAGGGAGGCTTCCACCCATCAGCAGTCTGCTGGACTCCAGCTCCATGCAGTCACAACCAGCAGATCCAGCACTCCACTAACCAGCTGAAGTGGTGAGGCAGTTGGACTAGATGATCTCTATAGGACCCTTCCAAGTCAACTATACTGTTTTGTTCTATTCTGTTCTATTTTTAAAACATCTTCATTTACATCTTCCTTATGTCTTCTGTCTACCTGTGTAGTCCACTCAGCTCCCTTCAAACTTAATTACTATCAAGAAAGACCTTTTTATTGCATCAATTTAATTCTGCCCTTTCAGTCTAGCTTTAGTACTATGGGCACCTGACAACAGGACAGCCTTTGTGAAGTTTCTTTTGTATATTGGTTCTCTGATGTACACTGGAAATGTCTCCCTGAACTATGAAAGCATCTGGTCCAGGCTTGTTCATGCAGACCAAAAGCATTATTCTTTCTTCTACAGTCATAATGTATCCAAGACCATCAGAGGTTAAGAAACTGGGTTGTTTGGCAGATGTTTCTTGTTATTCTGCCAATTAAGTCAACAATAGGTATTCATAATCCTGGGGAGGCTTGGAGGTCATAGAAATTACAGGGCAGGCAGAATAGCTCATGCATAAATAGCTGAAAAAGAAAGCAATCTTTTGGGGATTCCCCCCACCCCCTTTATTCTGCTTGTCCTAGGGGCTGTCATCAGTCAGTGACACTGTGCATTGGCTTCACCCCTTGTTTCTGGCACAGTGTTCATGATCCTGAATGGCACAATCTCTGTCTTATTGTTTCAAGGGAAATATTCTCCTGGAGTTTGTCTTATGCTCAGCTTCCAGTGCTTTGTATAAGTATTAAAACATTTTTCTCGTCCACTAGTTTAAAATAAGTGTTTGGAATACTTGCATTCTTAAGAGAGAATGGGCAACCACCATGGAATAAAGATAGCAGTTCTTGTGAGGCAGCATGTGGTGTGGTGCAGTCATCTGTTACTTTACCAGGATAGAGAAACTCATTAGATTCTTGCATTCTGGCCTTCTCAATTTTATCCTTGCCGAGTAAGATGTGGAGCTGGCAGAGAGAAGCATTGATCTTAAGAGAAGAAATAGATTTGGAGAAGTCCCCAAAGAGCTAGTTTGTGTGCTTGTGGTGGGATGTTAATGGAAATTGAAAGATCTCTGAGGGTAATTCTCTCAATAGAGTACCACTGGACTTCACAAATGTGTGGCACACTCGTTTTATTATCTGTTATGCAGTAAAGAACAGTGTGATACAACAGCCAGTTGGGTGAGACTGACAGCAAGAATAAAGCATTACTGAAAGACAAAGCAAGAGCTTTAAAGAGAGAAAAGAAGCAGCCATGAGGCAATGAACAGCAATGAGATAATTTCACTAGCAAAGCTGAATTCCCATACAAAAAATCCTTACTCAAGCATAACAGCACTAATATATAGTGAATAAAGCATTGACTGGGATGTGTAAAGATGAGAAAAGTACAATAAAACTTTTCTACTGTCACTTCTGGTGAAAAAGAGAAGTGAATAAGACATAGCTGATACTAATAATACCTAAAACATTGTAGCAGCAGATAAAACTATTTGATATACTGTGACCCTAGAAGGAATGCGAGTGTGTTTTTATCTGAACCCAAGAAACAGAAGGAGGAATATATTTTTATTTCACAGTGACATACTCTGGCATCCACATGTACTTTTGGACACACAGATTACTTAATGAAAGACAGAAACATATATGGGGCAAACGATTCCAGCATACAGGAGATGCTGTTGAAGGAAACAGAAGTTTCTTCCAATGGCATGGGCAGCTGAACTGTCTAGCAAAAAGATCAAAACAGTCTTATTAGTGCAGAACAAGTTCACAGGGTCAAACTGAAGGAAATTGGGAAGCAGGACAGAGACAGACTTGCCAGGAATGCAAGCGTTGTGTTGCAGGGTATGTAGTGAGTGAAACAGTACAGAAGACGGTAAAAAAATTTGTCTAGTTCCCAGCAAAAACCTGTAAAAAGCAGGGAGCATAGCTAGACTTTCTGTCCAGTGTGTTGCAGCTCAGAAGGTATAGGAAGAGAACACAGAGGTTACAGTTAAAAAAAGATGTCTTCTGGCTGTCTTGCAAAGGTTCAGATAAATTAATTGCACAGAAGGATGCAGAAGAAGGATGTCAGCTATTCTGTTCATTTTCAGAACTGTTCCAACAATTGACTCTGGCTGGGTGGTGAAGCCATCAGCAGCCTGATCCTACCAAGCTGGTGAGTGGAAACTTCAGTCTTGAGAGTTAGATTCAGGTATCCATGATGCAGGTAGTTGAAGTCAAAAAGCCTGCAAAACAAGAGATATTACGTATGCAGGGCATTAGTTTCCTGAGCATGATAGAGGAGAAAGAGTGTTCTCTGTGTGCTTTCTCCTTTTCAGAAAATGTAAGATCGTATTTCAAGGAACCAGACACACAAAAATCAAGTAGAAGTCAGAAATAAGCCCCTATATAATGAGATGACTAAAATTCAGTTTTGTTCATAATGGCAGAGTAATAACAAACAGTTGACAACTCTACAAGAAATGACATTATTGTATCTATTGAGACTTTCAGAGAATGACTCAGATGCCTAATTAATGCTGAGGAAAATTTGGAGTAAACCAAAGATCTTAATTTAGCCAAACCCCTAAATGTATCGTCACATGCATGTGTATCAGCACTAATAGACAATAGACTATCATCTATCATCTGTTTAACATAACTGGTTGTGAGGCTAAGACTGAGTTTTACCACATTGAGACCTAAGCCATGTGACAACAGTGACTACACCTTTTGGAAGATTATTGCCTGGTGTAAATGCTTTTGACCTGCGCCCAACGACCAAGGTGTTGCAATGTAAATTGAAACTGGGAAGGATTCCCAGACATGTGGCTTGAAGCTGATGACAGAGCTATTAAAAATTAATGATCTGACAAAAGAGACAGTCAATGTCACTATGTAATAAGCAAAATATGAAGTTGAATATAGACATGTAGAACTTGAGAGAAACTGTGTTTTCTCTGTTAGTTGACATCTGGGGAGTTGTCAGCAAGACCCTGGAAAAGTCAGCGCAATTAGGAAAGCACTCAGAACGAAAGCAGTCCAATAGTTATTAGCCATAGTGATTTTTTTTTGGGTGGAATTATCAGAGGTCTTTAAAACAATAAGGAAAATCAAAGGGTGGGTACTACTCCTTAAGCTCTGCAGGGTAGCTAAAGCATAATTATTTTGCTCTGAAGGAGGTTAGGAGTAGCACTAATGCACACCAAGCTGCCCAGAACAGAACAGTTACTTAAAGGCAGGAAACAAAAAGGAAACACCAAGCCGTGCTTTCTGAGATGTGGTTCTCTCAATTCACCTTTCAGCACTAGCCCAAAATCCACTAAAAAGAAACTGTAGGTTTGTACCCAGGTTTGTTTCTTCATAAAACTTTAGCAATACGATATGAAAATTAGGCACTTCCCAAGAAAATCGCCACCTATGGTTGCTGCACTTAACAGGACATGTCTTCCAGCATACAAGAGACATGATTTTATGGAACACAAACTGCATCTCCAATGGTTTTAGCTTCACACAGTCCCCTGAAGAGCAGGCAGTAAATCAACTTTTGTACCAATCATGGCAGTCTGAAGGAACAGTTATCACAGGGAATTACTCGATGAACTGTACATACTGAATAGATTTTTTTGAAGGAAACCTAACAGCAATCCTAGGAGGCTTAGAGGGTGCTACAGTAGGCCGGAAATATACTTCAGTCCTACTGATATAGGTCTGCAGGAAATGAGCCAAGCATTTTGTCAACCAACCATGTATGCCCAAGTGAGAGCAAACTAACAATCTGAGATGCTCAGGCTTCTGACTGACCACAGGAGACTGTAGAGATTCATGAAATATCAGCCTTGGTGAAAATTTGAAGAAGAAGAAGAAAAAAAGATAATCTGTTCTGATTGTTAGAAAAACTTATTGCTGTAGTTGCTCTAAGTCTCATTCAAAGACATGTGAACAGACTAACAGGAGCTAAAGCATATCTGAAAGCTTATTTTACAAGGTATAGAGAACCAGGCTGTCCAAAAACTAAGGATGCCTGGCAATAGGTTTCAAAGAATTTAGCACAGAATAGGTCACATTAGGCTGGATGCTCAAATGGCAACTGGAAAGTCAATTTGGCAATGAAGAAGCTTGTTAATAAGAACAGTACTGGTGAGTAGTCCTTACTTTGCATTGTTCAACTTTCACGTTCCAGCATCTGTTCCCCTTCCCTCTATCATTTCCCTTTCTAATTTTCACCTTGACACAGCTAAACTAAGTCTACAGTGCAAAAGGGAAACAACAGACAGTCCAATGAATTAATAAAAATCGGTAAAAAAGTCAATGATTTGATAACCATTGTATAGATGAACAGATCTGCCTCAACCATGAAATATCCACTTGCAGCAACAGCAGAAACTAAAGGCTGAAATTGGTAGCAGAGGGAAATCTGAAGATAGTACCCACACCAAATCAAAGTAAATGAGCAATATCAAGGGAAATATTAAAAAAAAAAAAAAAGTCAGTGTAATCTTGATGCCAAAACAAGCTCAAAATCTCATTTCTTTCAAAAGTTGTCATAGTTTGCTGAAGGAAAATTAAAAAAAAAATACATATGGCCGTGACAATGGCAATATTAAGTTACACTCTTGATTCATTGAGTTTCAAGAGAACTGTTCTACAGGCTGTTCTGAAGGTGTTCTGTGGTCAGAACTGTACAGCTGCAGCTGCAGAACACAGCACTGGTGTGGTGTAAATGTTCCCCCTTTCCTGTACAGTGTACCTGTAAGCTGTTTATAAAAGTGTCACTTAAATTAGAAAAAAAAATTATCTCTAAAAATACTTCAAATTTGTCTCTGCTTATCCCCTTTGTTGATGTACTCTTTGCTACATCAGAATAAACTGCAAAAAGGGAAAAATGTTTTTCCTTTCTGATGTCAAATCCTGGGCTTGAGAGAGGAGATAGAGCCTTCTTCCAGGGTGTCTGACTGGCAGGTTTGTTTTGTAGGTCCTCAGTGGTCTGAGAAAATGTGTGTATGTGCTTCATACAGTTTAAGTAAAGTTTTGTGTTCAGAACTCATGGAAAAAGAAGCATTTCATTAGGCAGCTGCCTGGAATCAACTTAATATAGAAAAGTGAGAAAGCTTGAGAGATTTGAGAGTCTCTGAATACATGATTTCTTGCTGCTTCACACAGTTACACTTATGCAGAGATAAGATTTTCTGAAATGTCAGGCTGCATTTTAACTCATATTGTGTTAGACAGTGTATTTGGATATGAGTGTTTAACCATGTATTTAATATGTTAGACATGAAGAACTTGACAAATGAAGCACAAGGTATGTGC